>VZDJ01000175.1:4649326-4879169 GCA_008694505.1 Cyanoderma ruficeps
AAAAAAAAAAAAAAAGAGACCAACACAAACACCTTGGAGAAGCATTTTTTTTTCTATCCAGCCTCCAGCAGCAGGCCAGAATAACCCCAGCCCCACAGAGCTGAGAGCATTGAGTCAGGCAGTGTGGATGTGTTTGGTCTCAACAGGGCCAAAATAAAGAGCCAACAGAATATGTTGAATGTGTTGTCCAGAATGTGGCTCTTGAACCTTGGGGCTGCTATGGGGACAACACAGGGTCAGTGACCGCAGGGACAGCCTGGCAGGAGGGCTGGGGATGGCCCTGAGGGCTGGTCAGCATCCTCTTCCAAAGGCTTGGTCTGGCTGTTTCAGGGGTGCAGCCCCCCTACATCCCAGCAGTCATGTCATTCCCACCGTGAGGCATCAGATCCAGCACTTCCACAAATGACCCCATGAAACCCCCACTGTTGGACACACCACCTTCCTTTGCAGTAAAGAGTGACACGGGGTTGTACCAGGTCTCCTACACCTCGTGGGCCAAGTCTCAGCCCTCCATGGGGCATCACCCTGGCAATGCCCACACGCCAGGTTCCACAGCACAAATCCCACCTCTGAGCCTGGATTTTAGCACTTCACAGCAAGGGCTCTGCCAAGCAGGAAGCAATGGGCTGAGCTGGCTGAACATGATCAATCCCCCACGTTAGCAGTTTTATTTCCATCCGCAGCTGCCGCAGGACTCTCAGGCAGTGCAGCCTCGCCGAGCTCCAGCCGCCGGCCCGGCAGCACAGCCTTATCTGCTGCTGCAGCCTCGGATGCGCTTTCATGATAACGATTTGCAATCAACAAAGAACTTGGACAGGATGCAGAAAAAAAGAAAAAAAGAAAACAACCTGGCATTAGAAACTGAGATGATATCGCTCTTCCCTCGGCCGAGCTCTGAGCTGCACCACAGCCCTGGTGGTACCACCAAGGGGAGATCAAGGTCTTCTCCAGCGTGGCTCCATGGGGCTGGCTGTGTGCTGGGGGATCTGGGTGCTGGCACTGCCACCACATCCCCATGAGCCAGTGCAGTGCAAAACTTCCCCCTCCACATCGGGGGAGGGAGGCTTTAGTTCAAACAGCTCCCAGGAACCCATCAATGATTAACGCCCAGCTCTGAAATGTCCCTGCATGGCTGGAGCTCTCTGCCTGCCCTCCCCCCTGTTTCTACCACTTCCTCCTCCACACCACTTCTGCTCCTGGGGCTGGGGCAAAGTCCCAGGGTGGGCACCAAGGCTCCCTGTGGCTCTGGAGCCCATCAGAGCTGGGGTGAGCCCAGTTATGCCCCATACAGACAGCACAGATGTCTCCCAGTTTTGCAAACACTGGCACAAAGGTACAGGACTGGGGCCACCCTGTGTCCCTGCTGAGCTGCCCTGAATGGGGCCTCTCTTGTGCCTCCATCCCTGTCACCAGTTAAGATTGGAACAGCCCCCTAAGGTGGAGTCGAACCATTCCCCCAGCACTGCCAAGCCCACCACTACCCTATGTCCCCCAGGGCCACATCCACACGTTTTTTGAGCACTTCCAGGGATGGTCACTGCACCACTTCCTGCACAGCTTAGTCCCGGGGCTGTGCACGTGTTGCAGACCCACAGCAGAGAGCAAACCTTTCTCTGGGGCAAGGGGCAGGATCCTGTCTGCCAGCAAAGGTCAGCACAGCCCTGCCAGCGCTCACGGCACCTCAGTGGGCACAGGCACCAGCACTGCCAGCCCTGTCCTTCCCAGCTGACACTGCTGCTGGGTTTTCCCACCCTGTCAGCAGTTTTACCCTAAAACCCCTCACCTCAGGTCAGCCAGGGCCGTTTCCAGGCCAGGCACAGGATATAAACCACCTTTCCTGCTCTGACACAGACGTGAGGAATTCCCCCAGAGTGTGAGCGTGCTGTGCTGCATTAAGGAAGCCTGGTCAATTTACCCAGTTTGCAGCATCCCACAGGGCACCACTGCTGGGTGGGAGCAGCCTGGGAGCACAGCCCAGCCCTGGGACGGCTGAGCTGCCCTGTGGATACAGTCCCTGCTGTAGCCCTGTGGGCTTTCCTTCTTGCTTGGTAGACAGTGATGGACATTCTGATGGTGGTGGGTGGTCTGACACTGGACTCTGCTGCCACTGCTGAAGTCCAGGGTGACAGTGTGTGAGTGCCATGAGGCCACTCAGAGCATCACTCTAACCCAGCAAAGCCCAGCGTGGGCAGGCAGTGCTGTATCCCTCCCTCATCCTCCCTGAAAGTCATTTCAGGGGCTTGGAGGGAACCAGCTGATCCTGGCAGTGCTGGGGATTAATTCAGTGGCAGAGGTACACTAAAATAAAGTGGGCTGTGACTTGAAGCCCTGCTCCCTAAGGAGGGGGCAGAAACAGATGGCAGAAATAGACCCAGGGGGCCTGGCCAGTGTGCACAGAGAGGCCTCCTCAGAATATGCCCCATGCCAGGGAGCACCTCACCTCCACCCCATTCATCCCCCCACATCACCTGCACCAACTGGGCCCCAGAGCCCTAACAAGACCTGAGAGAGCTGAAATAATTCAGCTGTAACTCCTAAGTTACCCAATAAAAGCTTGGCTAAAACAGTTACAGGTAGGTCCCGTGAGCCCCCTCAAAAGGTGAGGGGGCAAAGCCCAGGCACAGAGCATCCTCCACAGCCTATCCCCATCTCCTGGCAATCACAGCCTTAACAAGGCCCTGCAGCTCATCACCCTCTGCAGGGTCTTTCCCATATAAAAAGGTGATTTGGTGCACCCCCTTCCTTAGCTGCAGATGTTTATGGTGGTGGATGCTATTGTAGGAGGATGAGGAGACAGGTAGGATACATACCCCTGCTTCTTAAATCTATGTTTAGAGGGTTGTGGGTGCCCCTTCCCTGGGTCACAGTCCATGAAAACCATGCCCACATTAACATATTGCTTGTTATAAGTTAACATGAGATAAACTAATTTAAGCTTCCCTTGTACTGCGTGTCTTGGATTAAATTGGCAAGGTACCTAATGAAGCTGCAGCTCCATTTGTTGTGCTGGAAGCCCTAAATATCAGCAGTGTAATTGGTGCTCCCCGCTTCAGGAGACATTTGAGTTTCTCTTCCAGCTGAAGGCCTTCTTTGGGGGCTGACTGAAGCCTGAGAGGTGGGGGTGGGGGCTGGAGGATATGTCCACTTGGCTCTTAAGCTGGAGGGGTCTTGAAATTTGTTTTTGAAGCTGGAGGATGGATGAGGGGAACATGTTGCTCTCTGGCTGTATGGAGGCTGCACTGTCTTGTGGGTATACGAGAACAGACCTTGTGTGGGCCTGGTGCTCTGATGTGGTCCCACAGGGTGTTTGGTTGTGGTGAGCTGTGAAAGTAGCACCTCTGGGGGGCTGGGAGGTGTTTGTGGCTGGGGTTGGGTCAGGATGGCACTGAGTTTCCCCAGGGGGGTGAGTCCCTGCAGCTCCATGTGCTTAGTGTTGTGTTTTTTAGTTTATCAAGGAATCTTTGAGGTTGGAAAAGACCTCTAAGATCATTGAGTCATTATGGTGGAGGACTCCAATGGGTGCTGGCTGCTCGCTGGTGCTTGGGCATGGCTCTGTGCCCACAGCCCCAAAACAGCACCTCTAGATGCTGAATTTGGGGTATTTTCCAGGCTGATATCCAAACTATTCATGGTCTTTTCTGTATCCCTAAGCTGGTTTGAGTTTTGAAGGGTGCACTGAGCATTTTGGGACAACTGCTGCATCCTGGTGTGATGTGGCCACTCAGGCTATTGGTACTTCTCCCACTGTGCCATCCCATTGCTGGAGTGGGGATCATGAGGGACAAAGTCCCAGGCAGGGAAAGACTGCAGTCACCTCCATCAGTGAAATGTGATTCATTACCAGGCCCAGGTTTGGCCCTGCAGGGCAGAGACTGAAACCTCTCCCATCTCCATCCCCTGGGAATCCCCTCCAGCCAAGTGAGCCACCGCTGTTCCCAGGGGCCATGGGGTTGGGAGAGGATCAGACAGGCAGCTGATTATGGCATGAAAGAACAGTCTGGGCAAAACCAGTGCTGCAAGACTTTCCACTGGGATTGCTCTGGCAAGGCTGCAATTGTTCCCATTAGATGCTGCTAGGCTCTGACAGGAGATGAGGTGCTGTTGCCCTGGCTGAGGGTCTCTTGTGTGCGGATGGGTCCCCACCTTCTCCTGGGGAGGGAGCAATTCCTGCAGAGCTGCCCAGCTGGGAACAAGGAAATGGAAAAAGGATATTGAGCCTGAGGACCTTGCTGGGAATAGGGAAGGGGAGCAGACCCCTGCCTGTCCAGCATCCAAACCTATGGGGTGGGAGCCTGGCCCAGCCCTGCCACACGGAGCATGTGCCTTCCCCACACAGGTGCTAGCAGCGTGATGCGAGTTCCTCACTGTGCCTCAAAGCTGTGAAAATCAACTTATTCTTGTAAAGCTCTCCTGAAACACTGCCCTGTCCCCATGCTGGCTGCTGCCCAGCTCCTGGGGCCAGGGAGAGCCCAGCTCTGGAATCCTCTGGGGTCTCTGGAATCCTCCCTGCTGGAGCAGGGATTTTGAGCTGAAGCACGGAGATGCTGCAGAGCGAGCACAGCCTGGGTGCCCGCTGGCAGCACAGAGAGCCTGGCAGCGCTGCCCGCCCTGCCAAGTGGTGCTGCAGCCTCCTGCTCACCGTGGGTGTTCTGTGCAGAAGGAGGATGATGATGGTGGTGGTGGTGGTGGAGTTGCACTCCCAAAATTTTGCATTGTCCCTCTGTCTCAGGCACACAAGGAGCCGAATACTCCTCTCCCCCTGGCTCTCTGCCCAGTGCAGGGCAGGGGCTGCCCTGCCAGGCTGTATCCTCCAAAGCTCTCATGTTGGAGCAGGGCCCCAGTGATGCCAAGTGGAAGGGCCATGGGTAGGAGGGGAGGCAGCTGAGCCTGCCCATATGCTTCCTAATGGGGAGCAATAGCAACTCTTCCCGGGAAGCTCGCGCCGCGCCATCTGCTCTGCGCGGTACCTTCTCTTACAGAGCTTTTTTTAAGCTCTAACTTCCCTTCCCGAGCGCTCTGCAGTGGCTGCTGCTTGTGTGCAGGCTGGCTCTGCTCTGTGATCGCATCTGAACAGGTTGTCTGAACCTTCAACACCGAGCAGAACACCCCAGACAGGCTGAAGCCAACCAGGCCTCCAGGATCTGTGCTTCCATGTAAAAATAACCACGAAAGGTGGCTGTGAATGGCTACAGTGTGTCCCTGGCATTTGCCCTCCTGCTGGGCACCCACTTGCCCTGAGAGTCTCTGCTTCTGGACTTGGGCTGGGTGGGATACACTGCCCACGGTGGTATAGCAAGGTTTCCACAAACTACTGCTAGTCCCATGGAATCTCCAGAGCTGAAAGTGACCCACAAGGATCATCGAGTCCAACTCCTGACCTGGCACAGGACACCCCAAGGATCTCACCCAGTGCCTGAGAGCATTGTCCAAACACTTTTTGAGCTCTGGCAGGCTTGAGGCTGTGACCAGCGCCCTGGGGAGCCTATTCCAGTACCCAAACACCCTCTGGTAAAAGAACATTTTCCTAATATCCAACCTCAAACCTCCCCGACCGAGCTTCATGCAGCTCCCTCGGGTCTTATCACTGGTCATCAGAGAGCAGAGCTCAGCACCTGCTTCTTTGCTTCCTCTTGTGGGGTGCCTGTGGACAACAGTACACAACAGTGTGTCCCTGTGTCCCATCCCTGTGCAACGAAATTATTGCTATTAGCAAAAGGCCAAATCCAAGGGCTCCTCTGGATCCCTGCTCCTTGTTGACCACTCTGGCCAGCTCTGTGAAGGGAAATGATGGCTGTACTGGGCTTTCCAGGACCAGTGCTGCTGGCCACAAAAGTTTTTCCAGTGGGAGCAGTACTGGCCACAACCCCTGAGTGCAGCCTCCAGCTGCCAGGGGATCGAAGAGGGAGGTGAGTGCAGAAGCCTGGGGAGCTGGTCCCGGCTCCCCGCAGCGCTAAATTAAGGCTGGATGTGCCCCATGGGCGTAGCTGGGGCTGAGGGGGAGGCTGGCGGGGCCGGGGATGCGCGGGCGGACGCCGTGCGCAGATTGATGGTGCCAAGTCACTTCAGATATCTCGGCTGTGTTTGTGCGAGGCTCTAAATAAAACCGACAGCCCTGGCGGCTGCTTGGGGAGGGACGGGAGGAGGGGGGAGCCGGCAGCGGGTCCTCCAGTATGGCACCCAGTGCTGTCCTCGGGGACCCGGCCCAGTGTGGGAGAGCAGTCGGTGTGATCTGTGCTGCTGGGGATGCTGCAGGCGATGCTGGGTGGGCTGGGAGCTCCCGCCCTGCAGTGTCTACCCCACCCCTGGGAGGGCAGAGGGGACAGTGGGGTGGTGCTGGGAGCTGCCAGCATTGCACCTGGCATCCCAGGTACCTGGCCTGGCCTGGCTGAAGTGCCCCTGGGCAGTGTGAGGAGCTGTGACAGGTGCAGGCAGTGGAGAATGCGTCCTTGCGACTCCCCTGGGAAGGACTTTGTGTCAGGGAGAAGCAGGGCAGTGCAGGGACATGAATCCCATAGATGTTGACACCCCGACACCCTCCTCCTTTTCGTCAGCCCTGCCTACCATTACAGATGCCTCGTCCTCAGGCTCTCACTTCTCCCTGATGCAGGCTCTCTCTGAGGGGACATCACGGGGATGTCCCCGTTCTCCCAGAGTGCTGTGCAGGAATTTCCTCTCCCTCCCCATCCACCCTCTGCCTGTCTGTGCTGCACCAGCGTCTCCTTCTAGCCCTGACCCCCGTGGGCCAAGCTGGCCTATCCCAGCGGCGCCGGCAAAACACCACCCGTGCCTCTGCCACGGGTTCACAGCTCAGCCCTGCGTAGTCCCTTGGGAGGTCCCTGGGCATTTGGGACCCCCAAGGGTGCGTGCTGTTTGTGCCTCTGCCACGGGCTGTCCTGGCTCAGCCCCCGGTGGTCTCTAGGTGTTCAGGAGCCCGAAGGCTGTGTGCTCCTGCACCCCAATCGCAGCTCAGGAATGCTGGGCTGTGTATTGTGGCTGTGCCGAAGCGGTGACTACACCGGCAGCCTGTGGCGAGCGAAGGGGGGCCCATCCCCACAGCCCTGGGGCCATGGAGCTGCCTCCTTCTGCCCCGGCAGACAGGGACCGGGCACCCGGGGGCTCCTGGCGGCCGGTCCCGGGGCTCCCCTCCCAGCCCACCTTAAGGCAGCCGCACACCGGGTTGACCGGAGGACTCTACCCCGGGGCGGGCGGGGCTGGCTTCGCCCCCGCCACGGGGGGAAGCGACGCTAAACCGGGGCTGCTGGGAGCCGGAGGGGGTCTCGAAGCTGGGGCCAGCCAGCTCCGTCCCTCCCCGGTACCACGGCAACGGAGGCGGCGCGGCGGCGGGGGGGAGGCGGCTCCGCGCGGCACCGGGGCACGCGCCCGTCCGGGGCCCCGCCGCGGCGGCCCCGTCAGCGGCCCCGAGCCCGGTGCGGTGCCCACGGGCGGCGGCGGGGCCGCGGGTCCGTGTCGGTGCGTGCGTGTGCGCTGCCCGCCCGCCGCGGGGGGAGAAGGGGGGGAGCCCGGCCTCCTTCCTCATTTTGGGGCTGAGAAGAGCGATTTCCTTCGCCAGCTGCAGTTCTGCGCTTATTTTGCCTTCTTTTTTTTTTTNACGCTACTCCTCTCTTCTCCTCTGCTTTGCCCTGTTTCCCCCCTTTTTTTCCATCCTGCTCCTGCCTCCTCTGTCCTGTTTTCCACCTTTCCCTCCCACCCAGCTCCTCTCCCTGCTCTGCCCTGTTTCCCTTCTTTTCCCGCCCTGCTCCTCTCCTCTGCCCTGTTTCCCCCCTTGTCTCGCTGCCCTGTCCTCCGTTTTCCCCCATCCTCGCCTCTCCCCGCTCCCGCACACCGCCGGTACCGACATGACGCCGCCTCTCCGCGCACGGTTGCTTTGACCTTTCCTGCGGTGACCTAGAGAGCGGCGGTGGCCGAGGGGCTCCCGCGGGGCCCTTGCCCGGCGGTTCTTCTCAAACCAAACTTCAAGGCAGGCAGACGTTCCCCTTCCCAGCGAGGCAGGGAATTCGGTAGGGGCATGAAGAGGCATGTTGCTCCCACCCGTTTGCAAGCACCCCCTGCCAGCTATGGGTGAGGCAAATCTCAGCAAGCAGTCCGAATTCCCACTTGGAGATGGTAGTGGAGAAGGCATGGGGAGGCTCTGGTGAGGGCTGCCTGTCTTCTCTGCCAAGAACTTGTTTTTCTTGCTACCCTCCTGCTTCACCCCGCTGTGGGCTCTTTCTCGACTCAACTGTTGGGCACTGAAGCGGCGGAATTGCAACACCTCCGGGCACCCTGTGCCATGTAGCCCTGTGTCGCCTCAGGCTCAGGGTGCCCCAGGCCTCCCAGGGGCTTGTGGCTCCACCAGCCCCTTATAAAAGCTGGGGAACACAGCAAAGGACCAGTCTAAGTGTGCCACTCTTGGCTGTTTCCCTCACTGGCAGCGGGAAGTCTCTCATCCCACCAGGAACCAAGCCCTGTGGTGACTGCTGCTTTCAAGGATGTTTCCTTTCTAGGGAGTTTCGTTTTGGGTGATTTTGAAGGAATCGCTCTCCCTGCCAAGGGAGGGACGGGGTTTTTGAGGCAAACCTGCAGCAGTAGTGATTCATCTTCAGGAGCATCTCGCTGCTGAGCTTTTTGCTCTATTCCAATCCCACCCCTTCCAGCCAGATCGCACTACAAACAGCCCTTTCCATGGGGGAAAGCCCGCATTCTCTCAAGCCCGTTGAAATATTTACCATCAAAGTTTTGCTTGGGCAAAGAGTTGGATGCAAACTTGGGTAGAAAGCAAATGCTTTCAGCACAACACTCCTTGCTTTGAGTCGCCTGATCACAACTGAGAAGTGTTGGCCCCAAACTGAAAACTCCGGCTGCTGAGAGCCAAGAAGGCTTTGGCGGTGAGCGCGGCTTCCCAGTGAGCCACTGCGATTTCCTGCGTGAAAGAATAGCTCCAGCAAAGCTCCTGAACTTAATTAAATGTGGTCTTGGAGCAAGAACCCCATTTCTTTGAGCTGGCCATGGGAAAAAAACCACCTCGGGGTTGTGAAGTGATTTGCATCCCTGATTTTAGGTGCAAACGTGCACGTCTTTTTTTTCCATATGGCGGAATACTTCCTGGGCCATGGCTCAAACTAAGCTGAACTCCAGCAGAGTTGGCCCAGGCTCCCACTGCCGGCTGTTCTGACAGCTTCTGCAGAAGTGGAGGGGAAAAGGAAAGGTCTTAGAAGAGACCTTCCTGTGGGGCAAAGGCAGTGAGATGTGGGAAACCAAACAGCAAAGCCCCATTGAGAAACTGTGTCCTGCAAAACCCTTCCATGCTGGTCTGTCTCCACAGAGGATTTCAGCTGTGCTTCACAGAGCCTCTTCCAAAGGGGAATTCAGTTTCCTGCTGGGGCTCTGGCTCTTGGGATGAATTTCTGCTGATGCTGGAGGAGAGGAGCTTGGAAATGGTGGCTGTGTGTGAGCCGAGGCTTCCTCTGATGTCACGGATGTAAAACACAGCTTTTACTACAACCCTCCCTGAGCGCCCTGGGGTCTGCCCGGGGCTCAGCAGCTATCCCCAGGGCTCTTCCTGCCTTCCCTAAATGGCAGATTCCAGGCCTTTTATAGGCAGCACCTGTTAGTTTCCGCCCCTGGCAGCCCTGCTGCAGGTGAAATTCCAGCAGGATTATTTTGGGGTTCACTTGCCCATTGGCCTGTTCCTTCAGTGAGTGACTGTGGGGCTTCAGATGCCGGTGACCAGCTGCACATCCTTTCTGGATCACACAGCCATCCCAGAGCTCCTTACCCAGCTCCTTCAGAGGAAAAAAATCTATTTTTACCAGGAAGCATCCAAGCAGCCTCTCCTGAATTAAACCCCAGCCTCTTGCAATCTGTTCGATATCAAATACTTCAAAAGGTGGAATAGAGAAAAAAATGTGTCACCAACATGGAAAACTTGCACTGCAGCAAGAGCTGGGATTATTTGGCTCCCAAATTAAACTGAATAACGGGAAGGAGGCAGGTTCAGCCAGATCATGCTCCTGCCTCTGTTCCGGGCTGGAAGTGCTCCGGGTGTGCACTGCAAGGGTGCTCCCACCTACGTGGGAACTGTCAGGTGGTGCTTTTCAGGGCTCTAAAACCCTTGGCTAATTCTGGAGTGTAGGATATAACAGATTACAGGGTCAGAGCACCTAAATTCCCCATGATCTTGGGGGCAAGAGGATCGTGTTCCAATTCCAAGTGGTTTGAAATCCAAGTCTAAGAAAAAAGTGTCACCAGGCGACAGGGGAGAAGCAGGGAAACAGTGAGAAATTGTGGTGTCTCATGTTTGTGGCCTGAAGCCCCCAACATCCTACTCCTGGTGCACGATCATGTCGTGAGCTACTGGGAGGGAGCTTGGCTGGGCCCTTTCCCACTGGGTGAGCACCTCAAAAGAGGAAGGAGAAGGGGGGGCATTGGCTGCGGGTGAGGAGAAGCTCTGTTCAGGAAGAAAGAGGGAAGAAGCTTTGGTGGAAACTTTGCATTTTCTAGCTTGTGTGTTCTGGGGTTTTCTGCCAACTTCCCCTTTGTGTTTTCCCTTGGGGGGGGGAGCAGGGGACATTGCTGTGAGCTGCTGCAGGGGGCTGGGGTCACTCTGAGCGGGAAGGGGTCAGATTGGTCCTGGTGAGGGGTGTTAGACGCAGGCAGGAAGTGGAGAAGCCGGGTCTGACTGGGACTCCTGCTTCCCAGCCAGGAGGTACGAGCTGGTCTTTGTTGGGGTGTTCCTGTGGTGGATCATGGCTAGAGGCTGTGTGTCATAGATCAGAAATCCCTGAATAGGGTCATCTGAGCAGAGCTGGGTGAGGGTCTCTGAGGTAACAGAGCAGAACACGTGGAAAAATACCCCAAAGCCTCATTTTAATTCTATCTGAGGGGCTGCCTGGACCCTCAGTGTTTTCTGTGGTGACCAAGAGCTGCCAGTGAAGCCTCTGAGCAGGCAGTGCTGCCGGCAGTGTGAAGCCCTTTTTTCCCTGCAATCCTCTGGGAGCAGTAGCAGTCAGGAAAGCACCTTGCATCCTATCCCTGGACAGCAGCATGCTCTGTGCATGCTAATCCCTGGGCACAGGAGGCAGGCACGCTGCTGCCCCAGTGAGGAGGGAATGTGGGCTTGGTGCTGTGGAATGCATACACAGCATCCACATTTGGCTGCAAATCTGGACCCTGGGAGAGATCCCTGCTGCTTGCAGGGATAAATCCCTGTGGTTCCAGGAAGGCAGGATCCTTGTGCCAAGGTAGCGGGGAGCCCTTGCTGTGCACTAGGCATGGCAGCCAACCGCAGGCAGGGCACCCAGCCACGCTCAGCTCTATGTCCCTGTGCTTCTGTGGCTGTTTCTCTGAGATCCATCACTGCAACCAAGAAATGAAATGAGCAGTGCCCACCCTGACACCGTTTGGCATTGGGGTCAGCTCTGGGGTCCCAAAGCAGGCACTTCCCCAGCTCTCCCCCTCAGCACACCATGTGCCTCCTGGGGAGATGGGCAGATGGAGAGAGGGAGGATGAAGAGGAGGTGCTGGACTCACTCAGGTTGGGCTGTGTGGGGCGCTGCAGGCAGTTCTACCCAGTGCAGGGGACCCTCAAAGAGACATGGGGGTAACCACTCCATAGAAATTGCTTTTGCAGAGGGGAGCAGTGAGTAACACTCACCACAGAACACAGAGTGTGCAGTGGGGGGTGGCCCTGGCCTCCTGCTCCTGTGGCCACACATGGGACGTGTCCCTTGCTGTACTGAGTGCTGCCCACTTTGTTTTCCCAATTTGGTGGAGGCAGTGCTCGGTGTTGTGGCCCCGCTGGGTACATGGAAGGGCTGAGGGTCTGTGTGGTTGCTAGTCTCTCTGCCTGTTGCAGCCTGGTCCCTGCCTGTGTCACATGCATGTGCAGTGGTTTGGTGAGAGACGGATGATGCGACGATGCTTCTGTGCTTGTGAACTTCCTCTGTGCGTTTCTCAACCATTTCTTGCAACAAAAGGTCTCTTGGCAGCAGGAGATGGAGAAGTTCAGAAAATGTCACAGATGCAGATCCAGTAGTGTTTGCCCTATGTCAGTGCTGTGCTCAGCACATGGAGTGCACAAGGCCTCTGCTCCAGGGCTGCTCCCCACAATTTGGGTGTCACCTGAGAAGCATGGGGCTGCCTCACAGGTGCCCAGGGCACCACTGCTCAGGTGTAGGACCAAGGCTCAGAGTGAATGACTCATTTGGACATGACACAAACCAACTCTGTCCCTCTGTGCTTGTTTCATGGGAAAAACCTGTTCTGGTGTCAAATGCTGCTGCCACATGAACCCTGACATGCCTTCAAAGGGAAACACCAAGGCCTGAAGGTTTTGGCTGAGGATGCTGTGGACTGATGTCCTGGGCAAAAAGCCTTTAACTGGGGCAGTCTGGAGAAACTGCTCCTGGTAATTCTGGCCATAGAGATTGAGTAATTCCACATACAGTGGAACAGTGGGAACATCTGTGAGTACGACACATACCACTGTGAGTCAGGAGGGATTAACAGCTGCCAAAAATCAGCTCTGATCTCTGTGAGAGCCAGCTGTGACCAGAGGGGTCAGAGCAGCTTGTCCTACAGCAGGTCTTCCTGGGAGCATCCAGACAGAGGTTATTCTCTGTGTCCCAAGGAAAGCCTTGGCACAAGTTGCTATCCTGGATTTCCCTGAAAGAAGGCTGTAGCCAGGGGGAGGTCGTTCTCCTCTCCCAAATTACAAGAAACAGGACAGGGGGAAATGGCTTCAAGGTGTACGGGGGAGGCTGAGGTTGGATATTGGGGAAAAGTTCTCTGAAAGGGTAAGACAGCTATCCAGGGCAGTGGTGGGGTTGCCATCCCTGGAGGGATTTAAAAGATGTGTGGATGTGGCGCTTGGGGTCATGGTTTGGTCAGGGGTTTGGCAGTGCTGGCTTAATTGTTGCACTCAGTGATCTTAGGGCTTTTCTAGCCAAGAGATTCTGTGATTCCATGATTCTGGTGTGAGAGATGTGGGATGCTGGTCCATGTGTTCCCCATGCTGCTCAGCATTACCTGCTCAAACACAAAGATCTCTGTGTGACCATGACACTGGTTCTGGGTGCCACAGCCACCTGTTACCAGCAGGTGGATCTAAGTGGTTCCCTCACTTCTCTCCCCATGTGGCTTAAAAAATGTTCCTTTAAACAGTGACCAGACTTGAAATTTTCCGTGAATTTGGTTGCAAAAACTATATTGTCATGGGAAGCACTGGCAGAATGAACCCCTGGGTAACCCTTAGATGTGTAGTGGGGGTTATCTGGGATGTCACTGTCTGTGCAGGGAGGTGTGGCACAGGTGACTGGATTCGGGACCAGAGGTGTGGAGATGCTCCAAAGGCGATGTCTCCCTGTGGTTGTTGCTGAGCAGGAACAGTGCCTGCTTGGCTGGCATTGGAGGAAGGATTGACTGTGCTCTGTTGGGATCACTGGCACTGGGATTCCATGCAGAGTTGGGACAGATTCAGGACAGAAAACGCAGTGTCACATTGGTGATGGGAGCTGGCTCTTTGGAGCACCTCTTTCTGTGCACTTCTTTCTCCTGGCTGACAAAGCCAGGTGGCTGTGGGAGGCAGCCCAGCATGTTGGAGACATGGGCAGCTGGGATGTGCTCCATGATTTATCCATACCGAACACAGCACAGTCACCGAGCAAAGCTCCATCCAGCTCAGCTGCCGAGCCCTGTGGGCTGAGCATTGTGCCTGTGGCCACAGCCTGTCATCTGGGCTGCTCAGCCTGTCCCAGGGCTGGGAGAACAGTTGGGAGTCTGGATGTGCAATGCCAGATGAGACTTGGTCTCTTTTTCCTCTAGGTGTGGGTGCCCAGGCAGCTCAAGGCTTCAGTCTGCAGCAGCCCCGGGACAAGGTGTCGGTGGCAGCGGGGGAGACGATCACCCTGAACTGCACCATATCAGGATTAGTTGGACCAGGGCCTGTGAAGTGGCTGAAGGGCTGGGGCAGTGAGAACAAGACCGTCTATGACCAGAGAGGGACCCCCTTACCCCGTGTGACAAGAGCAGTGGCTGAGTCCAACACAGACTTCACCATCCGCATCGGGAATGCTCAGCCTGAGGACATGGGCACCTACTACTGCGTGAAGTTTGTCAAGGGAGACAAGGGCGGGGATGAGGTGCTTCAGCGTGGAAGTGGCACAGAGGTGTCCGTGCAAGGTGAGTGGGGCTCCCAGAGCAGCTCCTGATGAGAACCAGCCCAGTGGGCTCTGCTGGGGATGGGGAAGGGGCTCAGGGCTGGTCCAGGAGAGGATCCCATGGGCCATCCCTGTGCCCCTGTAGGAGACTCTGCTCCTGGCAGGCCCAGGGCTGGGCAGGGGGCAGAGCCTGGTCTGACGGCCCCGCGCTTCTCCCCACAGCCAAACCCAGCCCCCTGCTCGTGTCTGGGCCTGAGCAGAGAGCAGAGCCGGGGCAGTCGGTGCCTTTCACCTGCACAACTGGAGGGTTCTTTCCCGAAAAGATTGGGGTGAAATGGTTCAAGAACAAGGACCCCATGATGGCTCAGCTGCCCCGGGTCACCGCATGGGGGGCCAAAACCTACAACATGTCCAGCACAGTGCTGGTGACCCTGCAGAAGGATGACGTCCGCTCGCAGCTCATCTGTCAGGTGCAGCACTCCACGCTGCAGGTCCCGCTGCATGAGAGGTACCAGCTGAGCAGAGTCCTGCGAGGTGAGGGCTGGGAGTCTTGTGCTGGGGTGTCCTGCTCCTGTGGGGCTGGGGTCCCTGGGGCAGGAACAGGGCACCCTGTGGTCAGCAGAGCCGGGGACACCCGGCACCAAGCTCTGCCTCTCTTCCCAGTTCCCCCCAGCGTCGAAGTGCGCACTGAGCCAAGCCCTGTTGAGCTGAACAGGACCGTGACCTTCACCTGCCTCCTGAAGGAGTTTTACCCAGCAAATGTGTCTGTTTCCTGGCTGGAGAATGGGATTGGGATAAAGGTGGAGAATGTCTCCCGACCATCGGAGCTGTCCCGGGGCTTGTATGAGCTGAAAAGCCAGGTGGAGGTGCAAGCGACGGAGGAGAAAAATGGGTCCACGATCACCTGCATGGTGGTGCATGATGCCCAGGCCCCTGTCAACTCCTCAGCCTTCCTGTTGATCTCCAACCCGGGCCAGGGAGGATTGAGCAAGGGGTTCCAGATGAATAAGGGTGCGTATGGGATGGGGTGCCTGCCAGGGTGGCTGTGTGGTGTCACCCCCTGAGGAAGCTCAAACCCAATCCAAATCTGGTTGAAGGACCAAATCTCCGTATCAGGGGGATGCGATGATGGCAGGCACCAAGCTGTCCTCCTTGATGCTTCATGCATCACTGGGCCAATCCCAGCTGTGAAGATGCAGGGATTGGGAGGTACCAGGTTCGTGGGCCGTGGTGACCTTTTCATTGATGTTTCAGATGATATGCTCATCTACATCGTGGTGGGTGTGGTCTGCACTGTGCTGGCCCTGCTAGTGGCTGCGATTCTATACCTCATCCGGACGAAGCACATCAAGGGTAAGGGAGTTGGGTGTGTGGCAGGGAGGCAGCTGCTCCCAACCCCGTTTTTCCTCTCTTTCCCATGGGTTTCCCGTTCCCCACTGGACAATAACTCCTGGCAGTGCAGCTGCAGGTCCTGCCCAGTGGGGTGATGGATAGAGCTGCCCAGGTTGTTTGCAGGCTGCAGGGAAAGCTCTGGCTAGTCTAAACCTTGCCATGCACCTCCTGTTCTCCCCCAGGAAAAGTCCTGAATGAAATTGGTTGAAACTCCAGGGAATTGCAGGCAATTGCCTCTGGGAAAAGATGTGTCCTTGTCCTTGAAGCAGTCTCTGCATGTGTTCTCTGTGCCGAGGGAAATGGAGCATTTATCTTGTTTCCTGAATTACTTTTTTCCTAAACTACTTCTCTTTCGGCAGGTAAAAGCTCGCCGTCTGCCAGGTGAGTGCAGACCTCTTCTAGTTACTGGGTAACCTGTGGGAACTCTGAGCTGGGTACCTCCAGCCCACAGAGTCCCTCAGGACTGGGACAGAATTGTATCCCCAAAACTTGTGAAAGGGAAGGTAGGAGGACAGTCTCTGCCCATCTCCCCAGCTGGGGTTCTGTGCCCATGGTGATTTTTTGCTTGTGGTGGGGCTGAGCAGGCTGGTGGGAGCTGGTCTCTGGCCAGCAGTGAGGCAGCTGGGCAAGCACGAGCAAATGCTCAGGACCTGTCTTGCCGGGTGCAGCTGCAAGGACCTTGGCTTGCATCTGACCTCCCCAGCTGCTCCATCACCAGAGGCAACAGGACACTCCATCCCTCTGACTGTTTTTGTCCCACGTTCCAGGTTACATGAGCCAGAGAAGAGCAGCGAGGCCACGACCCAGGTGGGTTGTCCTGGGACTGGGGAGGGGGAGAGTGGCCAGGAGCCACTGGAAATGGGAGTGGAGGGTGGTGGTTCTCCAGTGAAACAGCTCCGCGTCTCCAGTGGACAGTGGTAGTTCTCCAGTGAAACATCTCGGTGTCTCCACTCTGTGGCTGGAGGTGGAAGAGAGGCTCCCCCAGGAACAGGGTAGCCACTTCCCAGAATCTTTTTTGCCTTCCTTCTCCCAGTGAAGTCTGGGTTGGTGCTGCCTGGAGAACCAGCTGTGCGATAGCCAGCCAGGCTATTTGTGGAGTTATTTTGCATTTGGTGATGCAGCTACGAGCAAAGTCGTGATCAGCAGCAATCTGTCCATCCCACCCAGGCTCTGCCAGCTCCCACGTGGGCATCACTGGGCAGTCTGGCCCTGCTGGGATTGAGTGGCTTCAGTGATAGCGCTGGAATTGTGGCAGTGGTTTTGAAGCCAGAACAGAGTGACAGGATGGTTAATGATTTGAAGCTGTAGCATGGGGTAGAGAGAGCATGGCTGCAGGGCATTGTTACCCCATACAAGCCGGGTTGAGGTGCCCCAGGCTGAGCTGCAGTGGGATTGACTCCAGAACAGGGCTGTGGGGTAGGGATTGACTCCAGAACAGGGCTGTGGGGTAGGGATTGACTCCAGAACAGGGCTGTGGGGTACAGGGGCATCTTTCCGGAGGAGGAACTCTTGGTGCCTCACACAGGAATCTGACCCCAACAACTTGACCTACGCGGACCTGAACTTTGACAAGGAGAGGAAGACCATCCGCCGGATGGTGGAGATGAGCCAGCAGTCGGAGTACGCCTGCATCCAGACCAACCAGGCGCCCAACGGTGACGAAAACCTCACCTATGCTGACCTGGACATGGTGCACCTCAGCAAGGCACCCAAGCGGCCAGCCCCACGCCCCGAGGAGGCCAGCTCGGAGTATGCCAGCGTCCAGATCACCAGGAAGTGAGCAGTGGCTGCTGGGACCCCCTGTCCTGGGGGAGCAGCTCTGCTCCTCCCTAAGACTGTTCTCTTGGACGCACTGGGAGTGATGTGAAGATGCGCTGCGGTACCTGTGTTTTAGGATGGAAATGGAGCCCACAATACTTGTGGGGGTCTCCTCCCATCCAGAGAGACAATTTTTGGGGGCAATTTGGTCCTGGAGCAGCCAGCTCCATCCCTTCAGGACCCCCATCAAGGGTTGCTCAACCTCAGTGTGCCGGGTTTGCCCGCAAGCAGATTCAGCCAGCGGAGCAGCAGCTCCCTGGGAAGCTCCAGCTGAGCTGAGGGGACAGGTACAGTGCCTCCACACCAGCTCTCATGGGGATGCCACTGCCTGGCCCACGGCTCCCCGGGACCAGCAGGGCCCCCACACTGCCTTCTTGGGCTCTGCCTGCCACCACGCCTGGACACCAAACTCTGGCTTTAAAGGAAGGACCACAGTGTCCGCCTCTCTTCCCAAGTGTCCCTTCTGCGGGACCTCTGTCTCGCCCCAAGGCCAAGGGGCTGGAAGGCCATTGAGCTGAGGCCCCCACCCTGCTGTCCAGGGGAGCTCCAGGTCTGGCTCCCAGCACCAAGCATTTTCCTCATCATCATCTTCCTGTGCACAGCCTTGCCCTGCACTGGGACCCACCAGCGCTGCCCCAGGCTTGTACAAAGCGTGTGAGGGCACCCCCAGCCTGGCTCCCCCCAGGAGCTCCCCGCAGGTACCATGTAACATGTTTTGACTGTTTGACATGTAACTGTTAATTTTTAGAGCTGAAACCCCCAATGTTTTGTGTTGTACGTGGGTGTACTGCTGTGTACTTAACACTAGAATAAGATGTGCAAAATTAAGACTGAGGCCTCAGTAAAGAATCCCCCAAACCCTACAGAATTTATAAGAGACTTATATGCTCCCCCACCCCTGCCAACCCAGCTCTCTCTTGGGGGCCAGGCAGGCTCCCCCCAGCCCAGCCATGGGGACAGATGTCTTCCATGTGCCCCCTACTTGGGCCATCGTGTGGAGTCTCACCCTCTGTTGGCTCCTGCAGCAGTAGAAATGCAGGGGGCTTGGGTGCACCTGGGCTCCTTGGGGATGCTTTGGGAGCAACGTGACTGCTTGTACAGATTTTTTTTTCTTTTGGATTTTTTTTTTTCTTTTTGCTTGCAAGATATTTTTATAATAAAAGTGAAAAGTCCTGTGCTGCTCCCGCACATCAACGTCTCCCTGTGCTCTGGGGGGTCACCTTGTCACTGGCACTAGGGCTGCAGGGTGGGGTTGGGGGGTCTGTGTATCTCGCAGGGAGGAGGAGAGGAGGGTTCATCCTGCACAGCCCTCTAGTGTGCACTGGAGGGAAGGAAGAGGAAGGCAGGAGGTCGAGGCTGGGATGAGAGTGATGATGCTGGTGCCCCTGGGCAGCATGGGGGTGGGGAGCAGTGCAGCCCATGGGCAAGGACTGACCAGGGGCTGGCCCTGCTGCATCTGTAGAGGCAGGGAGCTGAGCTGGAGTCCCCAGACTGGTGTGCAGGCAGGCTGGGTGCTGGCTTCAGCCCATGCTGTGCGTGAGCTGAGTGTTCCAGTGCTCTGCAGTGACCTCATCCCTTTCCCCAACCTGGAGCTGGTGCCTGGGACATGAACTGCATCTCACCAGAGCCAGGAACTACCATGTGGGGCTACACAGACACTCAAGGTGGAAGTTGCTGCCCAGACTGGGCTTCCTCAGCACTGAGCTGCTGCTGGTGGGGTCACACATGAACAGAAAAGGGACAGTTTGCCCCCTGCCCTCAGGACAACTGCCTCTTCCTAGCTGGGGCAGCAGCTGTGATTCCCATGGGAGTCTCCCCTGCCTGCTGCTGCAGGGGGTACCTTGCCAGCATCCTCCATGCCTCTGCAGCAGGGTGAGCATTCCTGCCCTGCACGTGCTCAGCTGAGATGGCCCTGCCACCCTCAGGATATGGCTGCAGAGGTGTGTGGGGTCCCAGGTTCCTTTTGACACCCATAGCACAGGAAGGATACCATCATGTGCTGCCTGCAGGTCGCACAGCCAGCACCCCTGGCCCATTTGGACACCCCAGTTTGGGGTGCTTGCTCTGCCCTGCAGAGGAGTCTCAGCAGCCAGCAGGGCTTCAGCTTCGTTGGCATCTGCCTTTTATTGACTGCGGGGGAGAGTTGGGTGTTGGGGGCATGGGGCTGACCTTGCCTCTAGAGTCGTTCTTGGAGGGGGAGCCCAGGGGCACCAGGTGGGTGCTGGGATTAGTGGAGCACTGGGAGGCTCAGGGAGGGGAGTGGGGGCTAGGCTCAGCACCACTTGCACACCTGGTGATGGTGCTGTGGTTCCACCAGCCACCTCTGTCCCTGGCTGTGGGAGCCACCTCCCTGATCCTGCCCTGGCTCTTCCCTCCCAGTGCTCGGAGCCCACTGCCCTGTACCTCAGCTGCGATGGTTTCCAGACCCTGCTGTGCTCCGGCAGCCACGGGAGGGTGGAGGATACGTGTCCCCAGCAATGCGCCCCTGGAAACCCTGGGCTGGGCCACAGCCACACCGCCGGCAGCCGGAGGAGTGGCACTGTCCCCTCCGTGCACAGGATGGGCAGGTGAACCAGAGAGGGATAACTGGGGATGGAACTCATGGTCCCCTGGGGGATTGAGGCAAGGGTGACACCAGCCACACCGGACTGGGCGGGGGACAAGGCTGGGGGCGATGGCACAGTCGGGGTGGCAGTGTGGGGACCGTGGAGCTGCCGTCCCACGCCTGGCTCTATAGGTCTGAGACCTCCCCTGAGTAGGCGCTGGGGTCCTCGTCCGATCGCGTGATCACCTTGAACTGCCTCCGCAGGAAGCCCCCGTAGCGCTTCTGATTGTCCCACTTCAGCTTGGGCCGGATGCGGCGCATGAAGCCCCCGTAGCGCTTGTGCAGCTGCGCCAGCTCCTGCCCCTCGGCCCCGGCGCCCGTGGGCTCTTCGTCCCCGGCCCCTGCCGGCCCCGGGTAGTCCTCGGGGGCCGCTCGCTCTCCCGGCTTGCGGCTGAAGCCCCCCAACTTCTTGCTGAGGCCGCCCTTGCTGTGAGCGTTCTCGCGGAGCAGGGACAGCAGCTTCCCCTTGGACATCATCTTCATGAAGCCTCCGTAGCGCTTGGCCGGCGCCAGCGGCAGCTCTGCAGGACCCAGACCCTGCTCCGGCTCCGCCTCAGCCTCCTCCGCCTCCTGTGGCGACGGGTCTGTCCCTTCGGCCAGGGCCACCAGCGGCGCCAGCAGTGCCAGCGCCTTCCTGCACATCTCCCACTCGGGGCCGGGTGACAAGGAGCCCTGGCATTCCCACAGGCACATCTGCAAGACAGCGGCCACAGCGGCCCCAGGTGCTCGGGGTGAGCCCCTGCCTTCCTCCCTCCCCACCCCAAGCCCGGGCGTCCGTGCCCACCGTGCTGCTCAGCTCAGTGAGAAGCCGATGTTTGCACAACCCCAGCACCCTGAGGTGCCCATAACCACCACATCAGGTGCCACCCAGCTCTGCCACCCAGCACCTGTGACACCCCACTGCTGTGGCTCCTTGGCTCACATCCGTGTGTGGCCAGCACTCACCAGGGGCTGGATGCTGCTCTCGCCACTGCGGGTCTGGGCTGTGCAGAGGGAGCACTGGGTGACACAGTCGGCAGATGCCACCGCAGACAGGGACAGGCAGAGGGCCAGTGCCAGTGCCCGCTGTGCCATCTCGCCCTGCAGATGCTGCCTGGAGAGGGGAAGACAGCACAGAACCTGTCACCGTCCCTGTGCCAGGTCACACAGGGGGGCCCATCCTGGGGGGCCATTGTCTCTCCACAAGCACTGGACACCTACCACCTCCATCTGTGAACTGCTCCTGGGGACATACACAGGGACCTGTGCCCGTGCCCATTCCCATATGACTCACCTCCAGATGCTGCTCCCAGCAAGGACATAACAAAATGTCACCCCCTTACCCTGATTGCAGCCTGGTCCTTGGCACAAGCCCAGAACCATAGCCAGTCCCTGGTGGCCACCAAGTCACTGTGGGCAAGAACACTTGTTGCATCTCATCTCAGTTCCATCCCATCTATCCTTTCCATCTCTCTTACCATACCATTAGAAAGAAAAGTCCCTTTTTCCCCCTGCACTGGGTTTCTCTGTGATTGCCATGTCTGCATGGTGCAGGCGTATGAATCACCAGCTGTTCCCCTTGGCCTTGGGGAAAAGAACCACAGCAAATGGAGCTGCAGTGGGAAGTTGATGGGGAGATGCCATGGCCCAGTGTGGACTCCCCCCAGGCTGCTGTACCCCACATCAGTGCAGCATCATCTCCCCTCCCTCCCACCCACCAAGTCTGCTGTCTGGTGCATCAGAAGAAAAAGAGAAAAAAGATTTTGGGTCCAAGCCTACCTGCAGACCACGATTGCCATCCTCCAGATGTTTGAGAGCCGTGGTGCAGCCTCTGGCCTCTGCGGATGAGGACTCTGTGCTCAGCTGGGAGAGGGGCTCTGCAGGTGTCAGTTCTAAGCCTGACCCTGGGTGAGGCTGGAGGGGTCACTGCCAAGCCCAGCTGCAGTGCCATGGGATCACAGTGCCACAGGGATCATGATAGCCCCAGAGTAAGAGCCAGCGCCAAAGGGGTGCACTGGCTGCAAGCCCCTGCCTGCCTGTGTTGCTGCATTTATCTGGGGTGGGTAAGGCATGACCCAGAGGGATCTGTTACACATTAATGATGCATATTAGAGACTATTGTGTTCTCCAGCAGTAGCTGCTAATGTACTGTAATTGGTACTGATGAAGAAATGTTAATGCCACAGTATTAATTCATGCTAGATTAAAATTTAATTTGAATTATCTGCACCATCATGTGTCAAGCTGTCTGCATTCCTTGGCTACACTGCCACCAGCTCCGTGAATCCTCCCAGTGCCTTGGCAGCATGGCAGGGAACAGGGTGGCAGCTGCCCAGGATGACAGGGGCACCGTGGAACCTCAGCCAGCACTCACCACTGAGACATGGGACAGTCCCTTATTGCAGCAGGGCCACCAAGACAGCACCGAGGAGCAAGGACATGCCAGCCACACAGGTAGGTGCCAGCTGCAGCACTAGGGGGAATGAAGCTCCTAAAAAGAGCTGATGACTGCTTTCCAGGAGCCCCGCTGGGAACCTTTTCCCTCCCTTTCTCCACCCGCTTCCCCTCCCTTGCTCCTCTGCTGCCGATATCCCCATGGGTGCCACCAGAGCGGCGTGCAGGGGCGGCACCAGGAATGTTCCCATGCTGGGAACAAGCTGCTGGTTTTTCTGACACCACACAGTTCAGACCTCTGGCATTCTGGACACAGTGTGTCCCATCCCTGTCACCCTACTGCAGATGAAGGATTTCATGGCACTCAGGGGAGCTGCAGTTCTCCGAGCACAGCATGACCAAGGACACCTCACTGCAAAAGTACCATGTCCAGGTGGTGCCACAAATGTCTCAGCAGTGCTCTGCCTGCTCCTGAAGCTGGGATAAGGACTGGCAAAACGGGAGCAGGAAAAGGGGAAGAAAACAAAGGGCTTTGGACAAAAGAGGAAAGAAGCAGCGGGGAGGAAAAAGCGAAAAGAACACAAAGGGAGGAAGAAGAAAAGCAGAGTTCGAGCTTAATCCTGTGTTACCTGGAGAAGCCCAAGGCTCTGGAGCCATCCCTCCTGGAGGAAAACCTTGGAAGGATCGTGGCAGGGTCTGGCAATGCCAGCATTGAGTCCCAGCCTCTGTTACCATTCTCAGCACATTCTACCTGTGCCAGGTGCCTGCCGGTGTCCCTTCCTCCCCTGTCCCATTTACACTTGAGTCATCAAAGACCAGCATTTGCTTTGGGAAACCCCCAAGCTGCATCCATGACCCCAGGGGCCAATTACAGACCTGGTGACCCAAGGAGGGATGAGGAATCAGGACTCTGTGTGCTGGACAGCAGAGACTGACACCATCTTGACTAACCTGTGATTACACCTAATGAAGAATGTGAACAGCTCACCCAGACTGAGTGGATTTCTCCTCCCACACAGGTCCAACTCCACAGGTTTGGATCCTGCACATATTTCTGGTGGAGAAGAACAATCAACATTCCAGCAGCTCCCTTCCTCACCTCTAAAAATTTCCTGGAAACACTGTCAGGACAAGGCTTCTCAAAAATGCTGGTAACTTTTGGAATATAATCACTCAAAAACTCAGCACTGCAGCCACACTGCTGCTTGAGCCAAGAAGGGGGAGAGAGAACCCCTCCATCCTCTCTGCCCACTCCCTTTGCCCCTCCAAGCCCTGGATAATTCTGCTGCCAGGGTGGCAGGCATGGCAGCAGCACAGAAATACCCCAGCAGAGCTCTGGACAGTTGTTCATGGGCTCTGAAACCACTCAAGGACCTGCAGCCACGTGGAAGCTCCCCCAAAAAACACAACAGGTCCAACCACAAGCCACTCTCAGCACTGCGGCTCAGGGAGTGTTCTTTAATTGCTGCTTTTTGGGGAGCAAGAGCGATTCCCTGATTGTGCCCATGCAATGGAAAGAGGATGACAACCCCAGCAGCCCTACCTGCCGCTGCTCCCCGTCCCGCCGAGCACCCGCTTCACCAAGTCAGGACAGGTCGCGGCTGATGAGTGTCCCTCCACGGGCGTCAGGCTGCGCCAGTCATCAGTGGCAAGGCCACACTGGCAGGTGGCCCCACGGTGCTGCCCGGGTTGCCCACCGGACTCGCCGCCGGCTGCCTCTCACCCCGCTTTTATGGCCACGGAGTCTCCTCCTGCGGCGGGGCCCGGCTGTTCGCGGCGGCAGAGCCAATCGGGGCGAGGGAAGCTGTGAATAATCAGCCCCGCAGCATCCCCGCCACCTCCCGAGCAGGCTCGCCCGCACCGCCGAGGCCTCCCTGCAGCCCCCGGCCGCCCTGGGAACCGGGGTGCATATCCCACCACTGTGGCTGAATCACTCGGAGACTTCCGTCGTGCCCAGCCTTGGTCCTCGGGGCCGAAATGTGTGCCCCAAACAAGGAAGGTGACAGAGGACTGTGATGGGGTCTGTCCGTCTTCCAACACAGCTGCGTCCCGGCGGGGTTTGACTGCTGGGGGTGTGAATCCCCTGGACACCAAATTCAAATCCTGTCCAAGAAGGCTGGAGAGGGAAAGGTGAAGCCCTGACCTTCTCTCACCTTGCTCCCCAGGCTGGGGAGAGGCATCATCCTCGTGGAGGTGCTGGGGAGAGAAATGAGCCCATCCAAATCTGCTGGGAATGGAGAAGGGGTCTTCATGCCTGATCCACCCAGCCTAGCTGCTGTCAAGTGAAAAAGCCTTTGCATAGGACCCCCCCAACCTCTGTAATGCCAGGGCTCAGAGCCCCAGGGCTTCCCCCCAGCTCCACATCTCCCTAAACCTCCTCCTCACGAGGGCAAACAGAGATGAGCCAAAGAGGCAGGGGGAGCTTGATGGGGAGGAAAGACACCCCCACTTTTCCCACTCAGCCCCGATTCCCGTTCCCAGGCATTTCCAAGTCTGATTTGTGGATAAAGGAGAACAGCACTGGGGCAGTGACAGGCAATCCCTGAGCCCCTGCACCACTGTCCCACTGCACCATGTCACAACAGATGTATGGGATTGGGGTCCAAGCTGCAGACCCCATAGGACATCCTGCACTGGCCCCACACCCTGGTGGGTGCAGACACATCCCCTGCGCCGCTGGCAGTGCAGCCAGTCCTCTTGCCTTGAAGATGGTGCTATTTTTATCGGAGCTCAAGAGGGATGTTTCCCAGCAACCTGCTGTTCTCCCAGCTCGAACACCAGCTGCTGGACTTGGTGCCCCCTTGCTCAGCCCTCCCAGCTGAGCACTGGTGAGGGAAGTGGGGGCCATCGACAGGGCTGGGACCCTCTGCTGGGCACCCAGCAGCCACGGCACCCTATGCCTGTGGTCCTCTGTCCCGGCTGGTGATCACGTCTGTCGGCATCCCCCTGTTCCTTGAAAAGCAGGCGGGACCCCAAGGCTTTTGTTTGGAGGTGGATTTTAACTCATCCAGGCGGTGCCAACACGGGGGGACCAAGGGAGCAGGGCATGGCGGGGTGAGGGGGCGAGGGCAGAGCCCTGCATCCACCTCAGGGCCAACGGAGGAACCCATCCCTCCATCCTTGGGGCTGCAGCGAGGGGGAATGGAGCTCAGGCCCCGCAGGGGCAGAGGGCGGCCACGGCCCCGCCTCACTGTGTCGGGATGTGCTGGGGCTGTGCAGGCACAGAACAAAGCTGAGAAGAACAAAACGCGTCTGCAAACGACCACAATACCCTGGACGAGGGACTGCGGGCAGCCCTCGGGCAGTTTAACTCTTGCTGCTGGGACTGATGGCCATGCAGGCACCACAGACGCAGTGAGGTGGAGCATTTCTACACCAAAGCCATTATTTTTATATGAATGTGTATATATGCACCCAGCGGCCTGGGGTGCAGTCACCTCCCTGCACAGGGTAATTGCACACGAGGGAGATGTGTTAGAGATTCAGCAAATCCCAAGGACGCAGAGGGAAATGTCCTTTGAAATAAGGTTTCTTCCCTTTGCTCCGAGTGGGAGATCGAGTTACTCCTGTCCCCAGAGCAAAGTGCCACAGATCTACTGAGCTGGGAAAGAGGGTCCTCCATGGGTCCAGGGTGTGGAGGGTGACAGGGTCCCCCGGGAGAGGAGCTGGAAGCCAGCCCACCCACCAGCAACTCAACTTAATATTCATCTGTCTCTTCCTAATGGGAAAGTGTCTCTGAGTCACACTGACATTTCCCTGGGACAATGGTAATTAAGTATCTGGATAAGTGAAATGTGCGGTAATAGAAAAGTTAACTTTTCCTAACTACCTGAGTGAAAGGCGCGTTCGGCGAGGAGGGGGGCCGAGCGTGCCAGGCACCCGCGGAAGCAGGTGGGAGTCAATGTCAGCTCACGTCACACGGCGCTGCCGCTCTGCCCCTGAGCCCCCCGGCCCTCCCGAAGGACTCTCCCCCAGAACAGATAGGGCTCTCCATCCCGGGGTGGGGTCAATCGCCTCTGGTACAAGCTCTGCCATCCGCCGAGGCTGTCCCCAGGCAGAGGGACCGCACCCAGAGCTGCCGGCGGGAGCTTCCCCAGGGAGGCAGTCGCTGTGCTGTGGATCCTCCAGCACGGTCAGCTTTATCCCATTCAGGGACAGGGCTTTTCCAGAAACTCCCAAAACGTTTGCGCTCCTGCCTGGCCTTGCCGGAGGCAGGAGAGGGAGGTGCTCAGACGCATTTTGTGAGACATGGGGAAAAAACGCGGGGTGGGCGATGCCCGGGGCTCTGCTCCAAACCGCCCGCGGGAGCTTCGATCGAGTGCGACCGCACCGGAGCGAACCTCCGGCAAAGGGAGCACCGGAGCAGGGGGCGGGCAGCGCTGCCCAGGCGGGCACACGGTGACCTCCCTGCGTGGGCAGGAGGCACAAGTGCCACTCGACGGCGGTACGAGAAGCGGCGCTCTCGTACACACGGCGAGTCACGCCGCTGCCACTGTCCTCGTCGCTCCAGGCTGCCGAGCGGCACCGGGGGCACGGGGCTGCGGCACAACCCCCGCAGCTTCCCCGGGAGGCGAAGTGGCTTCATTTTAAAACAAATTGAGGTCAAGCCACTTGCAGGAGCTGCAGCCGGCGCCGCGACACCGCGGGGCAACCCAGCATTAGAGTCGCCGGTGGCTCCGGGGTTCGCCGTCCCTTTCCCGGGGGGACCAGCGTGACGCAGGCGGGAGCTCCTGGGGCTGCGTGATGGCAGCGGCACAAGCCTCAGCAGTGGGTCAACAAATCAGGGAATTTTGAGAGCTCCTCCGTGAACCGGCTCTGCAGACGCTGTCTTTGACCGGCCGCAGTGCCCGCTGCCAATGGCACCGCGCGGGGGGGCAGGAAAACGCGGGACAGGCGGCTGGAAAAGTACATTTTGCGGGGTTGGATCGCCATTCCCTCCCAAAATGCACGGGGAGTGAGACGGCGGCGTGCAAAGCCCCGAGCCCGGGGGACTGTCAGCCACCAGCAGCGCCAGGAACAGGATGAGACCCCCGGGCAGCCCGGAGGGGACGGATATTCGTGATGCCCACGGCCCGGGGCGTGAAAAGAAATTTGGGCACTGTGCGTGGGACAAGGACTTCTGTGGTCCACCCCGCCTGCTCACAGGAGAAATGTCACCAAACTAGCCCCGAGCGGAGCCAATACTCAACCCTGCGGGGACACGGCCATCCCGGGGGGACACACTGCAGCCCCACGGTCTCCCCCCGGCCCTCGCCGCCCCTCGAGGTCCCGGCGTAGGGCGATCGCCGCGTCCAGCTCTTGGGACCAGTGCCCGTCCCACCACACGGACATCTGTGGGTGCCTCCTCGGTACCGGCCCGCAGGGCGGCGAGATCCTCTCGGGATCGCAGCCACCTTCCCGGGGAACTTCCAGTTGGAAAGTCCCCGGTGATCCCCGGCAATGGGGTCGAATCGTCGGGGTGAGCGTGGCGCCCAGGACGGGCCCCCGAAGCTGCCGGAGCTATGAAACCACCCCCGAGCCGCGCACCCGCCCTTCCCGGTGCGGCTGCACAGCGCCGGTTCGCCGAACATCCAGCACCGCGCCTACCGCTGACACAACGGCTCCCGGGGATCCACCGGGTCCCGAGGATTTATTGGGTCCCGGGGCACCACCCCCTCCCCGGGGAATCACCTCCCTGACGGCATCACCTCCCCGCCGGGTCATCACCTACAACGTGTGCACCGCCCCCCTCCCCGGTGCACCGAGCTACTGCCGGCGCACCGTGTCCAGGAGCATCACTCCCCTGGCGGCATCACACACAGTCCTCCCCGCTGCACCGGACCCCTTGTACCGCACGGCAACCACCGTACACCGCTCCTTCCAACCCACCCGGGGCATCCCGCCCTCCCGGTTCACCGCCCGTCCCGGGGCGGTGGGAGGGGGCTGGTGGGGGCGGGTCACCCCCCCGCCGTTACATAAGGGGTTACGTCAGGGCGCGCGGCTACGCTCTTATCCCGCCGCCGCCGCTCCCCCATCCCGCCCATTCACACGCCGCCGGGCAGCGCCCGGCCCGGAGCCCCCGCCGCTGCTCCCCAGGTGAGCCCCGCGGGCCAGGCTGAGCCCGCACGGCCTCCCTCGGGCCGCAGCCGGAGGGAAGGAGGGAGGGACAGTGGGAGACCCGCGGCGGACGCCGGGGCCCCCATGACCGGCCTGTTTACACCGGCGCGGCGCGTACCACCGTGGCGGGGGAGCGGGAGGAGCCTGCCGCCGCGCTGAGCCCCGGCCGCGCCGAGCCGCGCTGGCGGCGCCCCGACCTGGTTACCGCGGCCGGGGCGGAAAACCCGGACCTCCCTTTCCGAGTACGGGGCCGGCACCGGGAAGAGGCCGAGCCCCGTCGCGGCGGCCGCCGCCCCCCCCCGGCGCCGCGGTGGTTCGCCCCGCGCGGCCGCGATTGGCCGAGCGCTTAAAGGGGCCGGCAGCGCGCGCTTTTCCGCCCCGCGGCGCGGCGGCTGCATCGGCGCGTGCCCCCTCGCCCGCGCGGCGCTGCCCGGCACGCGGGGCGGGGGGGGCCATGGACGGCGGCCGCCGCGGGACACAAAGGACGGCGCGGCAGCGGCGGGCGACGCGGCGCGGGGCCATGGCGGCGGCGGCGGCGGCGGTGGCGGGGCCGGGCATCGGCGGCGGCGGCGGCCCGCGGTACAGCCTGCTGGCCGAGATCGGCCGCGGCGCCTACGGCGTGGTGTACGAGGCGGTGTCGGGCCGCAGCGGCGCCCGGCTGGCGGTGAAGCGGATCCGTTGCGACGCTCCCGAGAACGTGGAGCTGGCGCTGGCCGAGTTCTGGGCCCTGACGAGCCTCCGGCGGCAGCACCCCAACGTGGTGCGGTTCGAGGAGTGCGTCCTGCAGCGGCACGGCCTGGGGCAGCGCATGAGCCACGGCAACAAGCGCAGCCAGCTCTACCTGCGCCTCGTCGAGACCTCCCTCAAAGGTACCGGCATCCCCGGCACGGCCCCAGCGCCCTCCTGGGGCACCTCCCGGGCTGCCCTCCCACGCCCAGGGCCTCCAGGATCCTTGTCCCTGACACCCGTGTCACCCATCCCTCCCCCTGAGCACCTGGGTCTGCCACCTCCCTGCTGCCATCAATGGCCTCCACACCCAGATCCTCCTGCCCCACTCCCAGGTTACAGCCCCAGAGCAGGTGACTGCTGGGATGCCCCATGCAGGACATCCTGATTTTGTCTCACTTCTCCTTGGACACCCTTCCACAATACCCACACCTCAGGCACTGCTGCTGCCCTGCTTTGCTCTCCATCACCCTTTTGCTCAAGTCCCTCCTGGGCATTGCCTGTGCATAAGAGCACCCACTCAAAGCTCCCCCCAGCTCTCACAATGCCCTTCTTCCCACCTCAATTCACTGCTTTTCCAGTGTAACCACCCCTGGGCTGTCCCTGCTGTGCCTGTGAACATCCATCCCCCCTGCAGTCTTGGGGTCCTCTCTAGGGTATGTGCTCTAGGCTTGCTCCTATCACCCATGTCTGTCCCGTCCCTGCAGGGCTCCCCCACAGGGCCCCTTTGCTGCCATTCACCCTGAACACACCTGGGGGACCCTTGTTCTGGATCCTGTTTTCCCATGCTGTGCCATCACCTCCATTCTCCCTTTTCTGGGAGTATGATGCTCCCTTCCCTAAACCTCACCCATGTCTTGCAACATTACCAGTGGGGTCCCTCCATGTGCCCTGCAGTCCCACCCCCAGTCCTGAGGGGTCCTGTTGTTACCTCCAGGCTCATACCTAACCCCTGGGGGGCATTCCTGTGTGCTGGACCCCTGGCCAGCACTGACTCGACCTCCCTTACACCCCAAATCCTGAGACTCTGTCTGCTACCCTGACCTGTGCCACAGCCCACACACATCCCTTGGAGACCTGCACAGCCTGTGCCCCAGTCACACCAAGGGGACATCTGCCCCTCTTTGCCCAATGCAGTGTTCCATCTCTGAGCCCCCCAAGGCTGCAGTCTGTTTACAGCTCAAGCTCTCACAGCTTTAGGACTGTCCATGTCCCCCCCATTGCTGGCTCTGTGGAACAGCCCTGGAAGCACTAATTCCTGTTGCCTGGGCTTATACCCCAGTTTTCCACTGGGGTCCCTCAGCAGCATCACGGGGCCATCAGGGGTCACCTTCTCCTGTCACAGCTGATGGTTGTGATGGTGGCATCTCCAAAATGCTCCCTCCCTCCCTTTGCTCCCTTGGCTGCCTGTCAGACCCAGCTTTGCCAATGTGCTGAGATGTGGAAAAATACTGGACCCCTGTGCCCTTGATGCCCTTGTGCCTCCCCAGCCTGCTGAGCAGAACCAATCACCCCAATCTTTCCTTCCCCAAATTTGTGTGCCAGGATTCCTGTCAGCGCCTTGGGGTGCTCAGTCTCCCAGAGCCCCCAGTGTAGGCAGCTCCCAGACCTTGTGCCAGGCACAGAGTTCATGCAAAGCTCCTGAGATCCATCCTCTGAGTAAACCTGTGGCTCTGACTGTCCCTGCCCTGCCTGTCCCCTCTGTATCCCTGGTGGGTGGACATGTCCTGACCTGCCTGGCTTTCCCCATGCATCCCAGCTTCTGCTTTTCCTTCACACAACCACCCAAGGGAGGCTCCCCGAGAAGGGCAGTGTCCAAATTCCTGTACAGCCAGGGCACACAGCTCCCTGGGAGAGGAGCCAACTCTTCCCTTCGGGTGTGTGTACAGCTGTGGCAGGAATGAGGTGTCCTGCCCCCATCGGTCATGTTGCACATCCTGAGGACAGGTGGCTTGGCTTGGGGAAAGCTCTTGGGTAGCTGGAGGTGCCCCATCTCCAGGTGGGGAAGGAGACCCAGAGATGCCTCATCTCTAGGTGGGGGTTGAGCCTCCTGAATTCCCAGCAGTGGGGAAGGCTTTGCCTGCTCTGGTCCTACGGCAGCCCCTCAGAGGGGAGCAGAGCTGGGCTCTGCATCCCCAGCCTGGACAGGAATAGTTCAACTCCTAAAACCAAGCTGGAGCACATTCTCCTTTCCGTCTGCTCGACTGCCCTTGGGGCTGCGTTGTGCCAGGCAGCCTGTGCTTGCTGCCTTCCCAAGCCTTGGGACTGATAGATGCAAATAAACATTTTCAAAACAAAAGCTGGGGCTGGGTGAGCCCCGCAGGTCTCCCACTCTCCTTCCCTGCCAGCAGAAGAGCTGGAGCTGCGGCGGTGGCGGCGGAGCTGCCGTGCCATTCTGCACGACCGCAGCTGGGCTATTTACGGGCCGGCGCAGATGCTCTGCCAACGTGCCGGGGCTCAGGGCATGGCGAGGATTAATCCCAGACTTTCTCAACTGGGGGCACCACTGCCGGGTTATCAGGCAGGGTTTGGTCTCAGCTATGGCGCAGAGCCTGAACCTTTATCATTTTAACGAGATGTGGAGTAATTAAATTTAAGGGCAGGGTTTGAAAAGGAAGGTGAAAGCTCGGTGCTGAGCTGGAGGAGAGGCACGTACCAGTGCAATGTGCTCAGAGCCCTGCCACAGGAGCACCTCCAGTGCTCGTGCACATCACATGCCCCTCTTGTTCCTAACCTAGAGCAGTGACAGCTGCCTTAAGTGAACAGGTGTAAGGTGTTGCTTCCTGTTCCTCCCATGTCGCCTGTGGGGCCATCAGCCTCCCACCAGCACTCAGCCTCATTTGTGGGCTGCCCTGGGATCACCCAAATGTATTGCCATCATTCCAACTGCCTGGAATTCCATGCTGCCAGCTCCTGTCTCTCTGGTGCAGCCTCCCTGCACAGAGGGAGTCAGAGGTTACATGTGGTGGGCACTGGGATGCTGCTTCTGCTCTCATTGGATTTTTATTTCCCCTGTGAAGCTAAGCAAATTAGCTCACTGCTAATGAGTTCCCAGGATGGGATGGGGGAGGTTTGTGTGTGCTGCTGGAAAGATGGAGTGTGTGTATGTGCCATCATGTGTTTGGGCAGGGAGCACATGGGGATGCTGGCTTGGTGATAGAGAACAGGTCCAGCCTGTCATTGGCATCTCCTCAGCTCTTGACTGCTTGTCTTCAGTTTGCTAACATCTCATCTTTAGGGAGCGTCTTGCCAGCTCTTTATGTTTAAAGCTGTTTGTTTTGAAGGCAGGAAGATGATTTAACAACTAAAACACTTTCAGATTACAGAAAGAAAATGAGGAAATATTACTTTTGGCTTAAGCCTCTACTCGCAATACTCCACCCAAAGTGAAGTGCCTGGTGCTCACAGCTACTGCCGAATCCCTGTCATCTTCCCTGTGTTTGCTGAGGTTCAGGGGCCGGGTCTTAAATCAGAGCCTTCCTTATGCTAAAAACAAACCTTGGCTTGTCAGAGCTAACAGGTCCCGGCTGCTGCTGAGCCAGTGTTTGAGCCACTTTCTGTAGGAAGGGGCTGCCAGCAGTGCTGTGTGGATGCTCCCACCTGGCTGTGTGTGAGGGATTTGGGGCTCTGCCATGCTCCTTATCGTGGTTTGATTCCTGGCAGAGAAGAGACAGACACTCCTGCTCCATGTGTGGGGGCTGTATGGCTGCAGAGGAGAGCAGGAAAGCTGAATCCTGTGTCCTGCTGTGATGTCCCTAGGGTTTAACAAATCAAAGTGGTGGCAGCTGTGTGGGCTGGGGCTGTGCTGATTGTGCTGGCGTCTCTGCTTGCAGGACAGGCAGCTTCTCCTTCACTTTCTGTGCTGTCACACCAGAGGTGGCTTGCACCAGAGAAGCTGCTTTTCCTCGTCAGCATTTTAGTCTCCGGAGTCAAGCTGTGATGCTCCCAGCTGGCCCTTGGGCTTTCATTCCAGCCAGATGAGACCCCCAAAGTGCACCCAGTACCCTGTGTAACTCCACCCTGTTCTTTCATCTGCCAGATCTAACTTTCAGACCTAATCTCCGCAAAAGATTGCTGATTATGGGGAGGTGCAGCCAAATCCTCCTGTTGTGCAGATTTCCATTTCCACAGCAGTAGCCATGGATACAGACTGTTTGTGCAAATAACCAATATTCCCACCCACACCAACTGCTGACCAGTGCAGCCCAGGGCTGGGTGTCCCTGGTAGTCCTTGGCTTTACCTGCTGCTGGAAGTTTTTTGCTTTCCCAGAGGGTCTCTAGGGCTTTCCTCAAACAAAACCCAACTTTGTCAAATAGGTGGAGTTACTTAACTGCTTTCAAAAAACACTTGAGTTTGGCTGTGGAACTTTTTAACTGTGGCAGAGGTGAGTGGTATCCTCCATCTTCTCTCTTAATGGTGCTTGAGGATAAAAAAAAAATCCATTTCTAGAGCAAAATGATGCTCTGGTGGTGTGTGTAGGCTCTGCCAATCACCTGGGTGCTCTCTGGAGGAGGTTTGAGGTCTGACTGTGGGCTTTGCATTCCTGGCATCAGCTAACAGGGATGGGTCTGTTGCCAGTGCTCTCTGGGGCATCCTGGCATCCCTGAGGAGCACCAGTGGCAGACCGGGCCCCATTAGTTGATATGATGCTGTTGTGTTCTTCATGTGTCTAATTGATGTGCAAGAGAGTCCTTCCTCAGGGCAGGAGTTTTATGGAGTAAAGCCTGAGATGCACTGAGCTTGAAGAGCTCAGTTTGATGTCTGGTGAAGGAAGAAGCTGTTTGGGGTGTGATACTGAGTAGTAGGAGTACTTCATATGTTTGGCAGAGATTACACTCAGCAAACATTGTTTGCAGCTTGGACCTCCAGTTTCCTCTCATTAAAGACTTGCTGGCACTTAATGAAAGCTGGATGAAGTGGCAGAGTTTCCCCAGCACAAATGCAATCCTTAAATACGCAGATTTGGTCTCGGAAGACCCAGTGGGCCACAGGGCTCGGATGCTGGTGTGACCACTCTTGGCAAGACTGTGCTGGCAGTGTTAAGGGCTGTGATTTACTCCCTGTGTGCAGTTCCAGTAAAGTGTATGGAATGAGCCAGCTTTTGCCTCCTTCAGCAGAGCTCAGGTGGGAGAGGAGGCATTCACAGAAGTGATTTATTTTTTTTTTCCTGTAGATCCACTACTAATGGTGCTTTTAGCCTCTGTGGCTCTGGCTGTCAGAGCCTGGGGAGAATGGCCTGATGGTAGGACTGAAGAAGATGTGTTCTCTGCACTTTGCTTGGAGGAGGTCCCTGAGCTGGTTCCCAGCACTGGGTTTGGATAAATGAGGTGCTGGTGTGTCATGCTGAACAGAATCCCAAAGTACTTGAAGCCACAGCAGTGCCAGCATCACTGCTGGTGCCCTGCAGTGCTATAGGTCCCAGTCATATTCCCAAAATTTTTGCTATCCACATAAACCAGACCTGTTCCTCAGCCATCCTGGGTTAGTATGAACTTTGAAATGTATCTGAAAATCCCTTTTATCCCTTTTGGTCAGGTGAGAGGATCCTGGGCTATGCAGAGGAACCTTGCTACCTATGGTTCGTCATGGAGTTCTGTGAAGGGGGAGACCTCAACCAGTACGTGCTGTCCCGAAGGCCCGACCCAGCCACCAACAAGAGCTTCATGCTGCAGCTGACCAGCGCCATTGCCTTCCTGCACAAGAACCACATTGTCCACCGGGACCTGAAGCCAGACAACATCCTGATAACTGAGAAATCTGGCACCCCTGTGCTCAAGGTGGCTGACTTTGGGCTGAGCAAGGTCTGTGCTGGCCTGACTGCTCGGGGCAAGGAGGGTGGGCATGAGAACAAAAATGTGAATGTGAACAAGTACTGGCTGTCCTCGGCCTGTGGCTCTGATTTCTACATGGCACCCGAGGTGTGGGAGGGACACTACACTGCCAAGGCTGACATCTTTGCCCTCGGCATCATCATCTGGGCCATGATTGAGAGGATCACTTTCATTGATGCTGAGACCAAGAAGGAGCTGCTGGGGACTTACATCAAGCAGGGGACTGAGATTGTGCCCGTTGGGGAAGCACTGCTAGAAAACCCAAAGATGGAGCTGCACATCCCTCAGAAACGCAGGACTTCCATGTCTGAGGGGATCAAACAGCTCTTGAAAGACATGTTGGCTGCTAACCCGCAGGATCGACCTGATGCCTTTGAGCTTGAAACCAGAATGGACCAGGTTACATGTGCTGCTTAAATTCAGGGCAGGGCACCGCTGTGCTTTGCAGCTGGGTAAGTGATTCGCGCTTTTTGTCTTATTTCTGTCGGCTTTACTGGCCCAATATTGCACTTTGTAGTGGCAGAAAAGAGTCTTTTATGTTCCTAGAGCTATTTCTATAGTGACTCATCAGACCACTGCTTCTGAGGTTGTTTTCACCTATTCTACTGCAAAAATAAAATAGAGGTGAGAAATAGAATTAGCAGCTGAACATCCTGTCACTGCCCAAGGGCCGGCTGGAAGGGCTGGGCAGGTGCCTTGCTCCTCAGAGGCCCTGGCCGGTGGCTGAGGCAGACTGGGGCACAGCAGAGACACCTGCAAGCACTTGGTATAAGCTTTGGGGCCATCTGTCTCTCTCAGGTCTCAGATCTGCCAGTTCTGCCTCCTCTGCTGTGTGATGTAATTTCCAAGGTCTGTGCTGGAGCTCCCTGTCTAGCACCATCCCTCTCCCCTGTGACACTTGGACAGGACACCTCGGGGCCCAGCTGGCTCAGTGGTTAGGCACCAAGTGGCACAAAACTCTTTGCTTTCACCTACAAGCACGTGGATCCATCTTGTGGCTCTGTTTCATTTCCCTATTAAAGGCAGGACTTCCCTTTGGTGTGAACGTTAGTGGCCCAAACCCAGGAGATACTTTGGTCTCCAGCATCTGTGTTTGTAGACCTGTGTCTACTCAGGAAGGAAGCTTAAAAACAGCACTGCTCAGACTGAGCTCAGCTCTGTCCAGAGTCCCCTCCCTTCTCCCCTCTTGCTAAACAGTCTCAAGCTCAGAGATCCTGAACCTGCGGCTTGGGTGGTCACACATGGTCTGGAAAGACCCCCAGGGATGTGGTGTAGCTGGCAGTGTCACTCACCAGTGACACAAAAGGACTGGGAGGTGTTGCCTACATGGCAAAGCTGTCTGTAAACAGGAGCTGTTACTAGGGATTCTCCCAGCCAAACATTTCAATGAAACAGAAGAATTACAGATTGCCAAGGGTGAGGCTGACGTCTTTCCAGCCCACATCTTTTCTCAGGCTCCTGCTGAGCTGCCTGCCCGTCACTGGTCCCAGGAGATTTTTGACAGCCTGCCTGTGTCAGGTGTTGGCATCATAGGTTGGTCCCCAGCCCTCACCTTGTCCCAAAACCACACACAGCCAGCTGGACTGGAGCTGACCATGGATGCAAGAGGGCAAAGAGAGAGGAAATCGTGTCCCTGGCCAGCAATTACCAGCCCTCAGCTGATGGCTTTGTGCTTGACCAGCTCTGAGAGCAAGTCCCCAGCAGCAGGCAGTGGGGAAGGTGGAGGTACTTTGGCAGGTTTTGCTAAAACCCCTCATTGCTGCCACCTGAGGGTTCCTGAGCTTATGGAAAATGCTGTGGTGCCTGACCCGCCCCCCCTCTATGTGCCCAGGTACACTCTGTGCTGTCTGTAGAGAAATAGGGAGGGAAATGAAAAAAAACATTGGGTGGGTGTTGTTCTTCTCTGTTGGTTTGTCCAAACTGGTCCACAGACCATCCCCTCCGCACTCTTCCACTAACAAAATATTTAACACCCATCTCAAGTGCGAGTGACTGATTCAAGCATTGCTGCCTGGGACTGGATATTGGTCCCAGTGCAAGTGTGGGCTGGGGATTAGGGTGGGAGAGTGAATCTGTAGAAATGTGATCCCTTAAGATGGGTGTGCTTCAGCCCTGGGGCAAGAGCAGACACCCTGCCTTGTGCCCCGGGGCGAGGCGTGGGGCTGTGGGAGCAGCTCTGCTGCCCGTGGAGGGTCAGGCTGGGCTCTGCCATCTGCACTGGCTCTGTGCTGACACGATGCTGCTGCGTTATGCAACCAGCCCCTGCCCTCGGGGGAAAATTCATCCTGCGCAGATCTGCGGAATAGTACATGAAGGGATAACAAACACCGAGGGGACAGTCCTACCCCGCGGCTGTTTGCTCAAACCCAGCTGCCTTCTGCAGCCCCCCCACCTCCACTCCATCCGTGAGTCTGCACCGATCGCTCCGTCGTCGTCGTGACACAGCTGCAGCGGGCAGGGATGCTCTTACATAACCCAACCTGGCACATGGAGCGTGGTCGCTTGGCCCAGATAGAGCCCAGCCCCAGCCATATGTTCCCTGCAAATCCAGAGTATTCCTCCGACTCACTCGTGGGGCGGCCAGAATATTTGGTGGGCTTTGCTGTATGGTCTTCCTGGTGTAGTCGTGCATTCAAATCAGCCTTCTTCTGCCTGCTGTTCAATGCAAATCTTAAATTGGAAACCTGCTTGAGAAGCTTAAAATGGGATTTAGAGCAGAGCCTGAATTCTGCTCTCAGGTAATTTTAGTTGACCGAGAAACTCACGTAACCTCTTCCAACTTATTTGTGGCACTGGTATGTAGCTTTGCTATGCTAGGTTATGCAGCAGGTTCTTTCCCAGGACAGTTCAGACCTGCTCAGCCTTGGTTCATGTCATAACCTGGAAAACTAAAACCCTCCCTGACCCAGGGAATTGGATTTTTGCTTATTCTTTGCTATGCCACTGACCTCTTCAGATTTCGCTTCATGTCTCAGCAGCTTCACCTTTATTTCTGCCACGGATGCTGCACACACCTGAGAGCTTCATGCTCTGTTATCCTTCCAAAATGCCGATAGGAAAGGTCAGTCTCAGAGAGGAAAGTGTTTTCAGCTTGGTTTATGCTGGACCCTGGGCTGAGGTGGAGATGACTTTCCTTGCTCTTCCCACTGCTGGTGGCCCAGGGGTGATGGTTCCAGCAGAGGTGGGCAGCATTTCTGTGGGAAAAACAAAGGTGTTCTCTTTAATTTGAACAATTCTTCCCTACCTTCTGCAAATGTTTAGATATAGCCAAGTTTATCTACAGCTCTCTAGAGTTCTTGGCAAAAGCTACCTTTTGGGCTAAGAGGACAACAGCCTTTCTAGTACAATTAGGGAGTGGCTGGGTTTTGCTGGGTCTCTGCTGATGGGTCTCTTTGACTGTGTGATGCCTAGCACTGTCTGCACTGCCCACTGGGGAGTGTATCACCCCTCCTTTGCAGTACTGGAAAGCTGGAATGACTCTTTTCCTGCAGTGTCAACATCTTCTTTCTGTGTTGCCTTTGTAGTTGCCCTCCTGATTCCCTGGGGATGGGGAGGGACCTCCCGGAGATACTGCTCCAGTGGAATCCTCTGATGGGGTGGGTTTGTGTAACCCTTAGACAGGTTGTAGAGGAAAAAGGTAGAGTGGCAGTGTGGCCTTTTGCTGCTTACTGCAGTGACACAGGGGCCTTGGCCACCGAAACACAAAGGGCGAGTACAGCATCACCCACCACTGACAGTTACATGTTTAAGAAACTTTGTAGTTTTGATTCAGACTACAGTTTGACATCAAACTACAGTGGTTGTGATCGGTGCAGAGGCAGCTTGTTCTGGTAGATTGTATTCCATGATATTTTCACTGTGGGTAAAACAGTTGGTCTGATTTTGGGTGGATGCTTAAGAATGGCAAGAATCTGTGCAGGCTACAGCATCTGGGGGCTGTCATGAGCAGCAAGGTGTTCAATGGCTGTGGCCAGTCTGGTTCTCTCCAGCACTCCTCTGTCACTGGGTTTGATTATTCCAGTTTCAGCTGAAAGCGGCTGTTTGTATTTGCATTGTTCTCCTCTTTGCGTTTTCAACGTGCACTAGGAGCTGATGCTGAACAAGCTCATCTGCTCACCCTGCATGATGGTGTCTACCCTGGCCAGAGCTCTCTGGTGCTGTGCCCAACCACTCCCAGCACTGCTGATAAACTGCTGCCCTCTGGAATTTCAGAGCTGGAGGATGGATAGGGATCAGGGATACAGCAGCAGTTCTGAGTGCTGTCAGTGAACTTAATGCTGCTGCATCAAGTTAGATCTTGTCTGTTAGTATCACTCAGCTCATGTTTTATTCACTGGCCAGAAAGGACAGCAATTTAATTCCTAAAACAATGTTGGTTTTGACTTTATACTGTTTTCAGTGTGGTTTGTGGATCTTGGCATGGACAAAAGCCACAGGACAGTAAAAGCAAGGTCAGTTCCTCTTCTCAGCCATAACAGTGAATGGCAGCGTCACAGGGGCAATTCCAAAGAATAGTGACACCCTTCTGGGCAGTGTTGATTCTACCTGGGGTGAAATGAAGCCCTGAGGGTGACCTGGACTATGTCACCTCCAGCCAGTTGTATTGGTGTTTGTGTTTGCTCACTGTCACCCCTGCTTTGCCTTCTGGGGGAGGTCACTGCAGTTGGATTTAAGGATGCACCCAAGACATGCATCACAAGTATAGGTACAGAGCAAGAGGGAAGGCTCAGGAGATAAATCAGGCACTCAGCCCCCTTCCCTCACTCTCTGTGTTCCCACACAGGGGCACATGACATGGTTAACACGAGGAGGTGATGGGCCATCTCTCCCTCCTCTGCACTGAGCCCTCTCTGCCGTGCAGGCCCCTCTGACCCACACATTGGTGACGTCTTGCATGCTGGGTGAGGGCTCCATGGGCTGCTGGTTCACATCCTGCTGATGCCGAATGAACATTCGAGCTGATTAAAACTATAAGTGGCATCAGTGGAGGGATTAAAAGCTCTTGAACAAGCCCCTGCACAAATGTGCGTCAGTGGGGTGAGCTCTCCTGTCTCAGAGCAGTGAGCTCAGGGCTGCTCAAGCAAGCGCTTTCCCTGAAAATGTTCCTACTCCAGGGAAGCACAAATGGAAACCCTGCCCTACTTGCTAACGAAGCTGCATAATAGGAGAAACCTTCCAGAAGAATCCTTGTGTGTTTGCCCTGACCTGATGTCTGTGTGCCTCTCGCCTCCTCAAACAGAAAGGCTTTATTCTGATGGCAGCCTGCAAAAATGGCATCCCTTGGTTAACCTCTCCTGGAAAGGAGTGTGCCCACGACCCTGCCTTCTGCTCTGAGCAGCCTTGTCCTTTAGAAATGTGTTCCTGAGGCAGGGATTTCTTTAATGAGATTTCCTAGTACTAAGGGATTGGAGTAATTTGCTGGGCGGTGGCATTTTTTCTGCAATGAGTCTTTCCCACTGCTCCCCTGGTGTCTCTGCAGAGCCCCTCGCCCACCCCTGGTGGGGTGGGACCTGCCCCTGCTGAATGGGGAGCTAAATCCACTCCCCCACATTTTTTTCCCATATAACTGAATTTAGAGCTCATGGACCACCCCTGCTGCTTCCCAGCACAACCACTGCCCTGGGCTCTGCTGGTGCCTCCTTGAGTTTGGGACATCCTAAAGGATGTGTTTTCAGTGCCGAAGTGACATCATGTGTACGTGTGCTGTTCTTCTGCTGTCCACAGGGAGTTTTCTGGGTTGCAAACAAATTGTGTGGAAAACGCTGGTGGCTTATGTGCAGAGTTGAGCATTCCCATGTCCCTGGGCTCAGAGAACAGGAGAGTGCCAGGGCTGTGGATGAAGGGGTGCAGCACCTCTGCTGGTACAGGGACTGTGGGGGTTGTTGTGTGTTGAGGCTTTGGCCAAAGCAGGGATTGATGCAGCAAATACCTGCCTGTTCTACTCTAAAATCCCTGGCACTGAGCATCCTTGTGGGCTGAGCTGTGAACCTCTCCTGCTCTGCTTCCAGTTGCACCAACCTGGATTTTACTCACCTCTTGCAGAGCCACTTGCAATGCCTGAGCCACTGCTGACGCAGCGGGCGAGTGGTGTGAGGCATCTCAGGGGTTGCAGCTTGTTCCACCTTTCCTGCTGGAGTACAGGGAGCCAGCACTCACAGACACATCACGTGGACTCTCAAGGCCAGGCTTTGCCGTGGGAACAGTGTCCTTGTTCCAGCAGGACTGTCACTGTGGGGAGCTGTGTGGGATGGGGCTGAGTTGTGGGGGTGTGGGGAGATGCTCAGCCCCAGCCAGCCCATTCCAGCTCAGCCCCTGCCCTGGGGCAGCTGGATATGTGCTGTCCTTGGCAGTTTGCTCCATACACTGCTGTCTGAGTCCCTCTGGGAAAAACTGACTGTAAACTGAGTCCAGTTCCTATCTGGATTGATAGCAAAAGCAATGGATAGTAGAGAGATGTGGCAGCACCTGTTTTGGACTAACTGGGATAAGTGGGCAGGTGGCAGGAGTAGTGTCCTACACTCCTTCCATCCAGGAGCCAATTCCTGGAGTCACAATGCAGTAACTGAGACAAGCCACTGACAAACACGACTTTCCTTTCTCCTCTCTTGTTTTCTCTTGCAGATTTATTTACCAGGGACCCATAATCTCCATTATTTACGTGTGACAAGGAAGTCAAAGATAAGGGAAGATGCTGATACAGAAGATCCCCGGTCTGCAGGATCTCCGGCAATGTGAAATATTTGGGTGTTACTTTTTTGTGTTGGGAAGGGGTGTTGTGGGGGTGTGGGAGGGGACTGCAGGGGCCTGTGGAAGAACACAAGCTGGCAGCTGTCACATTCATGAGACTTTGAAACAAGATCCAGAGAGCAGAGCTGCCCTTGCCCAGCCCTCCCCATGTCTCCTATGCTGCTGTGTGACTCTGTAGATGTTTCCAGGAATGTGGTTCTGTAAGGAAGTGGGAATCAGCAGCCTGATGGTGAGGTGTGCTGCCAGGCATCAGCTCCGAGTCCAGCTGTGCACAGTTTTTGAGTTCAAGGCTATTGATTTTGTCTAGGAAAAATGGGAGCAAAGTGGTGGCTAGATTTGCATTGGGAGTGCAGTGCTTTAGGAAAAATGAGTCTCTTGGACCACATGTTGCAAGCAGCTAAATAACTTCATAGCCAGGCAACTCCTGAATAGGTGCTGCTGCCCAGGCTTGTGAGCAGCTGACTTTAGGATAGAGTAGGATAAACAAGCTGGAAAGCCATTTGGCAGGGCAGGTGTTACCAATCTGGATTTCATGATCACCTTTGTTACTGTCTTGCTATACAGAGGGAACTGGGAAGCAGCTGAGTACATTTTCAGGTTGCCATCATCTGATTACAAGAGAAACAGAAAGCAGTCCACTGCTCTGATCCATTTAATGCCAAACTTCAGTCGATAGGAACAATGCTGTGGAGAGAAGGAGGTTTGGCCTTAATGGGTCATGGGCTGGATTCTAGCCTCCCACAGGACACTTTTCCCTGCTAGCTAATGACCTCCAGGAAGCAAAAGGCAATGCTGTTGTTCAGGGCGTGTTGCAGTACAGCTCAGGTCAGGAGACTGGAACCTCAGGCTGAGCAGTTAATACTCAATTTCCTTGCCTGTATTTAAAGCAAAACTCCTATTCTGGGGCTATCCTGTGTTGATGATCTTTAGACTTTGCTCACTGTAAATGCAATGTAAAGCACCACCTCTTCTCTACTCTGCAGCTTCTGAACCACCTAAAATGTTTCTCAGCAGGTGAAATCACCCTGCAGTGGTCTGGAAAGTCGGCTGGTTTGACCCAGCATCACTCTTGAGCTGCCAGGGTCCTCAGTCTGGAGCTGGCCATGGCCACGAGCAGGAAAGGGTCCTCATGGTCCCCTCATCCCTGCCTGTGGAAACTGCTCCTTGCCTGTAACTTTCCTCTGCCATCACTGGAAGGTTCCTAACTGGAAGCACCTCCATGTATCTCCTCAGTGTACTACGCTGACCTCACAGGAATGAATGGAAATGGAGGAAATTCAGGTGGGCTCAGGCAGAGCAGGGAAAGGATGGAGGGGCTTCTTTCTTCTGTTCCATCTTTTCCAGGATACAAAGCTAAAGTTGTGGCTGCAGGAAGGCCTGGTCCTTCTTTGGAGGACCAGGAGGCTCCAGACTGGCTTTCTGTGACTTGTGAAGGTTTGGACAACACAAATGCACTGCCAAGCCCTTGTTCTCACACTTGTGTTTGTCCCTAGAGATACTTCTATGGGCTGCAGCTGGGTGGGATTCCTGCAGCTTCCTGTGCTGCATCCCACAGGAAGGGGAGAGTGAACCATTTAGCTCACAAGTGCAGTGTTAGTGCCCTGATCACTGGACCATCCTTCCTCCACCTGGCAGAGCCTTTGCTCCTGACTGTTACAGCTGTTCTAACCGAACCCTGGCCTGAAGAGGTGCAGTAAGAGGGCAGGAGGTGAAGCTGGAAGGCAGTGAGTGAGTGGATTGCCCTGTTCTTCTCAGGACAGGAGTGGGTCCAGCAGACCCTGGGAGGGTGAGCCCTCTTGGTCCACTGCTGTTTCAGGCCATCTTCGAACCACACGTCTCCACCTCAGCTTTTGCATTGCAGATGTGTTTTTCAAGCAGATTGATGTTAGTGAGCTAGACCGTAGTGCCTTACTTAGGATTTAGCAAACACTTCCAAGGAGGAGTCCTAGGGCTGCTAGCCTTTGGCCAACGTGGTTGTTTCCCTGATTAGTTGATCCTTTTAAGAGCATTTCTCTCTGATTTTGCTGCTGTTCGTGCTCAACTCCCCAGACTATACAGGAACCTTGTGTTTACAGCTCCCCACATCTTTCCTTCAGTTACTTTGGCCCAGACCAGCACTCCCTCTAGAACAAGGTGGGGACAGGGAACAGCTCAAACCTGCATATGCTGTGGGATGGAGAATGTTTAGGCTTCTCTTCCCAGGTGGGTCTATTGGGCATCACCTGCCCAATTCCTGCAGGCCAAACTCTGCTGTGGATGTTTGGCACTAGGATGTACCGCTGGGAAAACCCAAGTTTAAGAAAGCACCACCGAGCCTGCGGCCCATTTCCCAGCCCAGGGCCATGCTGTCTGTGTCTTCCTGGCTGCAGTGAAGCTGAGCATCAAGGTGCTGAGGGTAGCTGGTTAGTGTGGGGGGAGCCAAGCCCCCCCTTGCAGAACTCTCTGGGCTCGTGTGGCCCCAGATGGTTCCTGTGCCAGGGGAGTGATTGTATGAAACTGTTTACTTCTGATTTTGCTGTTTACAAGAGGGATGTGGGGTGGGTGGGGGGAACAAGCCAAGCCTCAGGAGGATTGGGAAACGTGTTATCTGCACCAGCCTGCAGCAAGGCCGAAACCACCGGCATCATGCAGGTGTCACGGGGATCTCCCGGCCAGCTTTGGTCCATGGGGAGGAAAGCAGAGGTGGCTCTAGCCTAGAGGGGTTAGATTAGCTCCCCTATATCCCTTTGCTGCTGTGTTTGAGGTTCAGCAGTGCTAGTGACAGATAAGAGTTACCCCTGTGGTCTTCCTTTACTCCTCAGGACCCAGCTCCTTTACATATCACAGGCTCCCAGAGCCTTTCTGGAGCAATAAGACGTAAAACAAGCATTACCATCGTCGTGGAAATCCTCCGTTGTGTGCAGTGTCTGTCTCCTCCGTATGCAGTACGAGTCTGGGTTTAAGCCTGCATCACAGGACAGCTGCTGCAGGGCACAAACTGGGATTTGTTTCCCTGGGCTTTCTGCTGGTCAGGAGAACAGGGAAGCGCGCTGCTGTTTTCCTTCCTTACCCCAGGCCTGTGCTGCCCAAGTCTCACACTACAGCTGCCCGGGGCGAGGGTGTTCCTGGTCCCTTTTTCAGCACTGCTGGCAAGGGATGGATGAGTGGAGCTCAGTGCCGTGCTCCACTCCTCACAGCCCCCATCCCATCAGCCAGGGCTGCCTTGGGAAAGCAGAGCCCCCATTTCCTTTGCATCAGGATGCAGCCAATGCTTGTGATGCTGGCATGGGAAGAGTTATGCCAGTGGCTCCTTTGCTTCTCAGCTGGTTACAGGCACATCCAGCATGTGGGCCCTTCATGTCCAGAAGCATTTCACACGTCAGGGCAGGGTGTCTGAGGTGGTGGGTGTAGCTGGAAGGGAAGTGCAGGGAGCTGCTCTCTTCCAGCTGTGATCTGCCGGATCATTTCTCTGGAGCCCGCCCAAGTGCTTTTAGCCCTGAGGGTGTGTCTAAGCTGCTGGAAGAGCTCACAGGGGCCATACGGGAGTGCCTGGTGTCCCCAGCCGCTGCCCAGGCCAGCATGGGCCTTCAGCTCACTTACCCAGCAGAAAACAGCAGCTTTGCAGGGTGAGCTGCTTCACTACCGTACCAGCAGGGTTCTGGGTGAGCCCCAGGACAGGGGCACACTGCCCCAGCCCTGCTGAGGGCTCTCCCCACTCCCCACAGCTCCTGTGCTGAGCTAGCAAGAGCAGAAGGCTTAAACCCAGACTCCAAACTAAAGATAATATTAGTAAATGAATCTGTATTTTTCTTTTTTTCTTTTTTTTTGCACAGAAGCTGGTAATCTAGGACCTATGTGTGAACAACTTTATATAAATATTTTTTGTACTTGATTTACTTGGGTTGGTATGAAACATTCTATTTAAGTTCTTTGAACACTGTGGATCCCCTGATATGTATGAATGGCAGAGGCTTTGTAAATTAAGGGACGTTTGTGTGAATAAAGTTATTTGATGGGGTTGAAAAGCCACACACAACTTAAATGTGAGCTCTGTGTGTTTGTCCTTTGCTGTGCTGGCAGCAGTGGGGTTGAAAGGGTGCCCCTGGCAGGAGTGGCAGACCAAGGCCCTAAAGCAGCTCTGCCTCCATCCTGGAGGGCAGGTCCAGCTAAGCCTGAGCTGGAACTGGGCTGGCTGGCCTGACCTGGGGGCTTAGGGCACTAAACCAAGGCATGCTGGCCAGTGCCAACCAGAATGTGGCTCCCTGGCATGTGGCACCTGTGCTCCTTTGTGCTTGCCCTGGATTAGGATTAGCCCCATTCTTGATGCAGACACCAGGCTTGGCCTCAGCCCCCCACAGAAACACCTCCCCATCCTGCCCCTTCTTTCCCATCTGGCCACAAGCTGGCAGCCCCATGGTTCAGGAGCCAGAAAGGATGAGCAGCCCCTCAGCCAGCTGGCTGCCCACTCTGGAGGTGTCTGCAAACTGCACGAGGAAAATGCCCAGCAGAGCGGCCTCTTGAGTAGCCACCATCAGTTTCTCCCTTTGCACAGATCCTCTGCCCCAAATCCCGGATGACCGAGCTGGTCACAGCGGCTGGGAGCCTCCAGTGCTACAACTGCCGTCCACAATGAGAAAAGCATCACGAGGCTGAGCCGCATCCTGCAGCCACGAGGTTTTCCTGTGGGTGATATCCACAGGTGTCCAGCAGCCTGGGGCCACTCCGAGCCGGCGTGGGGCACAGGATGTGCCGGCACCCGGGGCCGTGCTCCGCCGCTCGCCAGCCCTTGCGTAACGGCCCCGCAGCCTCGCACGACCCGCGGCAGCCGCAGCGCCCGCGCTGGGACGTGCCGGGCAGCCAGTCCTCCCCTCCCGCTCCCCCTGCGGCAGCCCCAGCACCGCGTGGCCGTGGGCTCCCCCCGCACGGCCGTCAGCATTGTGCTCCTTAATCGCTGCCGACAGGCACCTGAAATGGATGTTTTCAACCCAGTGGGGCCGCAGGGAGGCTCGTCGACCCCAGCCGGAGCGATGCCGAGGGGCCAGAGCTGCTCCGCTCGCTGGCTGGCAAGGGGGGCCCCAAGCTGTTTACTCCCGTGTCCTGCTGGGTTGTCTCGGGCACTGACTGCGCAGCGCCCATTGTGAGTGGCAGCCCGGGGTGCTCAAACATCCTCCCAGTCCTGCCCAGAGTATCCTGCCTTGCAGGCAGGGAAGGGGCTGCACTGGCTCCAGTCATGCTGGCCCCCAGTGTGGGAGAAGCCCCGAGACTGTCCCTGTCCTGGTGACAAGTGCAGCTGCAGTGGCCTGCTGTGCTGCACTGCTGTTCCCCACCAAATGCAGTCACCCCCAAAATCTCTGTCACAAATGCTGTGGCACCTCCAAAAATACTTCTGCCCTTGTGACTTCCCCCTGGTTTAAGCTACACCAGTGACAAGGGTCATGTTGCCTCCAGGTTCATGGCACCTTGCTCTTCTTTGTGACCGGACACAAAATATGCTCCGTGCACCCCATGGCCCCTGACTCCCAGCTCAGCCTTTGCAAATGGGGTGAAACAACCTGAGCAGGAGCTTGGGATTGGAGCCTGGCTCACTTCTCACGTGTGCTGGAGGTGAGGAGCTGGTAAGGGCAGGTGACCGCACAGCACAGCCGAAGAGCACCATTAATGAGGAACTTGATGTCAGTCATCAACAGAGATGTTTCACTCTGCATTTGCTCTCTGGAGACCTGTTATTTTACATGCGAAGAGGTTTGCTGAACTCCACAAATGTGCTTCAAGCATTTGACAGATGACAGAATCCCCCAGGAGCCACCAGCCCTGTGCTCCTCAGAGACCGGGAGTGGGGCGTGTGCTGGGGCAGAACTGCACATGGCAAAGGCCGTGGCCCAGCAGCAGGGCCAGGGTGGGAAAGGCAAGGACAGCCCTGGCAACCACCATGGCCGTGAGGCCAGTCACAGCCCTGAGTGCCAGCACCAACCTCACCTGGAGAGATTAAATCTCAGAGTAGAGGTGAGGTGCTGCAGCCATGGCTTTGCTCTCCTGCTTCTGTTTTACACAGAAACATTTTCAAGACCCTCATCTCCACAGAGGCTGTGTTTTACAGCTGAAGCACTAAGTCATTCATCACAAAACATAAGTCCATATTTCTTTTAATACCTCTTGAGCTCCTCAAGCAGCAGCCACTTCAGCAGCCCTCGCTGGGCCAGAGCGACACCAGCTACTGCTTGAGCAGGTGGGAGGAGAGCAAAGTCCATTGTATTGGCAAAGGACATGCATTTGCCTCATCCCCACACTGATGAATTGCTCCACTTGCCCGTGTCAGGCTCCAGCACAGCAGAGGATGAACAGCTAAAGCTGCACTAAGCCCACACACTCCATTGAGCTGGGAGATGACTCAGAGGAGGTTCTCCGTGCGGGTGGAGGTGACAATGAACACAAGGGACAAAAGCCGAGCGAGCAGGGACTCTGCTCTCCCCACTGACCCACTGTGAGGCAGAACCCTGGAGCCTCCTCACCCTCTGTCCCCCTGTTCAATGGCAGGACAGTCACGAGGGTCCCCAGACAGCCCAGCCCCAGTGCTCTGCCACAAGGCTGTGGATGGCACCAAGCTTAAATACCTTTCATCCCATTGCACACAATATCCCGGCAGCTCACGAGCTCAGACAGGAGCAGTGCAGTATGTGTGGAATGGCCATGGGCCCCGTCCCTCCTTCTGCAGAACCCAGGCAGCCCTGCCCAGGGGATCCAGGAGATGGAGCAGGGGGAGCAGCATCACCCAAACCACCTCCTAATTCCACACAAGGCTTCAAAAAATATAATTTTTGCCTGCAATCTGTCTCAAATGCATTGTGCAGCCTGCCCACCCCACGCACACCCCACCTGCCTCTCCCCAACAGTAGGGACTGCACGTGGCAGCAGCAGCAGCTTCACCCACAGCCACTTCGGGTCAGTCTCAGTTCCGTGAACAAAAGCTGCTTCCCCAGCTCGTTTCCTGACAGAGCTGATGGCCCGTGCCCCTCTTGGGACCCAGAACTTGCTGGGAGGCAGCAAGGGAAGGAATTAAGAACTATTTCCTCTGCCAGAGATAAGATCTCTAAACAAGCTTCTCAGCCAAGAGCTTTAATTATTTTTATTGTACAGGTTTTGCAAGGGAATCTTATTCTCCAGAATTGCATCCGCCTCCAACCCCACTTAGAGCTGCCAAAGCCTGCACTTCCCCCGGGATCAGCATGCAAGCAGCAGAGATGGATGGGATGACATGGGCATGACTTCACCCTTCTGTCCTGCTACCGGAGCCAGGGGCTGTCAGGATTCCCAGAGGACCCTCCTGCTCTGGCCCTGTGCTTCAGCTCCTCCAGCTCCCCTGGATCAACCTCCCCAGACCACAGCCATGGGTTTCCACAGCCCCTGCCCCAGTGGAGGGGCTGGATGAGGCCCTGGGGAGAGCACCCCTGTGAGCAGCAGCAAAGCCCAACATCACTCCAGGCTCTGACTCTGCTCCCTCCGCACAGATCCAGCCCCACAGTCACTCCTGTTTAACCCAGGAAGGGCCAGTGTCTGTGATCGTGTGAAAGATGCTCCCAGAAAAGCATTCAGGGAATCAGTGAGGGCACTAAACTGGCTGTGCAGAGTTCACCTCCCCTTCTCCACAAACCCAAGTAGGTCATTATCTCTCAGTGAGCCTCAGTCCCTCCTTGTGGTACAGACGTGCCTCAGTCCTGGCCCTTCACACAGACAAATGTTCCTCAAACCACCGTAGCATTCAAGAAATAGAAGCCCCTGCCTTGCTCCTGCAGTTTGCAGTCCCCCTTGCTTGTAGGCTGTTGTGGGATCAAACGCTTCAGGCTGATTTATCCATGGGAGATGGAAGCTCAGACAGATGGGAGGGAGCACAAGCCCAGTCGGGCGATAAATCACGGCAGGGCAGCTCCGCCTGCACTGCTCTGCGGCTGTGCCGGTCACCGCGTTCCCAGCGGGATCAATGCCCCAGCCCTGAGCTGTGTCCATGTCCCATTCCCTGGGGAGGGCAGACATCCAGCTCCCCAGGCATGCTGCACCCCGGCATCATCCTGGCTGTGCTCCCTGCCAGGCACAGCCCCGAGCACTGACCGGGGAAAAAGCTGCAAGCTCAGCAAGCTTCCCAATTCCAGTCTTTGCTCCCCCGCATCCAAGGAAACGTGACCCCCTTGGGAAGTTTCCTGGAAAAAGGGGAAGCACACCCGCTGCTGGGATGAGGTTGCCAGCAAGGGATGTCTCGTGGGATCTGGGACAGGACAACCTGCCTTGAACTTAAGCTCAAGGACGTCTGTCTTGCAAAGCTCAGCACAGCACAAGGAGACCCGAACGGGCTTTTGATGAGCTTCCAGCAAGATAAAGGAGCTTCCCTGATCCCGCTCCATCTCCCTGAGCCAGATCATCAATAAACCAGCGCCGCTGCAGCCGGCAGCTCAGAGGGGCTCTCGTCTCTCCTGTCCACACGTGTCGGGTGCTTAAATTAATGTCACCACGGGAGAAAGGAGGGGGTGTCCATCCCAGGAGTCCCCTTTGGTGCCAAGACTTGTCTGGGCTGTCCATCCATCAACAGGGGAGGAAAGAAGGGCCTAGGAGGCAACTGCTCCTGAGGAAATTCGGGGCTCTCAGCCCTGCGTGATCGCCAGGCTAAGACCAGGGAAGATTTTCGTCCCAAACCAGCCTCCAAGCCCCCAAATTTATTGACCTGCTCTATGCAAACAAGCCGCTACAAATTCTGGCACGTCCAAGCTTTGGGGCTCCCTCTTCGGGTGCCATTAGTGGGTGTAATGAGCTGGAGATAATTGCTGTCTCAGGGACACAATTAACTCTTTCTTGCCCTGGTCCAGCTGGGGCTTTTGCATCCCACAAGAGCAATTCCCTCCCTCCTTCCCCCGGGTTCCTTAGAAAACTTCAATTCCTCTTCCTTCTCAAAGTGAGCCTCTGAATCAGAGTCTGACGAACGCCACGAGTTCACTGATGTGTGGCTGTGATTTAGAGTTGGAATATATTTGGAATGTATAATTTATTTCAGGTATCTGAGGCACCAGTGAAACTGGGAGCCAGCAGTGAGTAAATCAGTCATACCCTTGTGATGATGGGGGCCGCAGCCTTTATGTTGCTCTGAAAATCCTGCTTCCATGCAGCTGGGTGAGTATCATGAAGGATGGGTACTATTTGGGACTGCAGGGGTAACTCAGGCACCCTGGAGGAGATGACATTGGGAGACTTTAATGACCGTGCTGCCACTGGGACACAACCTCTGTCAGAAAGGTCAGTGTTGCACAGCCCTCTGTCCTGGGACAGGGATCACCATGAACCAGGTGCTACCCAAAGAACTGCTCCAAACCTGGCACCTACCTCAACCAGGTACCACTTGGAAGCAGCAGAAGAGGAGCCAGGCACAAAGTCCTCCCTGCGTCTGTGGTTGTTGCCTTTTACAGCAAATCTCTTTTTCAGAAATGCAGAAGGTGTGAAATATGAAGACAGAAATTGCCAGTGACTTTTAATTTGGGTTCTGCCAATTTTTCTGTTCCAGCTATTGATTTTCCATAAAGATTAATCCCTGCTCCCAGCTTTCTCTGACAGGCACTATCTGGATGTTTTGCTTACCCTGAATGTGGAAATATATGTTTTATTAAGTGTCAGAGCTCACTAATGAGAAGAAGGAGGAAAATCAATTGTCTGCTTATATCTTTATCTCAGACAGGACTAACAAGTTCTTTATTTTGATGCTGTGGACAGGACAGGCAGAGTGAGAAACAGTGACAGTGGCTGTCAGCTCTGTCACAGACACAGCTCAGTTGATGAGTTGATGGGCAAAGGGTTACATGGTGTTGGAGGCTTCAAACATATTTGTATGTGTATTAATTCAAAGAGATTCATAGAATACTATAAAATCCTATAGTTGAATTGATCCTTGATGCAAAGTGACAGAAAATACTAAAATTTCAGCTACACACTCTAAGCAGGTTAATTCTCCTATCTCTAAAACCAAGAAAAGAGCCTGGCCAGAAACTCGGGATAGGGGCAGCCAAAGGGATTCCATTTTTCCATGCTAAAGTTGAGATTTAGGTTAGTATTTATGGCAGTAGAAGTACATGTATGTTCAGTGCAAGTCTCTGCACAATTCCAGCCATAAACCCCATTTCAAACATGCACTGTGCTGTGCTCATAGAAAGTGCTCGGGTAGAAGGAGAGGAGTATTAATGTCCCTTCCAGACCGAGCCATCCTGTGATTCTTCAATTCCATGATTCCTCCTTGGGCATCTGGCACAGGGCCCAGCTGGAACAGGAGGCAAGGTAAGGGAGACCTCCACAGGACTCTTCTCATACCCTCAGACCACCAAGGCTGATTGGAAAGGACAGCTCCATTTCCCAGCACACACAGTCCAAACAACAGGATCAAGACCCATGACATGAGCACGAACATTCATTTCCCACAGAAACTTTGTGTAATGTAATTATCAAATACTAATCTCTGCTGGCCCTCCTCCCCAAACAAGGCTACCAACCTGCTTTCACTCCTGATCTCCCTTGTCTGTTAGAGGATCACACCTGACAGTTGCATAATCTCTTGGCAGCGGTGAAATGAAATGGTAAGCTCTGGCTGCCTTGAGAAGATGCATTGATTTCTTAAAATGACACATCGCCCCCTCCCTTGATGTTCAAGCAGGAGCTCAAGGCTGGCGTTATGGATCCTGCCTGTCATTCAATTAAAAAAGCTTAGTGGAGATGCTCCAGCTGAGCGCACCAGACAGCATTAAGGCTAAGCCCTGACCCAAAGATTTAATAGCAGAGAGTACGAAGGCACCTTCAGCCCCAGAGGCTTTACCAGTCTGCTGATGAGTTCACCAGTTGTGGTATGGAGCTTGCCACCGTGAACCAGACTCTCTTCTCCAGAGTAACACAGCTGACTGGGCAGCCAGGCCCATAGGAAAGCAGAGGAGGAAAATCCCTTCCTTCCCAGAAGGAAGTTTGCTGCACTTAATGGAGCATTTTATATCCTATTTCAACACAGCTCTTTCATAAGGATTATGTGTTCAACAAAACTCTTGACACTGTGAAACAGCCTCAGTCTCACTGTGGAGAGTGAAGCGCTGGTGTCTGGCCTCTGATGGACTTTGCAAGATTCTCCCCCAAAAAGCAAATAAGCCCTCATTTGCAGCAATGCCATAAAGCCCAGAGGGCTTTATCTGAGATTTAGATCAGATATTAAGAAGGAAGGCTTGCCTGTGAGGGCGGTGAGGCCTTGGTAGAGGCTGCCCAGAGAAGCTGTGGCTGCCCCATCCCTGGAAGTGTTCAAGGCCAGGCTGAACAAGGCTTGGAGCAACCTGGGAGAGTGGAAGGTGCCCCTGCCCACAGCAGGGGGTGGAACAAGGTGACCTTCCAGCCCAAGCCACTCTGTGAACCTGTGATTTCATGGTTCCATCATGCCACATTCCACCTTCCCTGCTTCCACCATCCCATTGTGATTCAGTGGCAGGCACTGAGTACCGAGTGCCCTGGTGCTGCTGCCCCGTGTCACCGCCGTATCACGGCTTTGCAGACGCCGCAGACACGTCTCGTTGTCTCCTTGCACGGGCAGAGAAGACCTGCTCTCCCCACGACAGCCGGTGCCACAGAGCCCGAAGCCCCCGAAGGTACCACGGCCTGGGGGTGGGGAGAAAGCAGCTAGGAAGGAGATTACTGGGATTTACTACCCGCGGCTAGTAGGGCATGGAACGGGATGAGCTTTAAGGTCTTTCCAACTCAAAGGATTCTGTGAATTACGGAGGGGAGGATACGACCGAGCCCGGTGGTTGTCCTGGTTCGGCCGCAGCTCCCCAGGCCGAGGGGTCGCCGTGGCAACGGCCGCGTCCTGCGGGGCCGGGCCGGGCCCGGGCCGGAGCACCTGGACACAGCTCCCGGGGTCTGAATAGCACATGGACACAGCTCCAGGGGCCTGACAAGGTGGGCCGGAGCCCGAGGGGACAGCCCCTGGGTGCCCCTGCGACCTCTCCAAACCCCGGCTTGGGTGAACACACAGCCCCATCCATGGGTGATGCAGCCCACCCCGGCTGCAAACAGAGCAGCAGTGCAGGGAATACAGCCAGCCCTCCCTGGCAGGAGAAAAAAAAAAGGGGGGGATGTAAAAACATGGGAAAAAAAGCAAGGGAAAATAAGCACAATGACAGCTCGGTCTGTGGGCAAACACATTGCTCAGCAGAGCCAAATCCCTCCAAGAGTGGGGAATGTCACCTGGCACATGTGCTGGTCCTGCTGCTTCATACACGATGCCGGGAGCTGGCACTGCTTTGATTTAGGTCGGGGTTTTTGTGGAAAGAAAAAAAATGAAAAGGAAATACAGCTTGTTTTTCTTTAGTTGGCAGCTCTCTTGGAAGATAAAGTTGCAAATGAGTGACTTACTATAAACCGTGGTGCAGCTCAGGGCCAGACAGCTGAAAGGTTTACAAACGCTTGGAATTCCTATGAGGAAGTGTTATTAGGTCTGTTATGAATTTAGGGAAAATGAAGCCAAGAAAAATGGCTTTGTTAAGTAGATCTCACCATCTAGCTTCTACAGGGCATGTAAGAATTAAGATATCCCAATTACATCTTACTTTCAGAATACTGTATTTATATTGTTTTCAAATCAAGTATATTCAGCTTGTGAAAACCACCTAAATATCCATCTGGGTTCTCATTACAGTATCACTGACAACAGGGACACAGGCATTTATTTAGCTAATTGCTGTTTGTGGTACATAAGCTGTGTGAGCCACGGGCACTTCAGTTAAAACACAACAGAGAAACACTTTCCACCTTGGCACAGATGGCACCATCAGCCAGGGTACATCTTTGCCAGTAAATGAAGTGTAAAATTATCCCAGAATGGTTTGAGTTGGAAAGGACCTTGAAGCTCATTTCATTCCAGTGCCCTGCCATGGGCAGGGACACCTTCCAGGAACACCTCCAGGGACAGGGCAGCCACAGCTTCTCTGGGCTGTGCCAGAGCTTCACCACCCTCACAAGTAAGATTTTCTTCCTGATATCCAATCTAACTCTGCCCTCTTTGTCAGTTTTAGGCCATTCCCCCTTGTCCTGTCACTCCAGGCCCCCGTTAGCAGCTAAGAGTTAGCCAGCAGAAGTGGTGCTGCAAGAACCACTGCCTAAAAATCCCGCACAACAAACTCTTACCTGTTTACAGGTGCTTTACATGTGTGTCATTCTCTTGCTGTACATTAGAGAAAAGCAAGTAGTCATGGTCTGAGATGATGCAAACTAAACCCAAAGATAGGGAAAGCAGCACATCACACAAAACATTGTCAGGTTATGACTGTCAATCCACTGGTGAATGTAGAAGTGCAAAGAAAATGCTGTCATTCCTCTTGGAAGCTGTTGTAAAGTGGCACTCAGTGGATTGTGTTGTTCTGCCTGCTACATTCCAGCTCATGTGGGGACAGAGGGTTAATTTGAATCACCAATGTGATTATGTAGCTGTAGGAACTGGCTAAGAAGATGGGCCTCAAACCTCAACAGCCTGGCAGATTACAAAGAGAGAAAAATAGGCATCTCCAGAGAGGCAGAAGAATGGAAAGAAATTGCTTACAGGAGTACAAAGGCAGCTAATTAGAATGAAACAAGATAATAAGATAGGGAGAAATTTTGGCAGAGTGTATCAGAGAATAGTTCCTGTCAGTGAGTCTATTAAGTAGAGGTAGAACCTCTCAAGGGCGGGTAGAGGGAGACCAGTTGGAACACATAAGTAGAGGATACAGAACATTAGAAGTATAACATACAAGTATAAGGGAGAATTTCTCTGGAACTACATCTAGTCTGACAGTTCTTTATGAGCTAAGCTTTAATTAAGAAAGAAGAGTCACAGCCATGATTGTACTCCCTCACAGCTCCTTTTCCTTTGGTTCTTGGTGTTATTATTGTTGCTTTCCTACACAGCACCCAAGCTTTGGAAACATGGCTGAGGTTTTACATGAGACTGAAACCACTTCGGAAAGTACCGTACCCAGAGAAGAACAGGATGACAATGCCAGCATGGAGCAGTACCTGAAAAACAAAAACCTTGTTCTGGATTTCCTGCGCTCTGACCTGAGCCCTCACCACCTCCAGTACCACTCGAACAAAGTTCATCTTCTGAAGAAGTGTTACTTTTACTTGAAGTTTGAGCCCAGACACGTGTGCGTGAGAGACCAGAACAATATGATGATTTTTGCTGACATCTTGCAAATAGCAAACCCCTGCCAACTACAGAAGATCAAGAAGGTGGGAAAAAACCAGACTGAAATCCAGCTGGCACTTTTAACTGAGCTGTTGGAACAGTTGGAACAAGGTCGGGAGGAGCTGAGCCGTTACGTAGAGATCTGTGACGTGGAAACTTTCCTCTCCCAGTGGGACTTGAATATAAAGAGAGTGCTCAAGCTTTCCATGTTTTTCAATAAGCTCATTTCCTTGGAAGAACCAAGGAAGCTCCATGTCAAGCACAGTTTGGTGTCACAGACACGTCTTGGAGGTGCCCTACACCCTCCCATTAGTTTTTCCCTCTATACGAAGAAGCCGCCGATTTTTGATCGGATAGAGTCGTTTGCATGCCAGACCTGGGCCCAGCTCAAGTGGTTCCCTGAAAGTCAAGAATTGCACCTGGAACGATGGCAGCTGGAGATCAGGCTGGTGACAGATGACAGTCAGACGGAACCAGGATACAGTCAGATCCAGGAAGTCATCTCCAACCCCTGTGTAATCAACCACCTGCTGCCTGGCAGGTTGTATGAGTTCAAAGTGAGGAGATCCGACACTCACACGCTCGTCTACTCGCAGTGGCACGACTGCATTATATTGAAGACAAAAACTCACCCTGAAGATGCCAAGGAAGCCCCCAGCTGCAGCCTGATGAAGCGGCTCACAAGACCGAATCCCTCAGTTTAATGGTTTAATGAAAAAGATGGGTAAGAGTAATTAAAAATAAATTGTTTAAACAGTTTGCTTAAAATCCAACTCGTCTTGTTTTCAACAGCAATTGTACAGGTGCTTTCCCAAAATCTTTCCAGGTTAGCAGTGACCCATTCGAAATTTCTCGCAAAAAATAACATCTTTAGGCAACATTTGGGACTCAACACTTTTGTCCCACTGCCAGAGGCAATAGGTGGGAGCAGCCAGAACCAGGAAATCTTGCAGGCCGCCTCCAAAGCAGAGCACAGGATCCAGTGCTTTCCATCCACTGCAGGATGCTCAGTGTCAGCTTCTTCCAATGATGTTTTAGGTTTTTACTGTCCTTCCTCCAAAATACCTGAACTGAACTCTTAAGCTAGTCAAATCACCCACCCAGACTTATGTCCACCACTGGTTTTTCTCACCCTCTACACCCTGTTCCCAAGCCTCCCAACAAACAGGGAAGTATTTTTACATCAATATGTAAAAAATTATTTTTCTGCCAAAACCCTGCAGTTAATATTAATTTTCTTTTTTACCATTTGGTTCAGTCCGAACAGAGCTGTCCCCACACAGGTTCTAGTCAAACCATCACACAAACAGACCTTTTAGTAATAAAATTTATTATTTAAATAAATTCAAATCATTTTTACAATTATGGCTTAAATATCAAAAAAGGAATGTTGAGATTCATTCTTATGAACAGTCAAAGCGGATAAAAATATTTATATCCAAAAGGTCATTTGAGGTTTGCTGCGAGTCACAGACATACAAAAGATAAAAACCTGCCCCATTTCAAGTTCCTTAATTCAGACTTCATGACACTTGACATTTCATTTCTATTTTTAAAAACTCCAACAATTTATTGCAGTAAATTGATTGTCCTACACAGATCTGTCCAAATCCTCAAAAATAGTCCAGCTGGCCTGATGCTGGGCTCACTACTGGCTGCCTGCACAGGTTCCCTTTGTTCAATTTGTGCTCAAGCTCTAGCTAGGGCCGAGGAAATTAAGTTAATGCTGTTGGATGAACTGACATTTGTGTCCTCCAGCTTTTATCTTTGACTGTGGAGAACACAGAGCCTGTGACTGGACAGATACCCTGGGCACCATGCTGCCAGGGTGTTCCTACTAGGATTACCAAAAGTTTGGCATTTTAAGAATATTCCTCGAACACAAGATTCTTCCAAAAGTAAATTCAAAACTCTGCATGCAAATGAAACCAGGCTAATTTGAACTTTTTTTCCTCTACTGATTTCTATGATTCTCTCTATGAGCATAAGAACAATAGCATGATACTCAGCTGTCACTACAGTCTATAAAAAGTTTAATTGCACTTTCTGCTATCCCTGACTATTGCATGACCAGCTTTCTAGGAACCTGATGACGGCACCAGCAACCCAAGGGCCCAGCCTGGCTGTAACTGCTGCTTGGGTGCATTTCCTAATCACCAGTAATAAAATACATCCTCAGAGGAAGAAAAGATAACATGTATATTGCCTTGCAACACCGAGGTGACTAAGCAAAACATTTCATTCTACCTCCATGGGGTAGAAATAAACAATTTTTTCGCACTAAGGGCAAAAGGAGTTGTTTTATGAGGACTCTCTCCTGGCCAAACCCCCTCCAGGAGCACTGACTAAGCCACTACATCTGGGGTGAGTCTCCTTGTTTGCGTTATATGTATGAAAAAACCCAGGGGAAAAACTCTTCATTTACAGGAGATCGTGAAAATGAGACCCACTGGTTCTAAAGGAACCAAGGTGGCTTTGTTAAATGAAGCTGGCACCGTGCCAAAATAGTTATTCCAACAATTCCAGCATTTTTGCAGTTCTCCATAGCATCTCAGAGCTAGATGATTGCAATTCAATAGTCCACAGAATGATCCCCAGACAATCTTATTTTGGAATTGCAATAACAGTTGCTAATCAGGCTGGTGCAGAATCTTTTAAGATCACAGTCAGGATGATTTCAAAGAGGAACAATGACTTTTACACCTTACCAGCTTTTACCAAGCATCTTTAGAACCAGCCGGGGATACTTCCTATGGGTTTTTATCCTTCATGGAATTGCCAGCCATATGCCCACTATTACGCTTCAGTAGGACAAGCACAAGCCTACCTGGTCTTTGGCATACAGCTCAAACTCCCCAAAGGCAGACTGCAGGAAGGTAGTTTAAACTAGGAAGAGAATAACGAAACCTTTCCATAGGTTCCGGAATCAAGTCTAACACAGAGTCATGAGAAGAAACACAGCATTAAACAGAGACTTTTCCAGACACAATGCTTTCCTATTGCCATTCCTCCACACAGGGAAGAGCCACGCTGGATTTCAGTTGCAAACAGGACAAAATTCCTCCTGCCATAGTGCTGTGACATCACAGGGATCCACGCCACAAGGAAAACTTGTGTGATTGCATCTCAGCTCCATCCCACATGAACAACTAAGGACAGCCAAGCATGTGGTTTGGGGAGAGCCGAGGCAGGCACTTAATACATTCAGAATTGAAATGAGATAAAAGACACCCTCCCTCAAAACTGTCATACTTCCAAAAGCAGCTCCATGATTCTCAAAGGGCACCATTCACCACAATACATCTCTACCAACCACATGTCACTGGATTAAAGCAGCCTCTCTGGTGAACCACAGCTTCCAGCTCACAGAAGTTTGGCTACAGAAAATATAAAAATACATTATACACATACACTCCTTCACTGCTCTTAAAAACTCAGGCCATAAGGCTGTGAAACAAATTCACAGAGTTAAAAGTTAATAAATTAAAAGCAGCTTTTAAAAAAGTGGGATAGGAAAGGAAGGGGGGGATCAACAGGAGATTTCAAATAAAATTATGAACAGTTTAAAATGGGCTGACAAATCCCAATGTTTCCTGGTAGGAGAGGTCCCCGCTTTTCATTGCCTTTATGCTGGTAAGGACAACCTCCTTTGTACAAAGAACGTGTAAATCTATTTACAAAATCACCTTGGCCTTGCCACTGCGCTATTTACATGCTGAGAGAACAATATTTTGGCTAGACAAAGAGTGGTGCATGCATCTCTCATTCCTTTCCTCCTCCACTTTAAAAACAACAACAAAAAAAACGTAAAAAATGAGAAGTCTTAAAAATCTCCTGTCCTTGGATTTAAAATGAGAGACAGTACTCAGAAGCTTTGGTCCTCCATGGCAAACAGCAGCTTGCTGCGCTGCTTCGCTGCATGCAGTCATTCCACCCCGATGAATGGACTGAACATTTGATCCCCAAAGTGCAACCCCGACAGCTGGAGTAAATATTTGGTCCCCGCAAACTGCAGCTGCAGTGGCAGGTAGGATGAGGGTTCTGCTGAGCAACTTACAGTTACAAAAATAGTATCATCATCATCAGTAAAGTCACATGCCCATCATCTATCTCCAATGCCTTTTTGGTTTGCTAGAACGGAAAGTTCCTGCCCAAGATTGCACTGATTAAAAACACCTCAAGGTGCTGAAGCAGACGCTGAAGCTGAGTTGTCACAGTGCGGGAAGCTCCCAGATCCCCGCTGCATTTGGCTCCGTAGGTCATTGAATAGTGGAAAGATCTGGTCCTTCCCAAGGCACATGTAACACAGTTCAGGCAGAGAGGCCCATCCTCACCGGCGCACGGCTGAGGCCCTCCTGACACGAATTTCCTGGGCTGCAGTGCAGCTGTTGTGGCGGTAGTAATGCTGGATCAGTCTCTTCCACAAAGGGTTGCACTCCAGGAGGTACCGGTTCCCTGTGGGCACCGTGATGGGGACAGCAGGTTAGTGGCTAGAAGAGGCTTGGCTGATACCATTTTTGTCTATAACCTCTAGCTGAGGGGCCTGGGTCACTTGCAGGGACATATCTGTAAAATCCCAGCTCCATTTTCCATTCTGTCATATCTGTGAGCAGCTTCCCTACATGTCACAGCCTACATCTGCATGATTGGGAGCAAAATGAACAGCCAGATTTTTGTTAGGACAGAGCTCTAGCATGAAAGCAGCAGAAACAACATGGTCCAAAACAACGGGTGAGAAAAACTAACTATACTTGTGGTATTCAAGCTGAGAATGAGCCCTGCTTTGCCCAGATTGCCCAGTTTCAAAACCTTGGACTGAGGGGCAGAAGACCACTTGTACTAGTTTGGATCACCACCCCTTTATCTGAGAATCCTACTCCCCTAAAGGCTTGTGCATGGTCCTAGGATACCCACCTATGATGCAGAGTCCTTCCTGAGCTCTTGTGATGCCAACATTGACCTGGTTTGGGTCTGTAATAAACCCCAGGTATTTCTTCTGCCAGCTCTTTGTGGGCTTCCTATCGATCTCAGACCGGGGGCAGGAGCGTACAGTTGACAGGATCACATATCTCCATTCACTTCCTAGAAAGTGGAAGCAAACCAGATTTTCTTAGAAGGAAGCATCTGGCCATTTCTCTACCCCACAGGATACTCATTTCTCTACTGCCACCCTCTGGGTTTCTCCAGCTTTGGAGGCCTTTGGACTCCTGGTCATTGCTTTCCAAATAAAATAAATGTCTTCTGGCAGTTCTCTAACACCCTTCTCAGATACAGAATCACAGAATGGTTTTGTTTGGAAAGGACATTCTGCGTTCCAACTTCCCTGACATGGACGGGGAACCTTTCATAGAAAGCTTCCACTAGAGATCCTCCACCTTCCTGCCTTCAGCAGCCTCATCCTGCCCAAGCACTCCAGGCTTCCAAAGGATTTATTATAATCACTAATTACCCAGAAATCTGGTCTTCCCTGGCTCAAATGACCCTGGGGTAGGGTTTACTCGAAGACTGTGTCTGTGAGCAGCTCCTCAGGAAGGCAGGAAGGGACAGACCCAACCCTCCCCCTCCTGTGCCCTCACCTTGACTTTTCATGATGGTGCAGACAGTCACCCCGCGGACGCCCTCCCTCTGTAGGCTCTTGTTGATCTCGGACACCTGGGCGCTGTAGGGGCTCAGGATGGCGATGCTGTCCGGCCGGATGGTGCCATCTAGTGTCAGCTGCTTGGCTATCCTCACCTGGGGACACCAGCGTCCTGCTCACCTGGGAGCGGGGCCGGAGGGAAGAGCCCCCCAGCACCCCTCCCCAGGCATAGTGATGGTGCCTGCCTTGGGATCACCCCTACACCTGCCTCTGCCCAGGGGCGTCCTGGTGTGCTCCAGACCCGGGAGGCATCAGGCAGACACTGCTGATCTTTATATTTTTAACACCCCTCCACAATTCCAGCACACTGCCGTCCCTTCTGCATCCCCAGCAATTCTCCAGGACCCTGCTCACCACTTGTGCCACTTCCTCCAGGTTAGCTTTGGAGTTCTCGTTTCCTTCCTCAGTAGAAACCATGAGGGAGTGCTCCTTCCCTTCCACATGCCCAAAGATGATGGGGCAGCAGCTGTTTTCTCTGTGGTGGAGAGCACTGGGTTTCCGAGTGAGCTGAGAACATGTTTTCAGCCGCCTTTCATAGAACTCCTGGGATGGGAAGTCACAGATGCTCTTGTGCTGGCAGAGAAAAGGGGGGAAACTGAGGTGAACAAAACCCAGGGAACTTCTCAGCCCACAGCATCTTTTTGGGCAGGTTTCACCCACAATGCCATTCTGCTGGAACTGGCACTGGCATATTCTTAGATATAATCCTGTGTCTAGGAAGGGGAAGCACTAATGGAGACTATCTGATGGTTAAGGCAAGCCTCGATTTTCTGTGATGGAGAGAAGACCATCCACTGGAGGGCCTCACCATGCGGTACTGCGTGTCCAGCATCCACGCCTGTCCCTGGTAGCGCTCAAAGAGAGACGTCTCCATGCCAAGACTCTTGCAGAGATCATTGTTAACCACTGGCCGCAGCTGTTTGTGATCCCCCAGCAAAACAACCTGGAAGGAAGAGCAGACACCTCAGCTGTGGGGTGGTGGCACTGCAAAGGCCATCAGCTCTTTGACAGGCTGTTTGTACACAGACATTCGGCACATTTATGTTACGCTTACAGCAACCTCAGCCAAAGACCACATTGGATGTGATATAAAGATCCTATCCTAGATAATGTTTCCATCTGATGGGAGGAAAACAAAGAACTATAGAATTCTAGAGTCACAGAATGGTTTGGGTTTGAAGGAACCTTAAAGCTCATCCTGTTCCAACCCCCTGCCATGGGCAGGGACACCTTCCACAATCCCAGGTTGCCCCAAGTCCTGTCCAACCTGGCGATACCCGCCCCATAAAAAGCACAAACCTTAAAATCCTAACAGGTCTTGTAAGAGCAGCGTGGTAAAGGATGGAAAAGGTTTGAGAGCCCTGAGCAACTGCCCCAGAGACACACCTTTGGCAGGGACATACCTTCTCAGCACGGCGGTGGCAGACCAAGGGGATGAGGGTCTCGGGCTCTGTGGACATGGCACACTCGTCGATGATTATCTGCCTGACATTGAGTTGCTCCAGGGAGCTGGCAGACGAGACAGAGCAGGTGCACAGGATGACATCGTGACACGCCAGCTGATACGAACGACCTTGTGACAACCAACCTTTGTACCTAGTGTGGATACAGAAAACACGAGGTTATGCATAAGGGAAACACCTCCAGATTCCTCATGCGGGAACCAGGCAGAGGCTGTGCTTTCCCAAATGATTATGGCTTCACCTCCCTCCCCAGGATGAGCTGGTGTTCCCAGAAAAGGGCTTTGGATGGACACTGTAGGAGAGGTACTTTGTCCTGAACTCAACAGGACAAGGGGGTTTGGGTGAAGGATTCAAAGGTCACACAGGCAGAATAGGAATTTTGGTCCAGATGGACAACAGCACCAGTGCAGAAGGGATTCTGAGGCTCTGTGCTGTACCTGTAACCTCGAGCTCATCACGTTTTATCACTATTTTGAACACACAGTTTATTAATCTGTGCTTCAGGGGTGGCACAGAGCCAAAGTCAGCCATCTCTCACGAGGGTCTCTTCCTACTCACTCCTTTGTTTCTTGTTCTGTGATCTCCTCTCCATTCCTCACCCGAGCGTCGAACTGACAGATTTTCTGCCAGAAGGGGCTGGGCGCTCGCCGGATGCGATGATGCAGAATTATTTCACTGAATAAAGAGTCAATATATAAATATTTTCCCTCAACACTGAGACCTGAGTGATTTCTTCTACAGTGAAGCAGACCACAACACTTGCCTATGTGGAGAAACCCCATTAGCTAAAAAACTCACAGCCAAACTTTCCTGTCTTTGTAGACCAAATAATTCAACTTTGAGGACATAAAATACAACTGCTTCCCTTTAGCAGCTGCAAACAGGGATGAAGTCAGAGATGTTCTGGGCTGTTCCAAAAGGAGATGAGAACATCTAGGGACTTTTCAACAACCTGGATTTCCTGACTAGGTGCTACATTAGAGTGTACACATTCACTTGAAAAAATTAATTACAGATTAATTAGAAAGCAAGTTAATAGTGCTGCTCTGCAGTGGTGGAATGAAACTATCTGCTCTGGTTTGTTCAGCATTACTGATGCAGAAGCCACCTCTCCCCAGCATCCTAAGAGCCTACAGGGCCATGTCATCCTACCTGAGCTCCCGTTTTGGCTTTGCATCCCGTAGGGATTTACGGGAGATGTTCCGGTTGCTCCCTGGGTATGGGAATTCCATCGTCTCAATGGCCTCCCCATAAACCCTCAGTGGTTTCAGGTCCTTCAGCTTCAGCAGCATCTCTGCAGAAGGAGGGCAAGTCTGCTCAGACAGCACCAGGCACTGGTGATGCTCAGGCCTGTCTCTCTCTGCCCCTCACTCATCCCCCCATCTCCACTGGTCCTTGCCCGGCAGTGCAGGGTCTTCTGTAAGGACCAGACCCACTTTCTGCCCCTCCGCACCAGGTGTTCTCCCTCCCATCAGTACAAGCCACTTCAGGGGCTTAAAAGATGATAGTTACCAGCTACAACATCAACAGACTTGTTGGATGGGCCACAATACAAAATGCACTTTCTCTTCTTGTCCTTTTCCTCTTGCAAGTATGATGTTTTGTCCTTCTCAACACTCTCCTCGTTCAGTTTATGGAACCAGTAGACAATGTGAGTTCCAACAACGGTCTTCCCTGTGCCTAGAAAAAAAAGGAGTATGCTGAGGACATTTTAACCACAACACTCACGCTCTGGATCAGCATCCAGCTGATCAGCCATGAAATAAAATCAAGAACGGAGGGGACTGCCTTGCACAGCTATAGGTGATGCCAGCCCACGCTCCCTTCTCCTGGCTCACCGAGCGTCCTATGGAAAGCAGCAGATCAGCTCTCACCTGCCTTTCAGGTGCATTTTGCTGTCTCCCCTTACCTGGTGGGCCTTGAATGAGCATGAAGGATTTTCTCAGAGCATCCAGAACAGCCTGGTTCTGACTCTTGTTAAGTTTCCGGTTGCCAGGGATATCAAAGCATTTTTGCTGCAGGAGTCTGGATGTTGTCACTGTTACAGCAAAGAGCCAAGAACACAAATTTAAAGAAGGTTACTAAGGACAGCACAGAAGTGATTCAGCAAGAGGGTACAGCAGGTACCTAGTGATGGTGGCCCATTACAAGACCACATAGAAATAATCCTTGTCCCATGCCAAGATATTCTGCCCATGAACCATCTCTGTGAGTCCTGGGAATGACAATCTCAGCCATGCCAGCCACGACAGGGCATCCCAAATTATACAGCATCTCCTCTCATCCCCTTGTCAGGGGAATCTCCTGGTGCGGGAGCATCACCCCTATGGCAGGGGCCCACAGAAACTGCCAGGGCACATGCCTGGCCAGAAGCAAGCAGCCACAAGCAAAGAAAGGTTGATATTTTGATATTTGCACTTACATTTTTGAGGAGGTTCATGGCCAAGGGCAATGCTTTTAGCAAGGTCAGAGGCATACTTGAGCTTCCAAATTGCTTTTTCTTTCCGTCTGTCAGACAAGGAAATATAAGAATGAATGGAATGTAGCATAAAATAGCAAAAGTTGTAATACAGCTTTGCACAATTGTCTTACTTATTCTTTCTCTCTGCTTTGTTGTTGCATTAATTCCTTCCACAAAGAACTTAAACCACAAATAACTTAAACTTATTCTGCTCCTCTACATCTGGGACCATTTCTCAACTGACTGAAGAGCTGAGCCTGCAAAGATGTTGAGAGCAAGGAACACAACTCTTGTCCCAACTCTGTTTTGTTATGGCCCACACCCTTTTACTGGATTAGCTTCCAATGTTTCCTAAAATTCACAATGCAAAAGGAAGCACATTCTGCCCTGAGAATGCTACAGCATTGAGAGTGCACAGCAGCCTGTGCTGTGTACGAGGAAGGCCACACTAGACATCAGCTCTGATTTAAAAAGAGCAGAATTTGCTTTGCAGCAACAACAAAGGGGAATGATTTGCAAACCAGGGAGCTCTTCTTCTAAGCAAAACCCACTCCAGGGCTTCACTTGGTGTTTTATAACACATATTGCAGCAACCCAGTAACAGAAGAAGCAGGTGCTCAGGGAAATGTCAGCACCTTCCCCTATCTCCCCATTCTCAGGGACAACCAGAAGAGCAGGAGACCCTCGGGAGAACAGACCCGAGGAATGCTGCCACACCCCCCAAAGAGCCACAGCCCAACAGCATGGCCAGTCAGAGTAAGGATAAGGGCAGGTTTTTCAGGGGATCAGCTACAGCAGTGAGGAAAGCCCATGGTGGTGCAGCAGAGGGGTCCTGTGGGAAGCCAGGTTAACCAGAGCACATTGCTGAGCCCACTTACATGTCTGGCAGCATCTTTGGAATGAGTTCCACTGTGAACCTGGCAGAATTCTGTGAGATCTCCACAGGGATGGTGTCCATAGACATATAGTGGATGTAAAAGTTCATAGTCTGCTGACCAGACCTGTCTGACTTCTCATCATCGTTGAACTCCTCCGTGACCCCGTGAGCCACCCAGGTGTAGGTATCAGGATCAACCACAAGTTTGTGTTCTGATTTGCCATTGTCAAGCAAAGACAGGTTCTGGAGGCCATGGCTAAGGCATTCCTCATCGCTCTGGGGGCTCTTGGGAAGTTTCAGCCCACCTAAACGAATGCACAGGTAACAGTGGAAGAAGTCCACTTCAATAGAGCAGTCCTCCAACCACTTCTTGTTCAGCACAAAGCTCCCTTGCAGCTGTCCTTTGCTTGTCCTTTGCTTTGCCCACTTTATTTTAATATCATGGAGGACAATTGAGTCATTCTCGGCCACGGCACACGACGCAGACTCCATGGCGCTCATAGGCATCCACACCTTGTTGTACTCCGTCGTGCTCTTGTACCTGTCCTTGGACTGCAGCGTGGCATAGGCCGAGAAGCAGTCGATTGGCTTCTCCATGTGCTGCAGGCAGACATCAAACCCCGGTGTCACACACCACAGCTGCACAAAGGGCACCAGGAAGCCGCGGCTGACGTCGGTGGTGAGCTGGAACCACAGCGCGTCACCGGCGCTCAGCTCCAGGGACACCTCCATGTAGTGGGAGCAGGAGCTCTTCCGCACCCAGCCGATGTGCCGGTGGAACAGCTCCTTGCTCTGCCGCAGGAGGGATGCGGCCCTGTCAAATTCCTCATTTCTGATGGCCTTGAGCACGTCTTGCCACGTCTGGGTATTGAGGAGGGTGACACTCTTGTCACGGAGGGCTCCTTCCCGCAGGCTCTGCTCCTTTGTCTCTGCAGAGTACATCCTCCTCTTCCAGGTCATCCTGATGCTGTTCCGCTGTTGGATGAAGACAGGCTGTTCTATCAGCTGAAGGGACCTGTAGTTAATTCTCTGTGGATCTGGAAGACTCTCCTGGTTCAGGGGAAACAGGGCTTTAAAAAACCTGCTCATCTCTTCGACATCCACCACAAAGGCAATCTTCTGCAAGACTTGGTCCTTCAGCTGGCTGGCCATCTGCAGGGAGTGGGCTCTCTTCTCGTACGCCATTGCCTGGCTATTCTTCCTGTTGAAGTCGTGACAGAGAAACTCAATGTCATCCGCAGAATAGACGACAGCCTTCTTGCGGAGCACAGAATGAAGGTGCCGCTGGACCACGACATCCACGTACCGGCGGATGGGAGAGGACGCCCAGGTGTAGGAGTCAACATGAAGGGAGTAATGGCCTGCCTTCGACTGGACAGTGGAGTTGGAGCGACAGAAGTAGGAGCGGCTGAGCAGTCTCCTAAACTCCAGGGTCACTGGGGCCAGCTTTGGGTGGATGTCATCAGTGACAACGAGGTCCAGCATCTTCTGGAAGTCACGGGCTTTAGCTGCTGACTGCAGGTGCTTCCAGATGGGGTCCAGAAGACTGAACTCCACATTTTTAGGGGAGTCTTGTCCAGGAGGCGTTTCTCCCAGGTGATGCAAGAGATGAATGGACAAAGGAACGATGTGGCTGTACTTGTTTCTCATATGTGACAGCTGTGCAGGACTTGGCTCACACTGACACCGCAGAGGAGTGACATTTCTGGTCACCTCATGGTTGGTGAGAAACTCAGCCACAAAACTATTGAACATGATCATTAACTCCTCTATCATCTGATGGGAGCCCCTGTTACCCGGGGAACTTTCCTCATCCAGCCGGTCATAGAAACAGTCCTCCTGCAGCCGAAACTTCCGATGGATCATGGAGAAGTGATAAGCCACAGCTATGCAGTCCTCCAGAGTATCAAAACGAAGGGCCTTTGCTGCTCCCGTGTAGCAGTTCTTGATGCAGAGCTCTGCCTCTTCGTACGACAGCTGCCTGTCCGAGCGGATCACGGAGATGGTGAAGATTCCCTTTAACATCTTATCAGTCTCCTTCTCTACGGTGACAAACAAGGAGATCACTCGTCGATCTTTCTGAGGCAGGAGGCTGCAGACATCTTGGCTGATTTTGGGTGGGAACATGCACAGAGGCTCCTGCTTGGGAGCATAGTAGGTGACACCCCGTTTCTTTGCTTCCACATCCAAGGCACTGCCTTTGGGAATTATGCCAGCCACATCTGCAATGTGGATCCCAATCTCATAGTGACGCCCAAGATCTCTAACGCTGATAGCATCGTCCAAATCCCTGGCACCTTGGGGGTCAATAGTGAAGGTCATGTAATTCCGACAATCCTTCAGAGTTTCCTTGGTGAGGTTTATGTTGCTGTTGGAGGTGTATTTGGCTGACTCTCTGGTGACAGCAGCTGGGTATTTGTTCTCCAAACCATACTCCAAGGCGAGGATCTTTAAGCCTTCTTCCAAAGTCAATGCTGCCTGCAGGATCTCTGTTATTATCCCCAAAGGGTAGTAAAACCCTTCCCGCCAGGAGATGACCTGGACACAGAAGAACTGGCACCTCCTTGTCTCCTGGCTGATCTTCTCACAGCTGACCACTCTGTACTTCCCATTGACAAGCTTCCGGATGGGAATGACATTGGGTTTCTCCTTCAGCCCTGGGACAAATATTTTGGTGACAGTGGGATCGATGGGTATCATCACACGGGGATCAAACTCATCCATCATGCAGATGAAGGTCCGTTCCCTCTCAGCCCGCTTCAGGATGCCCACTACCTTCCCCTGCGGGCGGTGGCTGCTGCTGTCGCCTGTGCTGTTCTGCAGTATTTCCACCAGCACCTCGTCCCCAGTGAAGGCTGTCCCACAGTTAACTCTGCCTTTGATCTGGATGTTCATAGCAGGGGAGTCATTGAGGGTGAAGGCAGAAGCTCTGTCGAACCCCTCTTTGATCAGCTCACACCTCTTGTACATTTGGGGGTGCATATGCAGGTACTGCTGCATCATCTGAGAAGAGAAGCTGACATACTCGCACTTGTCCTTCCTCTGGTTTGAAGCCTCAGACTTCACATTCAGTAGCCCTTCGTCAGATACTGTCACCAGCATGTTCTTGCTCTCATCCAAGAGCTCCTGGAGAATGGGATCATCAGCATTCATGCTCTCATCCTCAGAGCTCAAGGAGTCTGTGTCACTGTCCTCCTCATCCCCCTCCAGGCTCCTGCTCCAGCTCTCCTTGTCACACGCAGCCTGTTTGATCTGAGCCATTGTCAGATTCTCTGGGAAGATGCTCCCCTTATCGATGCACTGCTGGATGAACCGTTTCCACACTTTGCTGCAGTGGCCGTGGGAGCACAAGGCCACGGCGTCCCCCACCACAACCACCAGCGACTGAGCCCGGGTCATGATGGTGTTGAGCACTCTGGCCTCATTGAAGAACTCAAGGTGGTGGGAAGCTGAGACACGCAGGCTCTCACTGGTGTGGACTGTGCTGATGATTATGACTCGAAACTCACGCCCTGCACCAGGGGGAACAAGGGAAAAATCACTCGGGAGAACCCAACAGGGAAGACCCTGCCTGGCTGCCACCTGTCTATACAGTGTCACATGGCCACTGATGTGACCTCACTTGACTGAAACATGGGGGCCACCTGATGTGGGCAAAGAAGCTCTTGGGGATTGTGAGATCCTCTTTGCATGAACCAGGATGGACATCACAAGGCACCACCACTCACACACCAGGGAGGGAAGCACAGCTTGGAGATTGGACAAAGGCAGAGCACTGGAGCAGTGCAGCCATGAGCACTCACAGAGTAGCCCAGCATGTCCAGTGCCACCAGCAGCCCTTCCTTGCAAACACAAGAATTTGCTGTGCATCTCAAATTCCCTGGAGGAACTGAGGGTCTTACAGGAACAAGAGCAGTGATCATTTGCAAGGATGCCTCTCCCCTCGGGAAGAGCTCTGCTGATCACACAACAAATAACAACCAACAAGAGGCATCCTAGTGATGTCAGAGCTGGGAAGAGGCTGCAAAGAAAGGGTGTGGAGATCACAAACACCCCCTGGGGTCAGTTATTCTCACCACAAGGAGTCCCAGTTACGCAATAAAAAAAAAAAAAATAAAAACATGGATGAGTCATAAATGAAGTCCTTGAGGACAAAACCAGTCTTATCCCTCTGTTGTCATCCAGAGCAGGAGACTCCTCCTCTAGTGAGCTGTTCTGTGATTGCTACCCATCCTGATTTCAATTCCCTTCTGTCACTTGCCTCCCTCCCTGGTACTTAGGGCTTCACATGATTCACACATACACGAGTCTCTGAGATGGCACTTACAGGGTTTTTACCCTCCCACAAAGCAATGCCCATATATTTGAAATGAGTTGACAGTTGGGTGCAGATTTAATTCAGTGTGAAATCTTATTCACTCAGGAAAAGACAAAATCAAAGATCTACCAACCAGAAGGGGATGGAAATCAGCCAAAGGAGTTCCAGGCACTCCCTCCTAATCGGTGTTGCGTGGACTGAGGTGGTGGCAGAGACACCAAGAGGGCAGGGGAGCTCTGCCTGGCAGCACCTCCCAGAGAGGTATTTTTCCACATCAATAGCCAATATTTTGCATTTTAACAAGGAGGAAAATGTAAAGGTGTTGAAAACTCCTCTGCTAATGTCCCAGTGTCTCTTCCCCCTGCCTGTTACACAGTGGCTGTAATTGCTATGGACCCTCCTGTCCACCAGCATGACTGCAAAAGCTGTGTATGACTTGCACAAAGAGGACCCCAAATGCAGCCAGGCATGAGGGACTGTTGCACAAGACACAAACCTGGCAAATTTTCATAGTTTTCCACCACCACATCTTGTAGCTGCTTTTTCCTCAGCTCTTGTCTTGTTGCAGAAACCTGGTAAGAAAGAGGCAGAACTGAACTCAGCTCGGAAATGCCACCCACCAAACACCAGGGTGCCTCATCCTGCCCAGCTGCAGATTCCCCAAATTACTTGAAAGCAGCCACACATCTGGGCTGACTTGAGCCAGAGCTCCCACTGCCCTGTCATTAACCTGCCTAGAAGATGCTGACAGAAGTGTTTAACTGAGCCATCCCACCATCTCTGCTCCAACCACCCAGGACACACTACCTAAATAGAGAGTGCCTCAAAAAACCACTGAAGTCACATGAGACCCCAGATTTCCTGTTTTTACTAGCACAAATAATAATAAATAGATTAAAAGGTCTTTCTTAGGGAGTGTTTTGTCAACAGTGCAGGCATAGCCCCCTCAGGTAGAATGCAGGATTCCTCTATGTACCTGCATCCCATGGGAGACCACACAGATCTTCTTCAGATCCCGGACACCCCACTCATCTGGCCACCTCTGGTAGATCTCTTTCACTTTCTCAATCACTTGTGTTATCTCGGAGACGTTTTGCCAAGAAATCATGGAGATATCCCTTTCAGCCACACCAGACACATAGCAGAACACGAGGGGATAAATTTCGGGATGGGGTGGGATGTTCCCGCTGGCTTGGATAGCATTGCCATTGCCGATGTAGAAGTGCTTGGAGATGAACTCAATAATGCCAGCAGTGGAACGATAATTCTCATTGAAGATGATCCTGCTCTTCACGGCCACCTCATGCCTCTCCCTCTGGTAGAACTGAAAGAGCCGGTTCAAGAGGGTGTGATCAGCAGATTGCCCACTCCCCACACTGAACAGCTTTGGGGTTATCTGCATGTGGTCTCCAGCCAGGACAATACGGGTCTCAAAAGTGGCGTAGGAGAGCGGAACCAAAGCTTCACACTCCAGCATCTGCGCAGCCTCGTCGATCATGATGTGGGTGAAGTAGCCTTGGGGGACCTTCAAGTTCTTGGACAGCATGGATGTGGTGATGATGATGTGGTGCTTGTCGATCTCGGCCTGCGTGGGGTGGCGGAAGAAGCGCTGGTCTGGCGAGAGGCAGCAGTACATCTGGGTGATGGGGTCCGTCATGTTGACGGGCCGGTCGGTGGAGATGATCCGCAAGGGAACAGCCCATGGATGCCCCGAGGTCACGTAGTTGTGAAAATACTCCCGGATGTAAATGTCAGCAGCACTGGAGGGGAACAAAAGGGAAAAGGCATCAAGGAATTGCTGGTGCTGTTCCTAAATTCTGTGAGACAAAGTTCTCTCTCATCGTTCTGCAACACACATCCAGTTTCTCTCCTGGCTCTGGTGACACCACACTTGTCACAGCAGACAACTGCACAAAGGAACCAGTGCCTACGCAGCCACCGATTCCCAGCCTCTTTCAATAGTATGATTTAAAATAGGAATTGGTATTTGAGACTACAACATCTCTTGACACTCTTATGGAAAAATGCGATGTGCCCAACAAAACCTGTGGCCTGATGCTGTCCAGGGCTAGGTGACAAGGAGCTCTCCCCTGACATCAAAGCATCCCCATCCGCAGGTGAGACAAGACCTACAGGAGAAGCTTCCGTGCAAGCAAAGAGCCTGGAACAGGCTAAGATTAGCAGTCACCATCTATTATGCATTAAAAACTGAGGCAGTAACAGCCTGCAGGATCAGATGTGGACACTCTTTTCAGTGTAACTGCTCTAATTTTAACAGTCTTGGCCTGATTTCTCTAGAGGCAGTTCCAATGGCATTCAGACCAGGTCTGCATTTCCTCTTCCCCAAACTCTCCCTGGAAAAGTCAACAGATTGGCATATACACAGAGCCAAACTGTCTTCAAGGGCAACCAGGGCACAATATTGTCCCAGCATGGTCAGGCAGCAGCTTTCTACTTCTTGCAGTACACAGTAGAGGCTGGAGAAAACTCTGTCTCCAGCCACATTCCCATGTTATGATGGGGCAGGAGTATGTTAAGTGTTCAAGACCAGGATGGACAGGGCTTGGAGTAACCTGGTCTAGGGGAAGGGTTTGGAGCAAGACAAGCTGTGATGTCCTTTCCAACCCAAACCCCTCAGGGATTCTGTGAGTCTGCGTTGACTTTTCCACAAACACTTCCACCTATGCCAGGCTTCCTCCTAGCAGGAACTAGAGCATTTTAAGACAAATTCAATAAAAACTAATTTATCTAAACAAGCAATTGAAGTGCACACTGAGAAAAGGGCAGCTCAGCTCTGGCTCTTACACCCTGGCTCCCCTTCACCCCCTCCAGTGAGCAATGCACCAGCTTGCCCACAGTCCTCGTTGCCTCTTCCCTGCTAACCTGTTTGTGTGAGTGCAGATCAGCACCCGCGTGTTGGGCTGCCTGAGGATCTCCAAGGTGGCCATGGCCAAGGTGAATGTCTTCCCTGTGCCAAAAGGCCCATAGATGAGCAGAGGCGGGACCTGCCGGCTGGTGGTCGGCTGGCCCGTGATGAAGGAGATGGCTTGTTTCTGCTTGCTATTTCCTCTCTGTGGGGATCCAAGGGAGTAGGGGATGGAGCAACTGGCAACATCTGGCACGACCAGCTTCTCATCGAACAGACGGTCCACAGCCTGGTGCCACTGCCGGAACAGCAGCTGGTCTATTTGGAACTGGATCTCCACCTTGTGGGAGGTGTTTGCCTTGAAGTTCAGCTCCGAGCAGCATCTGCTTGGTATCTGTAGCCAGATGGTCTTCTCTGTGGTGGCTTTATGCTCCACAGAAACTTCATAAACCCGATTGTCCACAGGTGGGTCAAGGGCCAGGAAGGCGGTGGGCACAGACCTGCTCAGCAGGTACCCCTCGTCCGTGTCTGGTGAGAGGTTGTAAGGGGTAGGCACTTCAGCAAACAGCTCCCCAGACTGAGCAAACTTCGCCCCCATGGAGAGGCTCTGCAGCATGGGGGTCAGCGAGATGAGCACACGCAGGTTGAGTCTGGAAGGAGGAAACACCCAAATGAAGAGCAGAGAAAGATCTGTCAGTTCCTGAGCCCTCTCCCACGGAAAGGGGATTGCCGCCTACACCCAGACAGGGTCTGCCAGTCCCCCAAACACATACAGGCAGAAACCATGCTCTAGCTAATCCACGGCCACAGGATGAGACCCAGCAAGCCATCCTTCTTGGCAGGTTTCCAGTTTTCTGGGAAGGCACCACAAGACCCAACCCAGAATGGACAGAAGACCCCAGGAGCAGCATGGCCCCAAGGGTTAGCAACAGGTTTGTGGTCCCCAGTGAAGGGGAACCCCAAAAGGGTTAACGCCTGGCACTTACTTGGCAATCAGAGCCTGCTCAGCTTCTTCCTCACGGAAGAGGAAGCTGTGCATCCTCTCCCGATAGTTGAGCCGGGTAATGGGAACAACTGCACTACCCTCACTTTGGTAATCCAGTGCCAGTGCAGGAGGTTTGTACTTTGCCAGCAGAATCACATCTTCACCAGTCTTCGGCATGCTGGGAACGATGATCCGGTTACCCCGATCCCAGCGCACGAAGTTGACGGGGCGGCTGCTCTCCCTGGTGCTGGGGACGTGCTGGGGGGTCTCCCGCCGGCCCACCTTCACCTTGATCTTCTGCATGAGGACGGGGCGCTTGCCGAAGTCAAAGACCACCCACTGCTCGAAGATGCCCAGGATGCAGCACTCCATGCTGACCTCCACCAGCGCGGTGCGGGGTGAGGAGGACACGGTGGCCACGTGCTCCCCACAAATGTACTGCAGGCCCCGGGAAAGCCCATTCCCCGAGAAGTAGAAGTTGACTCCAGGCTCCCGCTTCAGCAAGGCCACGTGCTGCAGATGCATCTGCCATTGAGGAGAAGACAGGGACACAGTGAGGGCAGCCCACGGGAAGAGCCCAGCAGCTGGTGAGGTGCTCCAGCAGCATTTCCTAGAAAAAGCTGCTAGAGGAACCAAACACTATGTCAGTCTCACCACAGCTCACTCCTCATGCAATCCTGCAGCGATTACTTTAAGGTCTCAGAGAACCTCAGGTTTCAGTTTAATATCAACCAGTGTGCAGTAAATGGGAAATCTACTTTGGAGAAGTAGGTTTTTGCCCCCAACATCCACAAAATCCTGAGCAGAAAAGCAGCTGAATGCTGTTATTTGTGATGGTACAGGGGAGATGTTGAGAGCAGCCAGGTCTGCCCCAGGACCACTGCACACAACAGGAGACACAGCCTCCTGACACAGGCACAGTGGCTCCATCCCCTGCACACAGCCCCAGTGCAGGCACCACCTGAGCAGCTCCTGAATACCCAACACATGTCCTCTTTTAAACATGCCCAAATCCCCATCCTTCTGTCCTTTGCAGAAATAATAACTAAAAAAAAATCCCGACCGAACAAAACTCTCCAAAGGACTGAGCTCACCTGAGAGTGGACCTTGAACCGCCATTGGTATTTCTTCTTCCTGTCCTCCAGCTGCACATGCAGAGGCTGCTCACACACAACCTGGACACCCTCGACCTGCTCAGCCATCTGTGGGGAGTCAGAAAAGGAGAGGGACTGAAGGCAGCATCCCAGGAACACACCTCAGAGCCCTCCACAGTGCCACCTTCATTCTTGCCTTTATGCTACATCCTCCCAAGAGGGATCAAGAGTACATCCTCATATTGCATCCTCACTCACCACTGCTCCAGGTCCCCACACAGCAGCCTTGGGAAGCCAGAGGACCCACAGCATAGCTCGGGTGCCCCAAGCAGGCTCTCAGGTTGATGTCTCCCAAGAGATGAAGGAGGAGGACACCACATCCCTTTTTGCATCCCCATTAAGAAGGTGAGCAGTGGGCTCCATTCCCAAGCTCTCACACCAAAGCGCTCCCGCCCTGTGCCCACCACTCACAATTAACACCTCGTTGGAGCACATCTTATACTCATCAAGGAGCCGGTCCTGGTAGGACAAGAGCCCATCCTTCAGGGCTTGCTTCTTCTTCTTCATGGAAACCTTCACCCTCTGGATCCACTCCTGCAGCTCCTCTTTGGAATGAGCCTTGGTGCAGCTGTTCCCCATCTCACACACCTCCGCTCTGTCGGGAGAGAGGCGTTCCAGGTCCCATCCGTGCCTGGTGGCAGGGGGATCCTCAGGGAGCTGGCAGTTCCCTGCTGCCCCGCCCTCTTCCCTGTTGGATGCCTTACCTGCTACACAGTGAGAACTTGGTCAGCCCGAGCGGCGGCGCGCGGTGGACCCACTGCATGGAGCTGTCAGCCGAGATCATCTGCACGTGCTCGATGGAGGAGCAGTGGTTCTCAAAGCTCTCCTGCGAGCTGCAGGTCACCAGGCAGATGGAGCAGTAGAAGTGCACGGGCGCGGGCGCCGCTGGCCTTCCGTTGGTGCTGCCGGTGCCCACAGACGGCAGCAGGTCGGAGCGCAGCAATTCGTGCTCCCTCTCAGCCTCCCAGACGGCCATCTCCACGTCGCTGTGGGCGTACTGGCAGCGCTGCGGGCCATGTCTGCAGGCCCGGCCCCGCGACACAAACCGGCAGTAGTTGAGGGTCTCGATGAACTCGGGGCAGGGCCGGATGGCCGTGTACTGCTGCTTCTTCTGGCTGTCCAGCACTGCGTGCACCAGGAGCGGGTCCCAGGTGTGGTGGGACTCACAGAGGCGCCCGCAGCCGCCCACTGTGATGCGCTGGGGGCAGCCAAAAAAGCAAGGCTTGCAGATCTCCTGGAAGTACCCCCCGAACTCGCTGATGATCTCACTGGCAGCACTGGTAGTGGGTTGGGGGGTGGCAGCAGGGTGGTCCCCCAGCTGTGCCCGCAGCACCGCCGCCTTCAGCCAGCGCCGCTCCAGCTGGTGCTCCCTCTCAAAGTTCCAGACCATGGCCTCCTCCGGACTCCAGGCGAAGGTGCACTGGTTCTTGTGCCTGGTGCAGCCTATGCCCATCACGTAGTACCTGCAGACAGCGTAGTGTGCCGGGTTGGGGAAGCCGGGCCGCCGGGACACCTTCCTCCATGCCGTGCTCCTGCGGCTGCGGCAGCGCGCCAGCAGGATCTCATACATGCACTTGTGCTCCACCTCCCGTGGGTGGTAGGTGATCTCGTTCTCCTTCACACTGCACTTGGAGCAGACCAGGAGCAGCTCCAGCTGCTGCTGGAGGCTGCCCAGTGGCACCTTTGGGCCGTTGGCCGTTGGCATCTTTGGCAGCAGCTTGAGCGGAGTAAGGTTAACGGCAGGAAGATCTCAGAAGGTGATGCTGTGGAGAGGAGGTGCCATGGGATGAGTGGCCTTGTCCTTGCTCACTGCATACCTGCTGGTCATCGGTGCAAGCTCATGAAGCCTGACAAAGGAACAAGTGACTTAGCAGGAAACATCAGACAATCCCTGGCTGGGCACACACAGAGGCAATTGCACAGCCAGGAACCTCACCCAGGCAACCTCAGCCTCAGCACACTCTACCCCAGCCCTGTTCCCCCACCAGCCCAGGTTCCAGGAGAGTGTTTTGCACAGGAATCAGACTGCTGAGTGGTGATGGTTCCCAGCAGGGCTCAGCCTGGTCCCCAATGTCCCCATAGACCGTCAGCATTTACCATCCAAAGTGGCAAAGCAGTGACGGATCCAGAGGGCCCAGCACAGTCCCCACAGCAGCCACTGATCTTCCCTGGCCCACAGCCACATGATCCAACTTCCTCTTCCTGCTGCCAGCACCTGCCCCACCTTGGGTCCCTCCTGCCAAGTTTCTCTTTCTTTGTCCTGTTTTCTTCCCTGAGTTGGCCAGGCAGCCCCACGCCGAGCAGGAGGAACCCAGTTCCAGTCCCTCAGCCCATCTGCCCCATAGCACAAAAGATTAATTGGACTTAATTAATGAAGCAACCACCCTCTTTGCTCCTGGGATGCAGCACCCAAGGTCGGGAGATGGACATGCTGGAACAGGGGCCTGCCGGCATCTCTCCAGCTGAGAGCTCAGTAAACATCCAGCTGGGAGAGCTCGGCCCTGGTGGTGAGGAAGGCAACTCACAGCTCACTGCCCTCTCCAGCCACCAGCGCCGGCATTAACCATCGGTTTCCTGTGTAACCAGAGGCCAGGAGCATCCCTGGGAATGATGCCGCAGGGTTTTGTGGCTGGGCCATGCGGTCAGGGTGAAGGGAATATGCCTGGGCACATCTGTGGGCAGGGTGTGCTGCCAAGAAAAGCCACCAGCCTCGTGCCGAGCACCCAACTCGGTCTCCTGGCCAGCAGCCACCACAGACTGGGTCTCTGGCAATACCAGGAAGTGCAGGATTTGTGTCTGAGGCCCAGTAGACAATGGAGTAGGAAGGCAAACCTTGCATTGCTTCTGCATTTTTAATTAAGAATCCTTTCCTCTCTTCTGGGATAAACAGAGTGCTGCGCAAAGTGGGCAGGGAGTGCTGAGGCTGCCGCTCCAGCTGGAGCTCCAGACAACAAACACCAAGCTGGAAGTGGCTGGAGCATCACCCACATTCCCAGCCTACCCTTAAAGAGCTCCTCACCTCCCATCCCAGTGTCACAGCATCCACCTGCTGCTGAGCCATGAAGGAGTCATCTAATCCTCCTTCTCTGTGTGCATCAGGTCAGACACGTGCTTGGTGGATAAACACCCGCTCGGTTTATCTCTCAAGGCCTGGCAGCAAGCCTGGCGCTGGGCAGAGCTGCAGCTTTCCGTTTCGGGAAGCTGTGGGATGCCATGACAGACTCCCACGCCAGCACTGGTTGATTGGGGTCACTGTGCCACGCCACTGTGCCATGCCACGAGCTCTGCATCCAGAGCTAAATCACCCAGACTTAGCTCTGTGACTTCACTTCCAAACCTTTACTTGAAGCACTCAGTGCAGGCTGGCACTGAAAGAAGAGCAGTGACCCCGAGCTGGCTGGGGCCAGCAGACAGCCAGGGTATTCCTATCCTCTGGCTGTAACAAGGCCATGGTCACTGGAACAAAACTTTCTGCAGTCCAGGGGTCGAGAGCTTTTTGTTTGTTCTGGTTCTACCACAAAAAAAGAAAAATTGGAGCCACAGCTGAGGTTCTGGTGCTGCCTGATTGCTGCCTGATGCAGATAAAACGCTTCGCATTGAAATGAAATAATTTGGGAAAATTTGAAAATAAGCACCTATAGAGAGAGGAGGGGGAGTGCAACAATCTGTCTCACACCCAAGGGCATCAAGGGATGCTCCTCTGACTCCAGGAGCAAGACAGCAAAGGCAGCACAGTGCTGGTGGGGGCTGCAGACCCCCTGGAGCTGCTACTGTCAAACTACTCTAGGCTGTGAGTACCAGAAAAGCCCCCAGACACTGGGAACCAGGCAGGAGTCTGGGGACACACAGCCTGCTCCACGGGCTGGACTGCAGGAGGGAAAAACCCTGCACTTTTAAGGGGTCAAAATCCCCCTCCTGTTTGGGCCTGGGGAGGCTGTTTGCTCGAAGAGAGCATTCCCACTCGGCTTTCCCCGGGAGAGCAGGGATGGACTGGAGCTAAGCGGGACCCCAGGGCAGAGGGAGTGTCCCTCGCCACCGCAGGTTCAGCTTGTCCCGGGACCTTGGCACAGGGCAGGGAGGACACGGAGAGCTGCGGGGCCGGCGGGGCCGGGCTCTTCTCGAATCTCCACAGCGGGAACGCCCGGAGCGGGGCACAGGTCACACTCAGCTGCCGAGAGCCTTTCAGCTCCTTTGAAGCTGGCGAGGGCAGCACGTTCCCAGCAGAACTGACATCTGCAGTTTCGGGAACACTTTGGTATCCCTCCGACAGCAATTCCACCTTCCTTCCTCTGGAAGTCTCCGCCTCCGGCCGAGCCCTCCTGGGAAAGGCACTCGAGCCCAGGGTTTGTGCGACATCTGTGCAACACTGTAACTGGTGATAACTCCAGTATACCTCAGTTACGCACACGGGAGAGAAAGAAATCTGGTCGCTGGCACTGGGCTCCGTGCAGAGGGAGCCGAACTTCCCGGTCCCGGCACGTTCACGGCCGCAGAGCTCACGGGAGACGCGGTCCTGCAGCACCGCCGGCATCGACCCACCCGCTCAAACGCTCAAGAACTGCCCATAAAGACCATGCAGGACAGCCGGGGTGTCATTGGAATTCATGCCTAGGCAGGGCATCCCAGCTGGAAAAAGCTAAGAGGGAATATTCCACCTTTAAAGGGGTCAGTTCCCCTGCTGTTTATTTTTTTAAGAAGGCGTTTGATTTTGAGCAAACTGCCAGAACATGCTCTGGGTCTGGAGGTGGGAGGGAAAAGGAAGGGGAAGTGCAAACCCTGCTCAAAGTCTCTGCACAGCACTAGTGCTGACACCAAATTAAAGGTTTTTTCTCTCTACAGCACTCTTATACTAATGAAAAAAAAAAAAGAAGCAGCCAAGGGAACTTTTGCAATCCAAGCTTGGGTGGAGGGAAGACACAAGACATGAGGAAGCTTGGGGAGGTGTGCCCCAAGACAGCTGTCCCACTGGGAACAAAACTGATGTCAACAGGGCAAAATCCAAATGTTTCAGGCAAGGTAAGAGCGCATGGGGAGCATTATTTACCAGCAAGCCACAGACCATGATTTACAAGCTGAATTTCGTCTATTTCAAGAAAAACAACCTTTTTTCACACTGATCCTGACAAGCTCAGCCTGACATTTAAAGCTACTCACATCCTGCTGATGGGTGACAAATCAACAGAACAGACAGAGGCTGGCTTATTGTACCCCCAGCCCCACCTGGGTGAGTTCTGCCTCTCTCCCAGACACCAACACGGCCCCATGCAACCTCTGCCCAGCTCTGGTCCAGCCTTGCCACAAACCAAACCCAAACAGAGCACACCACGGCCTTGCTGATGGCATTTCCTCCACACTCAAGAAGATGCTTTGGGTCAGGGCCGGGCCACGCTGTGTCCAAGCGTCGTCCCTGGCAGGCGCCTTGCAGGGCAGCACTGCAGCCAGAGATAATCACATTTCCCTGGAAATGGCGAGGGGAAGCACGGCTGTGGCAGAGAAATGCTCACTGTGCCCCTTCATCCTGATGCTCTGCACTCACCCTATCCCACCAGGAGGAAGGCGGCCCTTCTTTGAGCTCTTGGCTTCATTAATTATTGACAGAATATTAGGCAACGAGCTACGCTGGAGTAAGCCAAGTGCCCCTCGATCACAGCAAGTGACGTGGATCAGTGTTGGGAGAGGGATGGGGACAGGGGCTGCAGCCCCACATCCCGGTTACCAGACCTAGCCAAGCACTGGCCCTTGGAAGGTTTTCTATGGCTACAAGCAGCACTCAGAGCAGCAGTGCAAAACCTTCCCAGCATCTCCAGCCCCCCACCAGCGATCGGTGCAGTCGGGCTGGCAGGGAGGGTTTGGAAACAGTGGAAGAGGGGCTGCCAGGCAGATGCTGGCCAGTGCCCCCACCATCACCACCCGCAGTCCTCCTGGCTGTACCGAAACCGCATCCCTCCGGAATCTCCCTCCAGTGCAAAACCAGCCTCCAAAGTTCTCGGCGCCCCCCTTTCACAGCCTTTTTCAACCAGACAGCTCACTCCACATCCCACTCAAGAGCTGGCACTACCAGCCTGGCTGCTGCGTGAGAGCCGTGACACCACCGCCCGAGTGTGTATGCAGGCACAGACCCTCCAGTTTGTGCAGAGTCCCGAGACACGTGGACCCCAAGATGCTGCATTTGCTTTTATCCAACTGTAAGAAGTTCACCGGGAGCTCCCAGATGCCACTCCCGGAGTTCAGAGGCGGCAGCAGGGTTAAAACATCGCGGTCCGGGGACCATCGAAGGCAGCGCTGTGCACCCCCGGGGTTCTCTCCACCCTCCAGACAGGGCTTTGCACCTCAAAACCTGCACTCTGGCTATGACCCTCCTCTCCTGAACGCATCCCAGCCCAGGCCAGGGACGTTGCGGGCCGGGGCGGAGGCCGAGCGGGATGCGCACCCCGCACGCCCTGCAGCATCCCGCACCCCCTGCAGCACCCCACGGCTCCCTGCGGGGCTACCGGGGGCACCCTCAGTCCTGCAGCCCCCCAGGGCGCTTCGCTGACCGCCCATCCCCGGAGCTCCCCCACCCCCGGAACGCCCCCCGCCGCTCTCACCGCCGCCGCCGCCGGGGTGGAGGGACCCGCGGGGAGCCGGGGACTCGCCGCCGGCGGCAGTTTCGCTTCTCGGGCCTCCCTGCATTCAAACCGGGGTCGGACTTCGCGGAAATTGCATCACTGCGGCCCCGCCCCGCCCCGCCCGCCGGCACCGGGGGGAGCAGGAGCCGGCACGGGCATCGGGCAGGGGAGATCGGCACCGGCACCGACGAGAGCCACGGCGGGCACCGCCACTAGCAGCGGGGAGCCGGCACCGGCCAAGAAGGACAGGCAGTGGGGCGGGGGGACCGGCACCAGGGGGAAGAGGCGCCAAGGGGGAGCGGGCACCAGCATCCAGGGCAGCAGGAGCTGGTACCGGTACCGGTGGCGGTACCGGCGGGACACCACCACCCGCATGGCTCAGCGAACACGACGGGCGCTCCTGGGGGTACCAGCCTCACACCCCGGTCCCGTCCCACCCCCGCATCCCTGCACATCGGGGCCCGAGTCTCCCCCCGATCCTGTCCCCCCAAGTACAGAGGGGCCGCTCCCGGGGGCGCTGCTCACCCGCAGCAGGTCCGGATTCCCCGCTCTCAGATTCGGTCCAGAGACGGGAGCGGCGGCGCCGGAGTTTTAAGTAAATATTGAGCGGCAGCTCCGGTCCTCAGCCCGGGCCCCGGCAGCCTCCTTTTTAACGGGCTGGGGGGGGAGGCGGAGGTAGTGGGGGCAGAGCTGTGCTCTCTTTTCTGTTCATCATCACTTTCGTTTTCCGTTCTGCACCCGCTGCAGAGCTCAGCCTCGAGCCAAAACCAAACTCAAACCCCAAATCCACCCCCGGCAGCAGCCGAGTCTCAAGCACCGACAGCCGGGGGCAAGACCCCGTACCCCAGTTTGCGGGCACGTGTAACCACACAAGCACCATCAGCTGATGCTCAGCGCCCGAGGAGAGGGGGTTGCTCAGCACTCCTGTGGAGCCTCTTCTCAGCCCCTTCGCTCCTCAGCAAACCCATCCCACAACAGCTCAGCACCTCATCCCAGGAGAGGCCGTGCCCTCCCCCTGTGCGGTTTGGTGATGGGCCAAATTTGCGGATAATACACACAGAACCAAGGAACTCTGACACCCGATGTGACCCCAACACACACACCCAAGCAAAATCCCAGGAAGCTCCTCTAAGAGCCCCAGCCCCAGGAGCCCACAACAGCAGCCACATCTCACCAGCCTGGACACAAGGCTTTAGAAAGTCCTGACCTGTAAAGCAGGTGCTGTGCACAACACTGCGGTCAAGCCTCAGTATTCCCACTTAATGGAATTGTCTTCATGCCAGAAGCCAGCTGCAAGCCCTGGAAACAACCAGGGGGAACTAACACACCCCTCAGCTACAAGTGGCTGTAAAAAATCACAGGCACCAGAGGCAAAGTGTGCCTGCTGACAGGGACGCTGTTCAATCCTTCCGTCGATTGATGGGCACGTCGTGCTTGGTGGTGCCACCTCAACACAGTGTCAGCCTTAGCAACAAAAGAAAAGTTTTTACTCAAAGCGAATGGGAGGAGGAAACACAGAGCCAGCCTATGGGGCACCGCGACACTGGAGCAAGGAGGAAGGAGGGGTAGAGTCTGTTTTCTGGCACATTTGTCAACACCAGTGGAACGAGGAAGAGAAACCATGTTTTTGACCTTCCTGCTTTGTGCAGTTGCAGCCATTGGGTGCCTCAGAGGGAGCTCTCACCTTGCTCACATCCAGCAGCACCCTGGGGAGCCAAGAAAAGTGTTTTCCCACCAAGGAGAGGAGTGGGGCAGCCCAGGCCTGTGGGTGCAAATGGATCCCACTGGAGCAGAGGGCACTGGATGGATCCCAGCAGAGCACTGGGTGGCTGTGGAAACCAGGCATTCCTGGGCCACCAGGTCTGTGCAACACCCTGGTCACTGCTGCATCCGTGGCAGGCTGGCCACCTGCACAGGGCCATGGCTGTCGGGCTCTGCTGCACTCTGTGCTCTGTCAGCGAGGAGCAGTGGGTGGCTCAGCCTCACAGCAGGATCAGACCCCATGGAGCCCCTGTGCTCAGTGTTCCCATCCAAGAAAGGGCTTCCCAGCTTTGTCCTTGCAGCTGCCATGGGAACTGTTATGGTTTGTGCAGCACCAGGGCCCCATCTCTGCCTGGGAAGGAGTGACCAAGCAAAGCCCAGCCCTGGTATCCGGGAGGTCCATAGTGATGGAGTCCATCCCCATTTGCTACTGCCTAGGGCAGAAACCATCCTCTCTGCAGCCTTGACTCTAAACCACAGCAAAGGTCTCTGTGAGAGCATCAGACAGCAGTGGCAAACAAACAAAATAGCTGGCACTACTCTCCTGAGGAGCCAGGATGAGCAATGCCCAGCTCACCCAGGGGGAGCAGCCTTGGCACTGAGGCTTCACTCCGGTTTTACAGGTGGGATATCTGGAGGTTTCACTGGTTTTACAGGTGGGGTATTTTCCCTCCAGCTCTAGAAGCAAACAGCTTTCACTGTATTACATAAAGCTTCCGGGCCTGCTTAACATACAAGGAGCAGCGGAGCAGCCCGGGGGGCAGCCGGCGCTGCCGTCCCTCCATCGCTGGCGGCGGAGCGCAGGAAGCCACTGTGGGGCAGGGAGGAGGCAAAGCTGCGTCACCGCATCCACGGCATTAGGGCGGGGGAGAGCCGAAACCCAGGATCTGCCGATTTTAGACAAACAAACAGCGAGCCGAAAGCCCTGAGTTTCGGTTTCCATTCTTGCGGCGACACGGCCGACGGTCACGGAGCGATTTCCCCAGGAAACCATCGCTGCTGTTCCCCTCCCCAGCGGTGCCCTTTGTGCGCTGCAAACCTCCCGCTTGTCCGAGGAAGTTGCTGGGAGCTGGGAGAGCCTTCCCGAGAGGATGCTGGAGCATCTCCTGTCCCAGTAACAGCCCTAACCTGCCCAGAGAGACTCAGAGAGTGAGGAATTGGTGATTTCTCACAGCCCCCTCTCCCTGGCACCCCTGCCCGGCAGGACCGTGGCAAGGCTCTGCTCGCGTTTCTGCCGGGAAGTGGGAGCCTCTGCTCTTTCCCAAACACTGCAGTCTGCTCCCGTGGATACCTGGAGGAGAAAGTGCAAGTGTCTGAGTTCCATCACCACACAATCTCAGGGAAAAACAGGGCCTTGGCATGAATCATCCGCAGCCCTTACGTAATTTTGTCTCTGGGTGCGAGTGCTCTGCACCCGGCTGTGAGCGGAGCAGCCCTGGGCTCCCGACAGGAGGAAAGGGGAGCAGATCTCAGCCTGAGCACCCAAGGGGGCCCCAAAAAGGCAGCGCCAGCAGCACCAAGCTGGTAGAATGGGTGGTGAGAGTCCCAGCCCTGCCCAGGGACCCCAGTCTCACAGAGCAGGCTGACACACTGGTATCCACAGCAATGTCCCAGTTATGGGGTGCACGACACCCACTGCAGCCCTGGGAGCCCACAGTGATGGGTGCAGCCCCCTGAGGAGGGCTTGGGGGTTCCTCTGCAGAGCCGCAGGTCTCAGCGCCGTGGGGAGGGAGAGCTGATCCGCAGCTGGGATGAGCTCTCCATGAGCAATGCTTTATTAACCCCGCTGAAACCAGTGCTGCAAGGCCAGGATCCACAGCCGCACTCACATGGGACTTCCCCCCAGCCAGGGAATGTTGTCCAAGCGCCCACGGCCGCATCTAACCCGAGACGACTCAGGCAGACACTGATAATCTCTGTACACAACACGCTGCAGACAACTTCCTTTCTTTGCTTTTCCTTCTCAGCTCTCATCCTACTGCGAGCTGCTGACTCTGCAAGCCCCCAGCTGCCCTCGGCCGGGCGGGGAAGGACCGCGGCACACTCGGGAGCAGAACAGCCACCCCAGGAGTGAAGCACGTCACCGGGTCATCCCTGAACGTTCTCTGGAGGGAGCCAGGGCTGCCCCACCGGCACCTCCCTGACTGGCTGTCCCGAGAGCTGCTGCAAAGGGATGGAAGAATTGCACCAGCCCGAATCTGCCTGCTAAGCTTTTATTGCTTGGGGAGATGTTGACATCCCAAGAAGAGCTGTTTTGCGGGACAAAGTACACCCACGCTGGGAATGCTTTGCCGGTGAGGTGATCTATAGTCTTCCATGGCAGGTAAGGGTGCAGGGAGCCAGAGAAGAGCTGCTGCCTCCGGCTTACTCTGCTCTGCCCCAGCCCTTGCTGCCCACTGCTGCACCACACTAACACAGAGCTGACACAAATCCTGTCCCACCCCACACTCCACCTGATGCCTTCTCAGATACCTTTAAAGAGGGGCTAGGAGGTCCCTCCAGCTGTCACCTTTCCACCTGAACATTCCCTCTCCCACAGACCTGGATAACCTGGACGAGTCTGGTCAAAGCAGAGATGACTGTAGTAGTATACTCTGCCCACAGCTCCCCAGGGCTGGGCAATGGCACCACAGCTTTCCAGCCCTGGCATTGCTGGGGAAAGGTGTCCCTGTGTTGCAGAACGTTCACTCACCATTGCAGCACAGGAAGGGTGGAATTCAGGCTGGAAACACACCTCAGGTGTGGCTCAGCACTGCTGCTCACGCTGGAGAGGCAAAAGGCAGCTCAGGCTGATCACAACCCTTTATATGTCCTCGGTCTGACACACTACTGCTGTCCCAAGTACAGAGATATGACAGCGATATCTTAGCAGCAGCCAGCTGGGAGGGAAAACCTCTGATAAGGCAGACTCCTCCTCAATCGTGGCTCCAGCTGAGTCTCAGCCAAAACGAAACAAAATCTAATGCTTCAGAGGAATAGATCACTTTTCTTCCTGATTACGTGTCAACTCTTCTAAACATAGGTTAGGGACCAGTGATTATCAGCACTGGGTGCAGCCAGGCCACCCCAGCTGTGCCATGGACAACCAGACTTTGGAGCTGCATTTCAGGCTCCTTGCACACCCACGGCCAGAGGGAACACAGAGGACACATACACTTATATTTAATAAAATCTGTTCCTGTCCTGCCTTAGCCCTATTTCACAATCCCAGCTGTCATACCTGGACATAGAAAACACAATAAACCAGCAACATTCTTTCAAAAAAATATTTATTACTCAATAAAGTGACCTGTCATTGCTGCTGTTGCCAGATCAGGTTTGGAGAAACCCCAACACTCCAAGCACCCGACTCCTTCCAGGCGGAGACAGCGTGAGACACACAGGCCCTGGGATGGGACCTGGTGAGAGTGGGGTGGCTGAAGGAGAACTGGGGCGTCAACCACCCCATTACAGAACAGCTGCTTGATCCCAGCAGGGAGGGAGTGGCAGCACCCAGCTCCCGTGGGATGCTGGGGACAGCAGGGTCCCCCCTTGTGAGGAAGTGTGAGCTCCTTGGAGCACGGCCATGGGGCTCAGCTCTGCACGCTCTGCAGCACGGCTCTGCCATGCAGAATGAGCTTCCCAACCAGGGCTTTGCTTAAAAATCGCCGTTGGCTTAAAAAAAAATCCCAAGAATGGAATTTTTTTTTTTTTTTGAGAAAACTAGAAAAAGACCCTAAATCCTCAGAAGTCACAGCTCTTCTCAGCCCTCTGGGTTTCTCTCTTCCTGGTCCTTCCCCAGCAGAACTGGGCAACCACCATGCCCATTGTTGCAACAGTTCCCACTTGTTTCTGCCACCCAAAGCCAGTGTCACACACAAAATTCAACGTCCCAGGGCCTGTGCCCATGCTGCCAGGGCCCTTCCTGGTGTCAATGATTGTACACATCCATGGAATTCCTGCTCCTGGCATCCCTCTCCACTCCTGCAGCCCCTAGGGATGGGGAGCAGCCAGCTCCCTGCACACCAGGCCCCTCGGCAGCTTCTTTTCGCTACTGCCTTCTCCATGCTCCTGCCCACACCACTGATGGACACTGCTCCAGCTGTGCCTGCCAATGAGGCTGGGCTGATGACCCAGAGCAGGAAAACTATTCCAAGAGAACAGGGAAGGAAAGCTTTATAAAAAAATAAGCTCTTTTTATCTTCCCTCCTCCAAACAAGGCAGAGCATTTCTGCCTTTCCCTTCTCCAGGCATCCTTCCTCCCCCCTCCTTCCCTCTGACCTGAACCTCCTTGCTCCCAACACGAGCCGCTCCGAGTCTTGTTAGCCCATGCCCCTCATGACACCACTCCTCGTCCCACAGTGCAGCCAGAGAAGAGGCAGTTCCCCCCAGAGTGGCACGGCCAGCGTCCCTCCAGGCAAGTCCCCCCTCTCACTTCTGCTCCGCCTCATCAGCCACTGCGGTCACCTCGATGGCGGCGGCAGCGTGCTCATCCCCGGCTGCCTCGGTGGCACCGGACGGGACAGTCACGACCGTGCTCCCACTGGGAGCTATTTGTGTCACGTTCTGGATGGTCGTGCCAAGTCCTGGAAGAGTCAGGAGCTGGAAGGGGCTCATCACCTTCACCACTGTGCTGCCATCCTGGACCGCAGCCGTGCTCAGCACCGTCAGGTTGGAAGCGTCCGGGTGGATCTCCACCGTGCCGGGGAAGGTGGAGCCGGCAGAGGCCAGCACCGTGTACCCCCCCAGCAGAGGGGAGGCCGGGGAGCTGGCAGCAGGGGGCTGGGCTGGGCTCTTCCCCAGCACCGAAGGAGGGAGGGCCGAGACCACTTTGCCAAGAGGGAGATTGGCAACCTGGGACACTGGCACGCCGGGAGTGACAGCGAGCTGCGCTGGCTGGGACAGGACTTGGGAGGTGATGGCAGCTGGTCCGGAGGTGGCCCTGGTCAGCCTGGGGCGTTTCAGAGGCGTGGGAACGGAGACCGGTGTGAGGGTCATCAGGACGTTGTTGAGATGCTGCGATTTGTGCTTCAGCTCCTTTGCTCGCTTGCGGTGCTCATCACACTGCTGCTCCAGAGCTGGAGAGAGAAGAGGTTTGGCTCAGCCTGGATCCTGGACAAGCTTCCCAGAGGCCTGTGGCAATGCCTGGTGTGGCTGGTTTAACAAACACCAGCTTTAAAACAACCCCCACTTTCTCAGCCCAAAAGAAAAAGTGCTGGCAGTGATGCCTAGTGCCACAGCGGTGTGTCCAGGGCATACCTGCCAAATCCCGTGTGTACTGCTCCCTCGAGCGATCCATCTGGCACTTGTGGCTGGCCAGGACCTTCTTGACCAGATCCAGCATCCCAAAGTTCTGGACTACGTTGTTTAGTAAAACAGCATCTTAAAAACAAGACACAGAATCTTTGAGAAAGCAAAATTCCCTGCGCAAAGTATTTGGGGCTTGGCAGAAGCCACACGACAACAAACACACACAGCTGAGACAGCCAAAATCTGCGGGAGGGTAATGCAAGAGGCTGGGGAAGAGGAGAAGACAGAAGCCATGAGAAAGGGCAAGAGGTCACTGGCATATAAACAGTCCTCTCCTGCCTAGCAGGGGTGATAAGAAATCTGCTGGCACAGTAGCTGCTTGCTGCATCGTTATTCCAACGACCTAAATTCCACCTCAGTTCCCAAGCCAAGCATTTGTCCAGAGCCAGAGCCAGTGGAGAGGAAGTCCCAGGCACGGGGAATTGGAGAACTGAGGTCACCTGAATTATCCCCAAGCGCAGCATCACCAATCAGCCAGGAATGAGATTTTTTATGATGAACTATGTCCCTATTGTGCCATCCAGATATCCCTAAGGATAAAAAAAAAATCCACAAGCCCCTCTCCCAAGATGACAGACCACCCACATCCAGGTCCTTACCCCCGAGCTGCAGCGGGGGATCCTGTGCTCGCTGCTGCAAGCCCTTCATGGTCTCCACCAGCTCCTGGTGGAACTCATGGATCACTTCTTCCAGGAGACCACTGTCCTTCAGCCCTTGCCAAAAAGCAAAGGTGTCATCTGGAGAAAGAGGAAGCAAGGGAGAACCTCTAAATCCTTGGCAGGGTTTAATGGTAATCCGCTATGGGTTCCCTGTGGACACCCCTGCAGGGGTGCAGTCCTGCTGGGCTGGGAGAGACCCCTGAGGTCACAGGGCTGGGGCAAAGCCCACCCAGAGCACGGACCCAAAGGAGGATACGTTCTCCCCACCCCTGTCCCACACCAACAGGACACTTTGCTACAGCCAGCAACACCAAGGAGAATGATTTCATGACCCCTCTGATAAGAATTTTTTTCCCCTGAGCCACATTTGGCTCTGGCTTTGATACGTTGGTGCTTGAAAACAACTTCATCCCAAGGCTGCAGAGCCAGCCTGCACAGCGCTGGGATATAACACAGTGCTATTCCATAAGCAGCCAAGGAATAATCCCAGCGGAGGTTCATGCAAGGCTGCTCTGATAAGAGGGTCCTTCCTGCTCCTTACCCTGCTGCTTCCCTCTTTCCCCACATCTCCTCCACCCAGCAAGCCCTGCGGGATCCCGAGCCATACCTCCAATGCTGGTGCTCCAATCACTGGCATCCTCGCATGTTTCTATGGTTATTGTAGCCGGGGATCCATTCACTGCAACCAATAGCAAAAGAGAAGAGAAAAAAATTCCCAGGTCTTGATTCTTCCCTGTATTTTCACAGGCTGTTTCCAAGGGAAGCACTCCCTTGCTGCATTTCTGTGACTTCTCCTTTATATTGCACAGGATCACATCTGTTTGAATGCAGATCTCAATGCTGAGCAGAGACGCCCAAGTGGTTGTGGTGCCAGCTGTACTTATTTTCCTACATTGGAATGCAATCCCCAGGGATTGCTCCTGCAATCTTTGCAGCACAAGAACACATGCTTGAGAGCAGCATTTCCCTTCTGTTCCCCCCTGCAAACCCATCAGTGCTGCTCAGGGCAAAAGTCAAACAGATTTAGAGTCTGATTTTTTTTGGCTTTTTTTACCCAGCCACCGTTTGTCTGAAAGGTTTTAAAGCTTCTAAGGGAAGAGTAGCCCTCCCACTGCACAGGGATGCAGGGGGGATTCCTCCTTCCCTCCAGCTCTGCCAAATCTCATCAGTTTTGTTACCATAGAGCCGGGGAACAGGCGTCATTCATGCCGTGCACAGGAGCGGGATGGATGGGAATCTGGCCAGAGCCCCACGGAGCTGTGCAGAGCCTTTGGAATGCTCAGTTGCAGCCATTAAATCCAGTCCCTCTGCTCCTTTACTCTGCAGTTTTCAGGGCTCTGGTTATTTCAGCAAAGCCCAGCAGCTGGCAAACATCTCTCATTAATGAGCTCATGTTGAACAGGGAGGCTTGGAGTGGGCTGTGCTGTGCATCAGCATCAACTTCCCCACCACAAAACCAGGATGTGGTGGATGGGTGCTCTGCAGAGCCAGCCAAGAGGCTTATCCTGTCTCAGAGGCACCACCAGCAGTTGGGGTGTGGAGCATTTTGGGGGCTGTTCTTAATGCTCAGGGGGAAAAAGGAGTTAAATATAGCAGTGTTTCAAAATTAGAATGCTTTCCAATGAAACAGTTGCCTGTAATTATAGGTCAAATTCATAAAATCAGAGAATGGTTTGATTGGAAGGGACCTCAAAGCTCATCTCATTCCAACCCCCTGCCATGGGCAGGGACACCTTCCACTAGACCATCTGGTGGCTCCAAGTGCTGTCCAACCTGGCCTTGGACAGTTCCAGAGATGGAGAAGCCACAGGGACCTTGGTTATGTGGGATTCGTGTGCTTTGATGTGTCAAAGCCCCTGCTGAGGGTGAGGAATGGCTGCACGTACCATCAGCAGAGGCAGGAGTCAGAGGGATGTACTCTGTCGATGTCTGGCTGGTCAGGGACACCCTGGCTCCAGTCAGGTCAATTTTGGTGCTCCGGCAGGTATTGGAACAGACCTTTGTGTGCTGGTAGAAATCCAGCTCTCCTGAGTCCATAATCTTCCTGAAAGACAGGGAGCAAGCACAAGGACAGGCACATCAGCAACAGCTAAGAGCTCTGAGAGGCAGCTCCTGGCTGCCTTCACCCCAAACTCCTGAGCCCCAAAACGCCAGGAGAGCAGGCAGAGCCAACAGGAGCCCTTACTGGGACTGATTAACTCATTTCTTGAGGAAGGAAGTGGAAAAGAGAGTCCCTATCTGATCCTACCAGCACGTTCCCTCTGAAGCTGCAGTTTACAGCCAAAGAGTCAGCTGGAGTCTGAGTTCAGGTTTAGATCACAGGAAGCTTCTTTCTTGCCTTTTTGACTCTACAGCTCAAAAGGAGACAGGACATAATCCTATTTATACGCTAAAATCAGGTCTCTCATCTCATTCAAAGGGAGTGGCAACACTGGAACATGGGATCTTCCAATCCAAAAGCGTTATCTCCAAAACACTCCCAGGCCTTGCTGGCCAACAACCACCCCAGCTTCCCAAGATTTGCTCCCATGGGCTGCTGGGTTTGCCTTCAGACATCCCCCTCAAGTTTTTTTTCCCCTCTCAAAGCCCTGCCTTGACAAAGTCTAAACCTATTATGCAAAATTTATGTGGAGCAAAAGCTGGTTAAAAGGAATATGGGAGATGCCTGCATTGAAGCAGAAGAACACAGGGAAAGGCAATGTCACCCTGTGAAAAGAGCACAAAACCAGTGACAATTCCTGGGGAAAGAGGTGATTCTTTTTTATCCTGCCCAAAGGCAGAGAAAGACTTCAATTAAATCACAGTCTTGGGCTGGTGTTCCGGAGGACCATAGAGGAATTGAATTACTGTAGTTAATACTAGAGAAGAGAAATGCTTGCAATAAAGAAGCTTTTTTTTTTTTGCCAAGGACTTATTTAGAAGTGATGTCAAGCAGGAGTGCTGCAACCAGAGCATTGGTGATGACCAGACTGATTTCATTTGGTGGGTCATGCTGGGAATCCACAGACAGCACGGCTCAACCACCAACTGCCATTAAAATTTTCAACGTCCCTACACCAGCTGGAAACTCAGTGTGGTTCAAGCACTGAAAAGACTAGATAAATATTTCTCAGTCCAAATTATTCCCTAGGTACAAGGACAGAACAAAGCCATTGGACCAACCACACTTTGGGACCAGGCTGTCATTAAGACAAACATTTAGTGGTTCATTTGCTCCCTCAGCAACAAAACTGCCATTCCAAAGGTTCTGTTCCACCCCACCACAATCCCCCAGAGAGAAGTGTGCAGAGATACAAAGGAAGGGACTAACCGGAGCATGATCCCATTCATCCGGATCGCTCTCTTCCAATCCTTCAAGGTCGACTTGCCTGCCAGGTGGACAAACTCCTTGGGGCTGATTAGGTGATCGTGAAACTGCAAAAGGTGCAACATCAGTGCCACAAGCCATAAACAAGCCAAGGGTGCCCTGTGAGCAGGGTTCAGCTGGAGCCCGGTGGCGTTTCCCAGTGCCCGGTCGTGGCTGCAGCCTCCACGTGCCACAACACCACCAAAACAGATGGCTGCCAGGCACTCCCCACCCCAGAGAACACTGCCCAAGTTAGAGAGATTAAAGCCAAACATTTTTGTCACAGATGGTTACTTAACATCTGCTCCAACCTAAGGGTTCAGGGAGTGCCCAGCTCAGGACAGCTGGGAAAACACCCATAGCTTGTGCAAAGTATCATTATAGCAGGGAGCTGCTCATGCTCCCACTAACAATGGACTCAGTGGAAGCTGGGCTGCACTGACATTTGGGTCCAGGGGCACATTATGCCTCATAGGAGAGAGAAGAAGCCCATCTGGTCTTTGACCTCCTGCTCCCAAACACAACCACTGGTATCAGGGAACCTCTGGCCTCTCTGGCAGTGCACACCCACTGCTGCAGCAAACCAGCTTCAGGGAGCTGGCACACACCGTGCCAACTCTTCACTTTCTTTTATTGCCCTACACACCCAGCTGGGCCTGAACCCACACACTGACCTAACAGCAACCTGCAGGATCATAGGATTATAGAATCATTAAGGGTGGAGAAGACCTCCAAGATCCTCAAGTCCAACCATGACCCAGGCAGTCCTCCTAAGAGCTGCCTTACAGCCCATCTCAAAGGATTTCCCAAATCCAGGCCTCCTCTGTCCTATGGCCATGTAGAGCAACTCACTGTTACTGCATGAGAAACTGCATCTCTGAACAAGGACAAGGGCTTCAGTGCAGAGAGGACAGATTTTAGGAGGCAGCAGCCTCTATCCTGTGCCTAATGGATAGAGGAGACCATCTCTAGTGGGAAGGGCAAGGACTATCCTTTGGGAGTCTAAGGAGACTCTCCCTCAGCAGGGTATTGTTTAGGCTGTGTACAAATGCCAGCAATGACTCACTTGTGGCATGTTCCTGAATTCATGCAAATTTTAACTATGAGTTATCCAGGACACAGCAGGCAACTCTTCAGTAGGTCCCCAATCAATACATTCCTCAAACTATCAACTTTCTAACTGAGCAGACACTACAAGTGTCCAAATTTCTCGAATTTTCAATAGCACACTAAATTGATGCAACCTTGTTCCAGCTAGAACTAGGCAATTTAGTCAGGACAAATATTAGATACACAGCCCCAGGAAAATGTCATCCTTTCCTACCATGGCATGGTACAGATATAAAGCAGCTGATCAAAGCTCATCACTACCAGGACAAGCCAGGTGACCTCACAATGTGGGCAAGGGGAAAGCACAAATCCAGGGCTGGGCTCTCTGTTCTCACCTGCACACACTTCACATTGATCCCAGGGCACACAAACTTCCTCCAGATGAGGTTGGCTTTGCTGTCCCCGCAGGTGATGGGGTAGACAATCTCTGCCTCCAAACTGTCCTCATCTTCAGCCATCTTCACTTCTCACAGGGATCAGAGGAAGGGACAGATCAAAGAGAAACGTGAGCCACAGCTTCTGATTCATGTGCATGACCCACACATGCAATGATAGTTTTGAAACTCAAAAAAAAATAAAGTGGATGATGCATGGTGGGGTGTGCTGGGGTTTGTGCCCACCACTCACTTGCACTTTGCTATGAAACCATCCTAACACCGAAATTTCTCAGGCAAAACCCACAGGCAGATTCATGCCAATCCAGCTGCAGCTGAGCACAGGGAATATGAGAAGTCATCCATTCTTGATAAAAAATGAATTATGTTATCTGGGTGGAGTCACCTTTGGTTTTAAAGTAAAATTGGTTTTAACTCAACTCCAGCCCAGCAGATCAGCCTTTGCTCCCTCAGCTCCCTATTTCTTGCAATGAAAGCCAGCAAGTCGCTGCAAAACTGACATCCCTGCGGCAAGCTGGAATGGCAGGAGCCAGGCTGGACACAGGGACTCATCCGGGACCAGGAGAGGGCAGCAGCAGCCCAGCCACTGCCAGCTCCCTGCTGGTCACCGTGCCCCCCCTGGATGCTGGGAGAGCACCCCTGGCACCCCGGGGACAGCATCCCCACGGCTCACAAGAGAACACCCCCGGAACCCCAGCAGCTCTGCACAACGGTGCTTGTCCTGTCCCATCTGACACCAGCTCAGGGCTGCGGCACACTGGGGTGGTGGAGCTGGCACGGAGGGGCAATGGAAAGAGCTGAACCTACCTAGAACCGCTTCCTTCAGGTCTGTGGAGGCTGTGAAGGCAGCAGCAGCTGCAGCAGCTGCATTTTCAGTCTCCAGAGTGTCTTCGTTGATGTCACCACTGGGAAGAGAGGCAGAAGCATTCTTAAGCCATGTGGCTGTGCCACCCCCACCCCCGATGCCCTGTGGAGACATCCCCTCAGAAGTCCCTCGGATCACATTTTCCCACCAGAGCTAAGAGCCAGCTCTGGGTTTGGGAGGCTCAGCTCCATTTTTTCCTGTGGAGATGAAGAACCCCACAGCAGGCAAGCCCCTGTCAGCAGCCTGGCCAGCTCTCTCTTCCCTCCCCTTTAATCCCAGCCCTGTGGATCTGCCTCCAGCTCAGCCCATGCTGGAGAGCTGGCATGGAGAGATGCTGTCAGCACAGCCCCTTGCTCAGAAATCGCTGCCAGCCTTTGGAAGCTTTGCCTGAGATTTCCCCAGGAAAAACATGTGTGAAACATGCTGCTGCTATCTGGGCAATGGACTGGCTGAATCCCCTGGTATGCAGGCTGCTCCAGGGAGCAGGACCTCAGGGAGCCACAGAAACATTATAAAGGAGCTGGACAAACCCCAAGAGCAGATCTGTGAACAGAGATAATGTAACATGAGCTACAGACACTTGCAATACAATCTCTGAGCCTCTTAAAACTTGGTATATCCATGATATTCATTAATAGCTGGCTATCCAACTGCTTCCATTGCCCCACATCGAGATCTCCACCTTCTCTGAGTGCTTTGCCCATGGAGTCACACAGAAGCTCCTGCACAGCACCCACTCCCTCACTGTTCTCCCATCTCAGCTCTGCTACAACACAGAGCCCCAGGCCCCTCCAAGGAGCTTCCCACACTCAGGGAGAGCTGCACTTCTGGCTGGGATGTGGGACATGCTTCTCACCCCCTTGGCTTTGGAGGTGAGGTCCCAAAGGGAGAGAGGCCACATGGGTGCCCTTATGGATCCCACCTGCACATCACAGCCAGCACTCTGCAGGGACCATTGCTAATGGGTTTTCCCAGAAAAACGCAGAATGGTTTGGACTGAAAGGGCACTTAAAATTCATCTTGTTCCAAGCCCCTCCCACGGGCAGGGACACCTTCCACTATCCCAGGTTGCTCCAAGCCTTGTCCAACCTGGCCTTTGACACTTCCAGGTATGGGGCAGCCACAGCTTCTCTGGACAGCCTGTGCCAGAGCCTCACCACCCTCAAAAGGAACAATTTCTTCTCAATACCTAATCTAAGATAGGTTTTTTTAGATGTACGTTTGATGGTGTTACTGAAGCTGACTAATTGCTGCAGAAAGCTTGACCTGCAGGGGCAGAGGGAGAAATACAATTAGCTTTTCACATACTTTGGCATATAAACTCCCTAGGAAAACTCCACAGAGACAATAAACCTGCGATCTCCCTCAGTTTGATACCACGGATGAATTAAAAGACAGTCCTAGTGACTCACTGGCAATCACATTTCTCACCCCCTATGCCATGGGGACAAGGAAATTCAAGAGCAACTGGTTTTTCCATGCTGAGCTCCTAACACACAGCTCCAGGGTGGAACTGCAGCTTCAAAGCATCCCTCCCCATAGCAGCTGCAGGGCAGGTTCCTGTGGGGAGCATAAGAGATAGGGAGTGGTGTGGGTGGCAGCTCAGCCTCACCAGGTGAGTGGCTCGGAGATGCTGATCCAGAGACAGGGGAGACAGCTCCTGCTGTGACAGAAAGAAGATGGACACAACTCTGCCCCTGCAGCTCGCAGCAACCACCAGCCCAGAGCCCTGGCAGAGCATGGGAAGGGTAATAGGAAAGGAGACAAAAAGGTAAACTCTGAGCTGAGGCTTTTACACAAGTGATTATTACATGAGGGGCAGTCTGACAGAAGAATTCTAACCTGGGGTTTTTCATCAGTTAGCTGCTGGGTTCTTGCATTTCTCCAGGTGAAAGGCCAGCAGTGGCACTTGAGCAGGGTGCCAGAAGAAGCAGCCCCCTCTGACATGTAAAGCCCAGCATCCCACAGCCCTAACCTGCCTCCAGATCAAGAATTTCCACCAGCTTATCCAGAAGAAACCCCCCGGAAGAAAAGTCAGCACCTTCCAGAGCTTCCTCCAGGACTTCACAGCTCCAAAAAAATGACTGAAAGGTGCATGGATGGGGAAGGATAACCCAGTCCACGCCTTAAACCTCCAGAGGAAAACAAACAAACCAACTCCCAGCTTGTACGAAAAATTCAGGCAACTGAAGTCTGCATCTGCTGTGGACACGTGGGGGAGAGAAAACCACAAAAAAAGCGAGTGTCTCCATGCTGTTTCTTCCATTCCATTCCAGGGAAACAGACTGAGGCAGATGCAAGGGAAAACACAAGCACCTTCCAAGGCCCAGCAGTGCAGCCCCCCAGCTGGCCCTGCCTTTGCCAGTTGCCATGACGAAGGCAGGGGAGGATGGTTCTCATCTTCCTCCCCAGGAGGATCCATAAACCAGATGGGAGAAAGAGAAGAAAGCACGTGCAGATAACTCAGTGGGCTGGCGTCTCCTTTCTTTTCTGCTCCTGCCTTGCCTGGAAACTTGAAAGAGAAAAGTCTCCCCCAGAATGCTGCTCTGATCAGAAATACAAGAACCTCATCAGAGCACTCAGCACAGATGCCCTCCTCTTGCAGACCAAAGAGAAAAGCTTCTTGCTCATTATTATTTTCCCATTTCCCTCAGCCTTTTCCTTAAGAACACATGAACTAATTAAGCTCTTAACAACTGGTTGTATAAAGGATTGTTTTAATAGCAAACCCATACCCACATGAGCACTAGAAAAAGGCACCAACCCTCAAGCTGAGTTTGGTTTAACTGTCACACAAGGCAAGTTGAAAACTCCCCATGTGAGTGGTGACTGAGCCAACACCAAGGGATCCCAGCCAGTGCCTGCAGCTGCACTCCTGACACCAGCTGGGGCTGCAGAGGGAAACCAGGGGGAAAGGGAGGAGCCAGTGCCACTGTGGCATTGCCCCAGAAGGAGCAGAGCCTGGTGGGGGCAACTGTGCAAGGCCACAGAGACACTGTGTGTGGCTCGTGCTGCCACCCACCACCAGCCCCACTGCCTGCTCAGTGAGGGGAGTCAGGCAGGTTTTATTCTGTGACCCCAGAATTCAAATCCTTTCCATTAACCCATTACCATCCCCAAGACACAGTCTGCATCCAAGGGCAGCCACGTCCCAAGTGTCACATCTGGCTGCTTCTCTGCTGAGGGAGACAAGGGAGTCTCCATGGGACAGAAAACAAGAGGAGTAGAGCCCTTCTTCCCCACCATCACTCCTCCTCTGGGAATTGAAAATGTTCTTGGGAACACTCACAGACTCAGGGTGTGGAGGAGGAACAGGGCAGATCCTGCCCATTCCAGCACCAACAGCTCTTGCCTCTGCCTCTCCCTGCCCATTCTTGACCAAAAATTAATCTATTAATGAGCTTTATCTCAGTTGGAGCAGCACAAAGGGAGGCACCTGGACTGAGCTGTCACCTTCTGCCCTGCCCAAAGCCCCAGGGCACTGACACAAAGACACGTTTGAGAAAGGAGACAAACATCTTGTGGAGAGCAATAAACAGCCATTCAACACCCACTTAATTTCTGGCAAACCTGCCTGGATGCAGCTCCAGGTGTGAACTTGGATTTTCTGCCCAGTGAAAGAGCAAAACTCACAAATGGCTCTGGGCTCTGTCCTACCCCAAAAAAACATAGAGAAATAAAGTGAAGAGTCCATTGATATGTGGGCCTTGGCTATGGCCAACCTGCCACTGAACAGACCAGACCTGAAAAAACAGCAGCCCTGAACCTGAAATGTCAACAGAAAAGGCAGAAATCACGCAAAACAGCAGTATTCCAACAATCAAACCTTCACTCTGTTTTTTGAGTAGTGCCTCCCCATTCAGGGCAACATTGTCTCATTCCAATTGCTGGCAGTGAAAGTTCCTGCAGAGCTCAGCCAAAAACCAGCCAACCCCAAACCTCCTCAACCTTCAGGAAGGGGAAGCTCAGCTGCACCACCCTCAACCTGATGTGGACTTGTCTTTAGGAGTTCAGAGTTTAGCATAGCCCTCATGAAACAGATAGCAGAAAAACACTGATTTAGCTACTGGTGTCCTGTTCCAATTGGACTTGTGTCCAGTCCAACATCCAAATCGACGCAGAAAAAGGTATTTGGGGTTGGTCTTTCCCCCCCCCACCCTCAAAAGACAGAAAGAGAGAAGCCTGTTCTGCACAGAGCTGCAAAACCCTCAGTATGGGAAGCCCTAGCAAGGAACTGGACACTCCATGGCCACCACTGAGGTCCCCACAATGAGCAGGGATGCAGGAGGAAGCAGTGGGGGATCAAATCCCAACCTACAACCACACGTGGGAGGGTTTCCAGCACATCCTCTCAGCGTGCGCCGACCCCATCTCTTACCCGTGCTGGGACAGGTTGGTGGTGACCAGCACTGTCTTCACCTCCTCCATGCCACCGCCGTCCACGGCGCTGTCCGGCGTGGTCACCACCACCACCTCCTCCATGTGGACACTGACGTCCGGCGTGGCCATCGCGGCAGGAGCGGGAGAGCCGCCAGTCACCAGCTGCTGGCGGAAAAATGGGGGAGAGCCCAGAGTCAAAAGGTGTCCCTGCTGAACTCGGTCATGGAAGGATCCTGGGTGTGGTGGGAGCAAGGAGAGAAGGGACTGCAGGGACCCCATGCTCCTAAGGAGAAGGGGATGAGCAAATCCCCAAGTGTTCCATCCCAGGAGGAAGGATGAGGGGAAGCTCAACCCGACACACACTCTACAGGCTGGGTGAGAATGATGGGCATGGGTGGGACTGGGGTGCAGAAGGTGAAGGGCAGAGTGTGAAAGAGGTCCAAAAAAAATGTTCCTGGCATCCACCATAAACTCTGTGAAGATATTCAGTTTGAAGGTGCGTTTCCAAATGTATTTCAAACTATCTCACGATTTCACACTGTTGGAGGAGCTTGTCACTGTCTCCTCCACAGTAGAACAGGGATTCTTCCCTCCTCCAAAGTCACACACACACAAAAAATCAAATTAAAAAAGCACATCAAGCCCGCAGGAACAGTGACATCTGGAAACTATTTCAAAGTGTGCATTTCTAATAAATCAGCAATAGATGTAAGACAGCACTCCCTCTCCAGCTCTCTTGGAGCCCCTTTAGGAACTGAAAGGGACTCTCAGGTATTCTCAGAGCCTTCTTTTCTCTTCTCTAGCTCTCTCAGCCTGCCTCCAGAGCAGAAGTGCTCCAACCCCCAGAGCATTTCCATGACCTTCTCTGGACTTGCTCCAGCAGCTCCACATCCTTCTGATGCTGGTGGCTCCAGAGCTGGATGCAGCACTGCAGGTGGGGGTCTCACCTGAGCAGAGCAGAGGGGGAGAATCCCCTCCCTCGCCCTGCTGCCCACAGTGCTGGGAATCAGCCCATGCCCAGGCATGGAGAAGTCGATGCCTACAAAGGATCTTCTACAGCATCTACAGCAGTCCACAAAGAGACAGGTAAGGGAACACCTCATCCAGGTCTGGCTGCTCCAGGCTCACACCCCCATGGAGTACTCCAAGCAGTGGCACAGAGCACAGCAGAGATGCCACCTGGCTCCCACCACTTCCCCAGGCCATGGCTGGAGCAGAGCACTGACCCAGCATGCCCAGTGTGACTTCACAACCAAGTTCATGCCCTGCAGAAACACCTGCCTGACCCACACAGACACCACAAGGTGCTCTTTACCTCCACAGAGTCCACAGGGTTTATCCAAGGTGGAATGGCCCCTCTGTGCCAGCCCAGCAAAAAGCCACCAGTAGAAACTTCCGTTTTCACAGCAGCACAGATGCTCAGCTGCCTCCAACTCAACCACTCCTATTTTTGTTGTCACTCTATCCCTACCCTTGTCCTTCATTTTGGGGTAAAACCCCTCCCACAGTATTAGCATCACTCACAATCCCACTGAGCTGGGACCCGGTTTCAGGATGCTCCAGACATCCTGCCCAGCATCACGGGACTGAACTCCACGTGTGTTGCTCCAATGCCTCTGGGCAGGAAGCAGCACTTGGAGAAAAAGTGGGCTAAAAACATAAGTAATCTAAAAAGTGGCTAAAGACACATCAGCAGTGGGGCTGTAGAAGGGGACGAGGGACACCGCAGCTCCACTAGGACTCAGAATGTCCATGCATGTTCCGCCTGCTGCACCTTGCAGGGTGCTGAGAGCGTATCAAGGGCTGTGGAAAAGATTTGGGGTGAAGTGAGGGGAAAAAATACACAAGGAATAAAAGCACAACACCACTGGGAGAGGAGAGAGATTTTTGAGGTGCAGCATCAGGAGGGCAGAGACCAGGGAGATTCCACTGTGGGCAGCCAGCAAGGCTGTGCACAGAGAGGGGGATGCAGTGTGGATGCAGAGAGAGGGGGGATGCATGGGGAGATGGTTTCAGGGGGCTTAAACAGAGCTACACAGGATGAGGAAGGGGGGGGTCATGGGGGTGCAAGAAGGTGCACAGGGGCACATGGAGAGAGGAGATGGAGAGCAGCACAGGCAGCACGGGTGGGGGGCTACACGAAGAGGGGGCCGTAGGGGGGCTGCAGCTGCACCGGGGCGGGGGAACACATGCTGGGGGCTGCATGGGTGGGGGGCTGCCCGGAAGAGAGCGGCAGGGAAGCTTCAAGACGATGGAGAACGGCCTCAAAGGGGGGAAAAAGACAGAGCGCGGCACAGGGGGACACAGAGAGGGGGTGCCCGGGGGGGCTGCGGCTGCCCGGCGGCGGGGAGGAGGGGAGGCGGTCTGCAGAGCGGGGTGCACGGGGGTGGAGGGCGCTGCACGTGGAGGCTGCCCGGGGAGGGTCTCCCGGGGGTCCCCCGGCGCCGAGACGGGCGGGGGGCGGCGGGCGGGCAGGGGGTGCCCCGAGTGCCGTCGCGGTGTCCCCCCCTCGGCCCCCGCTGCGGGGCGGCGCGCGCGGGAGGGGGGTTGCGGGGGGGTGAGAGGGGCGCGTGGGCGCGCTCCCGCTGGCAGGGAGGAGGAGGAGGAGGAGGAAGAGGAGGAGGAGGAGGCGGGGGGGCCGCGGGGCGGGCGGGCGGCCGGGCGCTGCCGCCGCCGCCGTAACGTCCTGACGCTCCGCAGGGACCCGGGCGGCGCGTGCGGCGGAGGCCCCGCGGCGGGCGAGGCCGCGCCCGGCGCTTACCTCGGGCCGGGGTCCCGCGAGCCCCGCTCGGGCTGCGGCGGCGGGCGCTGGGGCCGGGCGGCGGTGGGCGCGGGCAGGGCGGCAGCGGGGCCGGGGGGAGCGGGGCTCCGCCGCGCGGCTCTCGGGCCCCGCGCAGGCGCACGGCCCGCACCGGCTACCGAGACTTATTTGGCGCGGGCGCCGCGGCCCGCGCTCCCCGTGAAATAGGGACCGGGCGGGCGCTCTGCGCCTGCGCCGCCGCCGGGCGGGGGTGGGAGGGGGCGAGGCGCGCGCCGCCGGGGGGTCCCCGCGCGCGGGGTCCTGCGGGGGCATCCCCTCTGTGTCCCCCCTGTGTCCCCTGTACCCCCCCGTGTCTCCCGTCTGTCCCCGACCCGTGCCCTTCGTGTCTTCCTCCTGGTTCCTGCTACCCCCCCCCGCCCCGTGTCCTCTGTGTATGTCCCCTGTGCCCCTCACTCCCCCCCACCCCATGTCTCCTGTCTGCTCCCGCACCGTGTACCCTGCGTGTCTCCCTTTGGCATCTTGCGTGTCTTCCTCCAGGGTTCTGTATGCTCCCCGTGTCTGTATGTCCTCCCCACCGGGTTGTGTGCCCCATGCGTGCCTCCTGTGTGACCTCCACGTCCCCTGCGTGTCCCCTCTGAGGTCCTGCATGACACCTTTTCTCCTGCATGTCCCTTTCCCAGGTTCTCCATGCTCCCGTGTCCCTTGCATGTCCTTTTTCCAGGTCCTGCATGCTTTCTGTGTCCCCTGTGCCCTGTTTCCCCCTCCTCACTCCTCTGTGCCCCCCATGTCCCCTGTGTATCCTTTTCCTGGATTCTGCATCTCCCCCGTGGCCCCTGTATGTGCCCCCATGTTCCCTGCATGTTCCACTTGGGCTGTGTGCCCCTGTGTGTGTCCCCCAAGCCCTGTGTCCCTCTCTGGCTCTCCAGGGTTTTGTGAAAGCCCTCAGCTGTTCATGGCTGAACACTTCCTTGAACATTTCCAGTGATGGGGCATCCACAGCTTTTTCAGACAACCTGTGCCAGGACCTCACCACCCTCACAGGGAAGAGTCTCTTTCTAATATCCCATCTGAACCTGCCCTCTGTCAGTGTGAAGCGGTTCCCTTACTCTCACTCCATTCCCTTGTCCAAAGTCTTTCACCATCTCTCTTGGAGCCTCTTTAGGCACTGGAAGGACCTCTAAGGTCTCCCCAGGGCCATCTCCAGCATTTAAAAAGTACCCTTGACCAGTTTGATTCAGGGTCTGTTTTCCTGTTTGAGCCATCTCCAGGGTGCTGCTGGTCCTTATCAGCACTAAGTCTTGAGCTGTGACTCTGCTCTCCGTGTTTCCCCCCGCCATGACAAGCTGTCACAGGATTTGGTTAATTTCTGCCGTTTCTGTGCCTGTGAGGCCCAGGATTTGGGAGGCACTCAAGAATTTCTCAGGGAGGACTTTTAGCATGATTTTACCACATTGCACTTCTTCTGTGAGTAGGTGGGTGACATGTTCTGGGAAGGGATGAGCGAGGCCAGAGGCCCCAAAAGTCACAGATCCCTTTTGGAAGCACTCGCTGTTTCCATTCTGTCAGCTTTTCACAGTTACTGGGTGGGTGGCTTTTCCTGACAGGTGTTCAGGTGGCATTTGGTCTGGTTAGTATTTTTTACACAAATTTCTAATGATCCTGTCTGATACATTTGTGGTGGTTTTTTAATGCTTTCCCCCCCAAGGTTTTTCCTTTTTTTTTTTTATTTTTAATCCCTGTGCAAACCAACCCTGCCTGATAACCAGCTGCCACCTCTATTTCCCTCATGTTCCCCCTCACCTGTCTACCCAAGCTAATACCATTAAAGTGCTATTCCACAAGGATTTGTATTTATTTTTCTTCTCCAAGATAACCAGCAGTAACCAGCATGGTTAAATCACCCACTGAAAATGGTGACTCCTTTTTCCATGGAACCATGTCTATCTCTACTGCTGTTGTCTTCCCTGGCAGCTGTGTCCTCAGGATCCCAGTGGGGTTGGACAGGACAGATAAAAGGTCCCTTTTCCCACTAAAACCATCTCCCTGCAATGCCCAAGAACAGCGGCCTTATCAAGGTGGAAAGAAGGCGGCAAACCCCCAGTAATGCTGCCCTACTCCAGTTTTGCCAGCAGTCAGTGGCCTCTTGGAAAGCAAAACCTGGCTTTTGCTGTCAGATCCCAGGACACAGGAAGGTTCCTGGGCTTCTTTTAGTACAGAGAGCAGGATGATTTCATCTCCTGGCATCTAATCTGCTCTCTGCTCTGCCTCTTTATCAGTGGCAAACTTGCTCCAGCCATGGTACCAGTGAGGTTGCTGAAACAGGGTGAGCTGCTATTTTTCAAACCAAATCACTCTGCAGAATTTCTGGGTTTTGTCTGCTCAGATAAACCTTTGCATTTATGTTGGCAGAGTCTCTGATCTCTTCCCTTACTCAGGCACAGCTCAAGCACTTTGTAGGGATCCCTTCAACAGTTACTTGGGTATTTTGCTTTCTTGACTTGAGTTTGATTTTTTGCATGAGGAACTCTTGATGTGACGTGGAGTGACAGGACAAGGGGCACTGACAGAGGGCAGGGTTAGACTGGATATTGGGAAGAAGTTTTTCCTGATGAGGCTGGGGAGGCTCTGGCAGAGGTTGCCCAGAGAAGCTGTGGCTGTCCCATCCCTGGAGGTGCTCAAGGCCAGGCTGGAGAGGGCTTGGAGCAACCTGGGATAGTGGAAGGTGCCCCTACCCATGGGAGGGGGTTGGAACCAAATAATTCCTTGATGCTATGATTTTTTGGATGCTAAAATGTGGTTGAAGCCTTCAGTATTGTGTCTTCAGCACTCAGCCCTGTAGGGCTGCACAGTGGGCAGGGCTGGAAGGTGCTGGGAGCCTCTCCTCAATTCCTTCCACTCCTCCTGCCCCATCCTGCCCCAACAGATCCTGTACCTCTGCGGTTTTCTCCTTCAGATCATGAAAGGATGAGTCTTGAATTAACTAGTTAGGAGGTGACCATGCTTGGTTTCATCAATGTATCTCAAATTGTCTGGCACCAAGAACTGTGCCTGTTTACCTAAGAAAAATGCAGAGGTTTACTTTACTACATCCATGTTTTAGAAGAGCCTGGGTTAGTGGACTGTATCAAATCTCGGAGGAAAAGTGAGCAATGCTGCGTTTGCAGTCAGGTTGTTATCTCCAGAATCAGGAAGGTCAAGCTGCAAAAATAGAATTCCTGTTTGTGCGGGCAGCAGCGTCCTGAGGACATGTGGGAAAAGCATCAGGCATGGGCTGCTTGCCACTGCCACCACCGTGATGGCCACAGCACTGTCCTCCTGGCACTGTCCTCCCTGCCCTTACAGAACACTGCCCTGGGAATTAAAATTTACCCCCTCAGTTTGTCTCCTTGTGCACCGAGTGCTGAGCTCTGTGGAAAGTCTCCCACACTGGTTATTTTGATGGGATCACAAGATGTGGGACAGCCCAGGAGGATGCTGCTATTTCAATATCTCCTCAGGGACAAGAAGGACAGTGGCCAGTGACATTGGGCACCGCCTGTGGTGTCAAAATCCCTCCCCAAAAGGCAAGTGGGGAAACCTTTCCCCAGCAGCGCAGCCAGGCACCCTCCCCCACGTGTCCTTGTGGATTACAAACTTCCCTGTTTTCAGTTGCAGCTTTTGGACATTTTTGTGTACCTGGCTCCAGGGATGGGGTTTGGGAGCTGGAACCTTTCTCAGGAAAAGCTCATGAAGGAAGCATTGGAGTTTTTAATAAAGAAGTTCATATGGTTTCTAGAACTGCAGTTGTTGTATTTGTAGCTGTTTTATATCTTTTTTGATTTTCCAGCGTAAAGACTTTGCACACCCTCACTCCCAGCCACAAGGAGTGGCAGCAGAACTCTCATTCAAGCATTTATTACTTTGTCCCTCTGAGAATGGTGATAAACTGTCAGTTTCTGCCTCTTATGCTGTGTGAAAAAGTCACTGAGCATTCAGAGGATTAGGATTTATTTTCTTAAATCTTTATGTCAATTTTCTGTTTAATGCTGTTTATTAGTATTCTCACAATACAAAGAGAAGCTTTGGAACTAAAACAACCCATTTCTGGAGAGAGATGGACACATACGGTTTCATACCAACTTTATTTCTTTTTTTTTCCTTTATTTTTTTTCATGATCACTTCTTTTGCACAACAACAACCTCAAGTTGACAATGAAATGCACGTGGCAGACCAAAGGGAACCGGACAAGGCTCTGTTAGGGATGGAAAGTCTTTCCATGACACTGTGCCAGCTCCCCACCCAGCACAAGGGAAGGTGACCCTGGCTGTGGCAGGAGGAGCACATCCTGCCTGCAGGGCAGCCAGGGTGCTGAGCCCTGGGATGTCAGCTCAGCCCTGTGCCCACACAGTTATCTCCCAACCCTCTCCTGCAGCCACGGGCCGGGGTGTTCCTCCCGGAGTGCACAGCTGCGTAACCCAACTCCATACTTTGGTACTTTCCATTTCAGAGCACTTTAGAGATGTGGAGGCATCGGTTATCCCACGGTCCCCGTGGGGAGGGAGCATCTATGTCCCCTTGTTAAAGAGTGTGGGAAACTGAGGCACGGGGGATCCCCGGGCAGAGAGGCCCAGCTGTCCCCTGCGTCCCTGCACCCCGGGAACCACGGAGCACCCACCTGTAGGCATGGGCCAGTGCCCCTCTGCTGCATTACTTAAAGAAAACTGACTACAAAGGTGGAGTTTATTGGTCTTACTATGTCATCTCATCCCTAGCATGGAGAGTAAGAAATCTCTAGCACCGTAAACAGCCATTCCCTGACTCATTTCAAGTGGTATCAGAGTGTATGTGCATATATTGTTTCCACGGACGTGTTTCTGTGTGCGTGTGCACAGCGGGGTGCACAGCCACTGCAAGGAGGACAGGAATGCCATGGGAGGGGTAAAACCAACCCCATGAGACAGGATTGCAGAGCCAGGGCCAGAGAGTCACGCTGGGCTAAGCTAAAGCAAGCAAGCTGAAGTTTACATTTGAAAGGGAGCAGCAATACCGACCTACCCCCGAGGTAGGATGCATGCAGCTCCTCAACTCCCACCGGCCCTGGGAGGTCAGCTCAAAGGGAACCCCACAACTGGGTTAGAGCAAGATTTTTTAATGACTCCAAAATAATAAGACAAGGAATAGGCTCAGTCCAGAAGTAGTCAGAGGGGCCAGCATCCTTGGAAGCGCCTATTTACAGGCAGAGCTGAGCTCTGCTGTATGGAATAACGAGGGCACAGAGCTGTAATTTGGGCTGCAAGGATAGTTGTTCCAGCTTTCCTACAGCTTCACCCATCGCCCAGCTGTGGGTGCCAGCTGGGAGCTCATTTAGCTTCAGCTCTTCATCCTTGTCCGAATCAAAGGCTGTTCTCCAGGAGGGCTCCTGGAAGGCCTATGCATGCACATAATGATGTCACCCTCCTGACTTTCCTCCCTCACACTGCTGCCACACTTGAGGTCCAGGCAGGGATGCCGTGGGTGCCCTGAGGATGCTCCCGCTACAAGGCACATTCCCATGTCCATATGCTGCTGCAAAAATGGGTCTGAAAACTGTTGGTTCAGAACTCAATTCATAAACACCTTCAGGGATCAGTTGAGACCGCAAGGCCCACAGTAAGGAAGGCGACCCCAATAACTGGGGGGCTTGCATGCTGTGTCCACATGCACAGTACATGGGAATGCTCCAGGAATGACATAGGCTGGGGCAGTACGGATGTTAATGAGGTTACTTAATTAGTCTCATCTGAGGCATGAAGTATGCAGTTGCACATAGCCAATAGCATGAAAAGATATGGAAAAGCATGGAATAACCATGATCCTGGCTTGTGCCACGTGCTGCAGGTTGGGCACAGTGCTGCATGAGCTCCCGGCAACGATGGGTTTGGAGCAGTGGGTGGATACCCCTCATCCAGCCAACACCGTGCAGCCAAAGCAGTCACACATTTCCCTGATAGTGCCCAATGGCACTGGACAAGCTCCTGAACATCCCTACTCCATCCAGCTGCACCAGGCAAACACGGCTCTGGGACACGTAAAGCCTCTGGCCCCACAGGTGAGGCTGTTTCCTTGGCACAACGTGTCTCGGCAGCAGCTCCCTGACATTACCAATGCACAGCTTTCCCTGCATGTCCCTGCTCCTCTGCTGCAGGAGCTTCTCCTGCAGTAACACATTTTCCTACTGTATCCACCATCCCTCACTGCACCAACCTGATGGAGAGGAAAAAAATTAGTTTCCCAGTGCTCACACCTGCATGAGCACCATCTGCCAGGCCATTCTGCACTTGCCATGGGAATTTTTGCCAGGAAAAGCTATTGCAAGAATAAGTCCCCACTTGAGACCCATCTGGGCTTCAGGGAGGGGGAAGAGAGGGGTGTAGGGCAGCACAAGGGACTGAGAGGGAAGATCCAGGCAGGAATTGAGCCTGGAGACTCAGGAGCTGTTTGGGAGGACGGCTCTGACCGGTACAACTTGTTATAGCCCTCTTCCAGCACATGCTAAACCTGACAGATCCTCCAGCTTCCATGAGGTTGCAGAGAACCACCTGGAACCTCCACACGAGGAGGTTTAGATCAACACTAAATTATATGTACTAGAATTGAAGCATCATGTCTATTCTTCCTCTCAGCCCTTCCTTCTCCTCCCAGCATGAGGAGCAGCCGTCCCCGCTCTCACCGCCCTGCCCGCAGGACTCGGCTGCCTCCAGCTCCCAATTCCATCATTTTCCAGCTGCTCTCTGGTCCAGCATCCCACTGGCACCCTGCCTTCACCTGGCCCAGCCTCTGACTCCTTCCGAGCCCCCAGGAGAGAGTGAAAATGGCCATTTCTCTTGTTTTCAACTCTTGCTCATGAGTACAACATTTCTGATAATAATAATCATAATAATCATAGTACTAAAAACAGTATTTACAACAAGCTCCAGGTCAGAATTACACACCAAGCAAACACTCAGCACCACAGAAAGTAGGACAGGGTTAATATCTCGCAGATACCTTCTCAGATCCCACCAACGTGGGACACAGACATTTGACAGTTTCAACCATTTCTTACACACAAACATTTCATTTAAATTACTTTTTAAATTTTTTTTTAAACTTTTTAAAATTTCTCGTCACTATATGGATGAGGTGATGCTGGCGGTGATGCCGCGCTCTACACAGATGCTTATCTAAGACAGCTGCTACTATAAACTGATCATTAGCTACTGTTAAGAAATTCAACCCTCAGTTTCCTTCTTCGCCCTAAATCTAATTTTCTTTTGTCGCTGACAGCACAGGAGCTTTCTAACAGCCCTGTCCTCCCCCCAGCCCAGGAGGAGGGGTTTGGGAGTAAGGTAGCCCTTCCTTTCAGGAGCAGAGTCCCCTGACATCAAGCCATGGCCATGGAGGGGTCGCTCCCACATCCAGCTGGGAATTCTGAGGAGATCAGAAAAGAGCCCCAGGATTTGGTCTCCAGCAATCTGCCCTGTGATGGCTCCAAAGAGCCACATCCATCACTGAAAAGAGGGAAGGATTCTTCTGTTCACTAAAAGGCTATTTCACAACCATGCACTGTCTCCATTGGATATGCTTTCCTAACAGAGTGGAATCCCATATTGTGGGAGCACTGTGGAGCCCACAAAGAACTGAGGGTCTCTCCCAGAGCTCCCACGGAGCTGGGAATGCAATCACCACCCACGGCTCTTCCAGGTAGAGCAGCCAAGTCCTCTCAGTCCCTGCTCAGCCGGGGAGAGGGCGGCTCAGTGGCCAACCAGGGCATCAGGCTGTGCCCACCGCGACAGGGACTTGCCGTGATGTGGCACCTGGCACCAAGGTTTGGGTGAAGCCCCTCAGCTGCTTCCACATGGGCTCTCAAAAATCACCCACAGATGAGGACTGTGGGCACTGCCTACCTGAGCTGGCTCTGGAGGCGGCCAAAAGATGGGGGTTCTGTACACTGCAACTCCTGAGCCATCCATCCCTCTCCTTCCTCTCTCCTACCATGGGCCAACAGGGGGCTGCTCCCTATTTTACTTCACATGCAGAAATTATCACTTACTTCCCATTTTTCTGAAACTGATATTTGGCTCAGAGCAAACACCAAGAGGAGGAAAAGCCTCGGAGAAGAGATCCGTATCGCTGTGACACTGCTGGTTGAATTTATTAATATCTTTGTTCGGGTTGTTTTTAACATCAGTTTTAGAATTTTTCTTTTTTTAAAAAAAGGACAAAACCCTCCAAAGAAGCTGTTTGATTGACTGATTGACTGATTGATTCTCTATTTGATGTGAACTAGTTGCTATTCTGCTTAGAGGTCCCTATGATCTGTGAATCCCCACAAGCACTGATGATTAGGGATGCAGAGAGAAGCGTGTAGCTGGGGGACGAACACCGGGGAGGGGGAATGGAGAACCGAATGTCGCATCTAGACAAACAAAATAAAATGTGTTGGTTGGTCGATTGGTTGGTTTGTTAACAGGAATCAGGTGCTAGATGTGTAGAAAAGCCCTTTATCCAGAGATCTCCTCCCGCTGTTCCTTGTTCCTGCGGACTTCGGCTGCGTGCAGTTCCTACAAAGACAGGAGAAATGACACCGGGCTAACACGCCCTGCTCTTGTGATCAATATTTTCCTCCTGCACACAGGATTTGCATAAGACATAAAAAAAAGGACCAGTTTCCCATTCAAAACACCCCTAGGGCAGGGAGGGGGTTACACCTGAAAGGAATGAAGGATCATCTGTGGGAGCCCAGAGGCGATGGAACCTCCAGTGAATGCACACCTGGAGTGCAAAATCCTTCATCCATGCAGCCCCCAGTGGGCCTGATGCTGTGGCTTTGGACTTGCATTTATCAGGATTATCCAGGCTATGTTCTCTACTGACCTTGAAGGACATAACCCCTCTCCACATGCTGCTCTGGAGCAGAGCTCCTCCTCAGCAACCACCACCAAGAAAACACCCAGTCCCTTGCACCCATCACACTGGGACCAGACCCCATTTTTCCATAAGGATCAGCACTCCCAGCCCCCAGCCCTGTCCCAGGGGTCACGTTCACCTTCTCGCGGAGCCGCTCCCTCAAGGCAGCGAGATGTGCCTCACGGATCTCCCTGCTCAGCTCCATCTTGTAGTTGAGCTTCTCCTCAGCCAGGCGGCTGAAGTTGTTGTTCTCCTCCAGTGCCTTGTGCAGCACCTCCCGCTCATGTTCCCGCTTCTCCGCCAGCTGCTTCAGCACCTGCGCCTCCTGGGTCTGCCGAGGGATGGGGGTGAGGCCACCCGAGAGGCTGTTCCAGCCTTCATCTCCCCAGAGAGGCTTTCTGACTCCCTCCTCTGCTCAAACCACTCTGCCACCCCCCTCCACCCCATAACACAATCTTCCTGCTTGGAAGATATTTTTGGTGCCTTTTTCCTGCTATCATAGAACCATCTAGGTTGGAAAAGCCCTCTGAGATCACTGAGACCAAGAGTTCCCCCAGCACTGACCAGCCCACCACTAACCCATGTTCCCCAAGTGCTACATCTACACAATGATGATGATGATGATGATGATGATGATGATGATGGAGTTGAATTCCTTGCCTAAATCATACTGCAGAGCCTCACTCCATGATTCCTATGTCTCACTTGACAATTTACAGTGGAATAACGAGTGTCAGAACACTTCCCAGCTGTTTTAGATTACTCCTGCTGAGTTTTAGGGTTTGGTGCAATTAGTACCAGAAAAGTCACTGCTTCTACAGGATATGTCCTTACCTTCCTCCTCTCTTCTGCAGCCTCCAGCCTCCTCTGCAGCTCCTCCAGGGACAGGTCCTTCTTCTTGGGAGGGGAAGAAAGGATTGGGCTCTCAGGAGATAAATCTGAAGGGGACTTCAGGATCACTTCAAAGCTCTGGCCTGACGCCCTCTTATCCAGCTGCTTCACCTCCATATCTTTGTGGGGAAAAAAAACAGTGACTCTGTGAACCTGTGCCATTCAGGAGAGTGACGATCATCGAGCTCCTCACACAAGAATTAGGATTTTCCCATGTCCTGATCTGGATGATTTTGTTTTATCTCCAGAATTTCTTGATTAGCGATCACCTTCATCCCCTCTATGCAAATGCAATTAATTTAAAGTCATGGCATAATTACAGAAAGGTCACATTGCTGTTAATACCTTGTATGTCACCCCAGCATGAAGCAGAGGGACTCTGACTCTGGCAAGCTCCCACATCGCCTGTGGGAGAATAATCCAAACACTGCTGGAGCTCCTGTGGGAGCAGATTACCTACCTCCATACTGGTAGATGGTGTTGGGATGGGGCTGAGCGTGGAAACAGGAGCAGATGAGGGAGAGCAGAGACAGCTCCTTCATTTTCTCCTTGTAGGCTGAAAAATATGAGATAGCAATGAGAGAGATTCTAATGGCAACAGCACCTCTTTTTTCATGGAGAAATTAAGCAAGTACTCCATTTGCAGCTATCAGATTCTATGGAGGCTTTTCCATGCTGCCAGGATATCCCATTTGCAGCTACCAGACTCTGTGGAGATGTTTCCATGCTGCCATAGCTTGCCAGAAGGTCCCCAAGGAGTGTCTGATGTAGAGCAGCCTAAATTAGCTGCCAGTGTGGCAAATGTTATGGGAACACACGCAGTAGGGATTTAACACATCAAGGGGTATAAGTTTCTGTGCAGGGTTTTCCCTCCAAAGGAGCTGGAAATTTAGCAGCCTGTTTAGGTAAACATGTTGGGACAGTTGCCCCACCCTGTCTCCACTGGAAGTGGAATTTCCAGTCTCTGAGATAAATGATGCCCACTGACACCTGGAAATATTGCTCAAGCCCTGGCGAGTTGGGAATATTTCACAATTCAGCATTTCTGAGGTGAGGGTGAAGAGGCAAGAGGAGATCAGGAATGTGGAGAACAAAGGGCAATTTGAGTGATGAAACTGTTCAGGGGCTCTGCTACCAGGGGAAGAGCTGGACCCCCATTTTACAAGGTACCTCCTGCCCTGCAGCAAATCAGGGAGGATGTGAGCGGATTCTGCCACCACCTTGGCCCACACAGGCAAGGGTTGGCACAGTCTGTGACCACAGTTACTGTCCTTCTGTAAAAGACAAGAAACACACAATCCTTTTGAACTCTGCTGCTGTGATCCCTCCAGTTTGCTCATTGTTCCTGTGACTGGAGGATGCACCACAGCATCCTTGGTGATCACAAGTGCTGCCCCAACACAGATTGCAGCAATCTGCTTCTGGGGCAATCTTCACCTGTGTTTTTGGAGTTCAGCACTTTTAAGACAGTGAACTGTTTGCACCTTCCTGAAAAAGAACCTCAGAATAGGAGTTGAAGTCAGTGAGGTGCTCTGTCAGGTTGTCACATTCTTTATCACATCAATGAAACCCTCACAGCATCACTCCTATGTGGCAGGTCAGCAGCTGGGGCTCAGCAGTGGGTGCTGCTGCCTCATGGGTCCTGTGAGGCTCTGTCCTGGGCTGGCTCCTTGGGTGACACCCAGGCACATGGGGACAGTGTCTTCATGGCCACATATTCTGACAAATCTGCCCTGAGTGTCCTTGTGCTGCCCTTCCTCCTGCCTCTGCCACAGGCACAGGCATTCTGCTGTCCTGCCTTGGCTCTGACTCTGGATTTCCCACATATCCTGCTGCTTCTGGCCTTGGTTTGTCTCCTCTGTACTGAGCTCATTTTGTGCTCCAGCTGGAGGCAACCCTGCAACTCAGCTTCCAATGCCACCTTCAGAGCAAGACCCTCCCCTAAGCCAGGACAGGGAAATCCCCAGAACTTTGTGATCTGAAGAGGCATTACATGCAGAACAATGCTGCATAAAGTAACATTGTGTAACACGTGCCCTTAGGAATATCTTTCAGGTATTCTCCTCTGCCTTCCCACAGCTTTGAGTGGGAAAACCTATGCCTACTTCTTGCTTGCACTTATTTTTCCTCCTAGGTACAGAACTTCACCCTAATTAACACCCTTCTTTTGCTAAACCACCATCCCTAAAGCTCAGATCTTGACTGAACACTTTTTTAGCTTGCTCCCCTTTCTGATATGAACCTCCTACCCACTCCTGCTGTTAAATGTAAACCAAACAAGAATAGTTTACACCAGCAGTGGCAGCCAGACATCTTTGATTTTGCTCTTAATGAAAAAACCTCTGGAGAGCCTCTGAGAGGCCCAGAGCTGTGGCATGGAGCAGGAAGCTAATGCATCTCCTAATGTGCTGCTAAGAACCCTGAGGAGGATCCCTGGGAATAGAGGAGAGGCATTATCATTTATTATCATTTATACATTATCATTTAATACAAACAAACCAGTCAACAAGGTCATTGCTCCACCATTATGTCTGGTCCTGGGTAAAACTAAGGCATGAGGCAGATGTGCCGCACCCCTGACCCCCTCATTTAATTCAATTTAATTGTCTGACAGCACTTGTTGCAGAGCACAGTGCTTTGTATTTCATGACTTGCGCTTCATTACTGGCACTGTGTGCAGATGATTCCATGCTGCATTCCCTGCCTTTCAGGAGGTTTGTCGTAGTGATTTTCACAGCTGCCTCCATTCCATCGGGATCTCCCCTGTCCTGCTTTCCCTTCTGTAGAGCAAACTGACCGTCCCTCTCTGTCAATTAAAATGAAGAGGAGCAAGAGGACAAAAGGCCCCGGGCTGCGACAGGGCTGTGGCAAGCCCTGGAAGTGCTCTGCGTCCTTCCCCCGCCCCGGAGCCTGCAGCTGCACCCCGGCGCCAGCCGTCAGATGCAATTAGCGGCCCTCGGGGCCGGGGAGCGGGGATGGAGCTGCCGCGGCCCCGGGGACCGGCGGGGGATGGTCCCGAGCAGCCCCCGCTGCCGGGCACTCCCCTCTGCCGGGCTGGAGCGAGGGAAGCAGCGGGAAGGGGGCAGCGGACCGAGCCCCCCGGTCCCCAGGAGCTGCCGGTGCTCCCCGCCCAGAGCTGTCCCTTCAGGACCGGCACAGCCGCCGGACCCCGGCCGGGAGCGGTCCCTTCAGCACCTCCGCGGGGACCGGGCGTGAAGAGGGGCGAGGACTGACTCCTGAAGAAATTATGGACTCACAGGAGCACAGGATCGTCACAAATTTGTTCGGATTGGAAAAGCTCTCCAAGATCATCAGGTCCAAGTGTTCCCCAGCACAGCCAAGCCCACCACTAAACCATGTCCCCAGGTGTCCATCTACATGGTTTTTAAATCCATCTAGGGATGATGACTCCACCTGTTCCCTGGGCAGCCTGTGCCAGGACTTGACAGTCACCTTGATCAAAACATTTTCCTAATGTCCAATCTAAACCTCCCCTGGCACAACTTGAGCCATGTCCTCTTGTCCTGTCACTTGTTAATTGGGAGAGTAGGCCGAGCCCCACCTGGCTGCATTCTCCTATCAGGGAGTTGTGAGAGTGAGAAGGTTCCCCCTGAGCTTCCTTTCCTCCAGGCTGAGCGCCCCCAGCTCCCTCAGATACTCCTGGCGCTCCAGCCCCTTCCCCAGCTCTGTTCCCTTCTCTGAACACAGTCCAGCCCCTCGATGTCATTCATGTCCTGAGGAGCCCCTGATCAATACCTTGAGAACTACATGGATCCCTGAAATCCCCACACTTGTGCTGCAGAGCCAGCAGCTACACCTGTGGGACACAGAAGCATCACAGTGACGGTGACACATTCTGTGACAAATAATTGTTTTATCAGACTAAGACAAGAAAAGCCATCTTGTGAGGAGAGGTACATCCTCTGATTCAGTAACTAGAAGAAAGACTCATAACCTCTGGGTTGCTATTTAGGAACCCGTGTCAGTGAAGATCAAACCTGAGATCTCCTGAATCAAGACTTTGGCTCAATCACAGCTGCTTAAAACTCAGGGGTAAAAGATTGCCAACCTCAGCACTAGAATTTGTTTCAGAAGTATCTGCACTCCCATTTGCAATAGATTTAAGGTTTTGAGGACATCCTTTTGCTAGTGGACAGAACCTTTGAACTAGTAAAAGACATGTGGCTGGCCAGAATGACATGGCCAAGGAGTTCCTGCCAAGAAAGGATGGATCTAGTGCACAAATGTGCATATTTTAAGAACAATTAGACAGGGAATACTGAACTTTTTACTTGAGCATCTATTAGCATTTTTAATTCTATTAACTTAGTAAAAATAAATTCAGCTTTCACTGAGCAAATATTTCATTTCTGTATAAATTAATCTCACTCTGGTCCTTAGAGACTTGCAGGATACCAAAGCATTGCTTCAGTCTCAGAGGGGCAGCAAGAACTCTACCTAGATGGTGGGCAGAGGATTAGGACAGGCTGCTCACTCAGGTATGAATTACTGATATTTTACTTCTCTTTTGGGGCAAACATTGCAACAGAAGGATCAGCAGCAAATTCATTCACCCTGGTATTGTCTTCATCATATGTGTCATAACAATTCACTGCTGCCATATCAGAACTGAGGTGAAATACTGCAAATAACTGAGCTGTGTAAACCAAAAAATGTATAAGCTGTAGACATTAGAGAAAATATATCAGCATCCAATCCTGTAAAGTGGAGTGAACTCACATTCTGTTGGCTTTAGAGGAATTTGAGCAGTGATTGAGCTACAATCCATGAAGGTGCAGTCGGTTCCTCCTTTATGCCCTGCAATCAGCACAGAGTGATTCTGGTTTGGTTGTATTCCACCCCACACTCCATGAGCCAATCGATCTTTATTAAAATTTTTCATCTTACTTTTCTCTGCATATTACTATTATATTACAATAGAATATATTGCCTGGGAAAAATCACTTTCTCCCCATTGCAAAGAGAAGAAGGGAGATGTCCTGAGCCTTCACCAAGGCACCAGGAGGCTCAGGGTGCTCCCAGCTCTCTTGAGTGACTCCTTTCCTGTGCTCCCTCTTCTGCTGTAGGGAATATCCTGCATTTCCATATCCCCACTGCTTTGCACAGTGCTGTGCACACCATCGATCCATGTAAAGTGTTTATCTCCAAGTCAACCCCCGGAGACATTATCCAGCTGCTCCCCAAGTGCTGCTGGTGCCAGAGATGGAGGAACAGCTGGGAATGGTGTGGTGCAGGAGCAATGGGATTCATTTTCCTGCTCATGATGTGCCTGGATGCTGGGGCTTGAAACCTATTATTCATTAAAAAGTTTTGTTCTCTGTTTCCTAAACACATAAAGCTAAACTGCAGCCAGGTTTTGGGATGGTATTTAATGACCTCCAGCAAAACAGAGCGAGGCCATCTCGGCACAACACCGGCATGGCATCAGTCACAGTGAACCAAAGGCACAGCAAGGCTAATTTATGTGAAATTTAAATGGATCAGACTGGATGTGCTCTGTCTGATAGCAAGGTCAGAAGAAGGTTATTACAGAAAATAATTTGGTTTGTGAAGAAAACTTTGGAGAAGCAAGAATTGCTTTCATAATGAATATTATCTCATAAAAAAAATAAGAACAGGCCAATTATAAATGCAGTCAAAGCTTAAACAGAAGGTACAGAAGAGACAGAGAACAGAAATCTCTAGCACAGACTACAAAGCCACACATACAACAAAAGCAACCAGAGTCCTCAACAAGCCTTGAGAGTACAGCAGGCTCTAGATATTCTCCCCTGCTATGAATCCTATCACAAAAAAAATGGCCAGACCTTCAACTTGACTTCCACGTTCTTGTTCCCCAGCTTCCACAAACAAGTCAGCAGCAGATCTTACAGAACCAGAAAACACTACTGGGTTTTTTGTTTGGTTTTCTGTTTGGTTGGTTGATTCTGTTTTTTGAGGGGTTTGGGGTTTCTTTGTCAGCTCAGTAGCTGTAGCCTACACTGATGGTATAGGGACACCATGAGATCCAGGTGCAGAAGTTACCATGGGCTCATGTGGAATCATCCATGAGAACAGGCAGATGTGAGGTTTACTCTGCCTTCTGTCAGACATCTGCTGAACTATTGGCCAGGAACGGTTTCCAATCACCCACCTCCTTCCTCCCAGGTTTTATTGGCAGCTCATGAATGTCACAACAACCTGTGACATTCACAGGTGCTGTGCACAGCCAATGCCTCAGCAAATCACTTGAGCTGTAGCACTGGAATATGTGGGCTGGTCCCAGGAAAATGACCAGGGAAATCTCCTCTTGTATGGGCTCAGCAACAGAGAAGGGCCCAAGCTGTGCAGCAGAGTCCTGGCTGGGGGGTTAATGTTGGAAGGAGAGAAGTGTGGCCTGTGTTGCTTGATAAAGCAGAGGAAGGAGCCAGATGGAAGCCGCTGACCCAGAGTGTTTGTGGATTTGGGGCAAACTCAGGTTTCACAGTCAGTTTTAGGTGAGACAAAGAGCTACAAGAGAGCTGTGGAGCTGATGAGGCAGCAGTTCATGAGACAGTTAAAGACAGAGCCCAGGGCCATGATGTGTCCAGGTGACCACAGAGTTATTTGGTCTCTTTGGATCTGGGCTTCCTTTCTATTAACAGGATTATTGTATTTCCCCACCATATAGTGGTACTATTTGTATAAACAAATACAGAGGGGATAAGATTCTCTAGTAGGGCAATAAGTATGTAGAGGTACCTTGAAAGAATAAAAGGATTATTTGGAAATATGCTGAGCATCTCTTCACCATTTGGGAGGTGCCAAAGTGCCACAGCACATGCATATGGTCTTTGGTTGCTCTCTGGCTTTTTTTTTATTTTCTAAATCATAGCACATTGGTTTAACTCCCATCTGGAGGGGAGACTTTAATTTTTAAAACATAATTCACATCTGAAGAAGTAAAGCACTAGGACAACTGGGAGGGATTAGCCAGGCATGTTGTTTCCAGTTAATTTAGGGGTATAGAAGTTTGAGTGAGTTTCAGGTCCCTTCAAGGATTGTCATGAAGAACCATCGGCCCCATTCATTCCTCTGCTGCCCACACTGCTGTCACAATGGGCTTATCTGCAGCCTTCTGGTTGCCACATCAGACCACTAAATCTCAGCTTTTACTCAAAAGAAGGAAAACATGTTCATCTGATAAAACCATGCCTTCACCAGATCTGAACCAACAATAACAGATTCTAAGAAAGGGCTCATTTGAGATATCTGAGGCATCTTCCCAGAGTCTACATGGTGCCATTAAACAAGATATTATTTATATTTTAGAAAGAACAAGTATTTGCTAATTATTTATATCTCTTGTTTGGATATACTGGTGAAAATATATATATAAATGCCTACAGTAATAGGTTCTTTTGGCATGTAAAACTGAATTCCCAATTAAAGAACCATAATTTTTTAAGGCCAGATATACTTCTTCAACAGCCAAAGAAAAAGACAATAGTCATTTCTTGAGAGCACAGAGAGATGGAGCACTTGATAGAAAGGACTCTGACTTTCCAGCGTGGGCAGTAGAAATGTCAGGACAGGGCAACACCATATGGTGTCCTTCAGTGCCACCCAAAAAAGGGATCAGGGGATAATCCAGAGCTACATGAAGTCCCTCAGGTCTCACATTTCAGTACAGGACAGGGAAACCTTGGGATCTGCCAAGGCCCAGTTACCATGCCCAGTCATGAGGCCAGGAACGGCAACCTGGTGTTTCCTCTTGGCTCCACCTTCTCAGACATGCCAACGCCACCGGAGAAAGCCGGTGGGGATGTCACCTTCTGCATCATTTCATAATCTCACTCTCTTTATTCAACCCAGATGCTACAACCTTTGGGGGAGCCCAGCCAGGCCTCCAGGCCGCGGTGCACAGAAGCACAAAGCCTTGTGCAGATGCTGCGGGGAGGAGGTGCGAGGGCTCTGCCCCTGCAAGGGCTGCCCGGCAGCAGGGCCGGCTCCGCAGCTGAGCCGGCACTGAGCATGTGCCGCCCATCCCGCGGCTCCGGCACCGAAAACAACCCCCGGGGCCGGCAGAAAACGCCTGAGGTGACAGGGAGGAAAGAGAGAGGGCAGCCAGGCTCGGGGGAGCAAGCCCTGTTTCTTTTCATCACGAGGATTTGGTTGTTTGTTTAAACAAACCAAGCAAATCTTCCCGAGGGGGATAAGCCCCCGAGCATCAGCCGCAGACGACTGCAGCTGCCCTCCCCTCAGCGCGGATCGGCTTTTGCTGAGAATAAAGAAGGAAATAATGAAGAAGGCGAACAAGACTCATTCCTTAATTGAAGGATTCCTAATTCTTTTTCTCCTGCCTTTCCAGGCTACTCTCCATTGCTGCTGCACGAGCTGTAGGCGCTGGGGAGATGGGGAGTTGCTCCTGCAAAGGCAGCTGGGCGAGGCTCAGCCCCGACCCTCCCTTGGCACACAGCGCCCCATTCTCTTCCCTCCCGCCAGAGCACTGCTTTCCATGACTTCCTACTCCTTGAAATTGCTTCTCTGCTTGATCTGACTCACAAGGAAGCCCAATTTCACACTTCTTCATGATCTTAAGTCTCTTTGACAGTAAAACTGTATCTTCGGGAGGACGAAATGTGCTTTGGGCATGCAGTGGGCTGGAAGGGTGAGAATGCACCAACTGGAAATCGCATGTTCTGCCTACGTGTGCTTCATCCACCACCTCATCCATCCCAAGTTTGATGCAACCTTGGTTTAGAGGGCTGGTAAGTCTGAGCCTTCCCTCCCACCCCCACTCTGCAAACGAGGTCCAATCCTGCTCAGTAGGGAAGGCAGGAGATGGGTGGCACCTCCCAAGAGTGCACTGCTGCAGACGTTCATTGAGACAGGGATACTCGCAGGAATATATACAATAGCTGGAGGTTTTCTATCAGAAACACATTTTTACAACGTTGCTTTATGTCTTTAATCGCATGCAAAGCCCTCTCAGGATCAGCTGCGCCCTTATACTCCCGCCACATACACACCCCTCCATCTCTCTGTCCTTCTTCCCCCTGCATCTACTGGTCTTTTAAAAGGAACAAGGAATAGAAAATGCACGGCAGGAAACCTCGGCAAAGGGCAGTGAAGTTGCCTGGTCTCCTGCGGGCTGGTTCCCTGCCTGGGGGGCAAAAAGCACTGCCTGCTCTTCTTTTTTTTTCTGTCACTCCTGCTCAGCCCTCCAGGATCTCACTTCCCCCTCCCAAGCCCCTCTTTGTGGGCTAAAGAATTCAGAGTCATTCCAAGAAAAAAAATCGGTTTTCTAAAGAAAAAGACCCTCTAAATCCACCCACTGTTCATTGTACCATTTCAAGCTTTTCTTCTCCTTAACCCACACTCCCAGTTTCAGCCACTTGAATCCCTTCTTCCCAGTCAAAGGGGGCAAGACGGGTCTTTAGGAAGCTGGACCGAGGCAGCACAGCTGCACATCCTCGGGCTGCCATCCTGGAGCAAAACCCGAGCAGGCTCCCGGGCAGCCGCGCTGTGATTCCCGGCACTGCTGCAGGAGGGAGGAAGGGCTTCCCTTGCAGCATCTCATTTCACCCAACGCCATCAGAGGACCGCTCCCCTGTAGCATCCTCAAACCAAGAAATGTGAGCTGTGCAAGAAATCTGGGGCTGGGAAGCCAGGAGAATACACAAAAACTCATCCAGGTTCTTCTGGTGGCTTTGAGGGATTTTTTTAGGGCATTACTGACTCTTGTCCATGTCTTCCTCTCCATTACCCATTTAGGCAATACATGGTCTTCACAAAACAAAATGTTATTTCTGATTTCCTTACATCCACCTGCACCGTGTACATTTTTTTCTTAGGGGGAAAAAAAAGCTCTACGATGTTACAAAAATAATATTTAATTGGCACGTAGCAGCATCTTCTAATGGCACAATGAAATGGCAGCAATACTTTAAATTGGCAAGTTTATCACACGTGTATTCATATTAAAATAAAAAGCCCACCTGCTATCTTGCATCAGAGGGGTGTGTGTACGGGGGAGGAAGGGGAACAATGCTGCCATACCAGCTGCCTCCTCAGCACAGAACTCCCCCGAAACCCACGGGGGAAAAAAAAAAAAAACCTAAAAAAACCACCCAACCCAACCCTTCACAATAATGATTAAAAAAATACATAAAACTTGATGGTTTTAGAAGTGCATTGATGTCAAGCCCCCGAGAAGCCGCCTGTCCTACCTGAGACGGTGCTGGCCATGCTGCGGCGGGAGCGGAGCGGTGCTGCAGGAGCTGGAGGGAGCGCAGGAGCTGCGGAGGTGCTGCAATGCTGCGGGGAGGGAGGACTGACTCAGCTGGAGGGGGCTGCAGCCATCCGCGGCGGGGAGAGGCTGGAGCGCCCAGAGAAAGGCGAGGGGTGGAAAGAAAAAGAAGGGTCACTAGTTCAGAATATTAATGAGCGTATCAGGCCTCCTTTCCTGGGTGGCTTTGACGGCAGATCCCTCCCAGGCAAGCCTGCCTGCCAGGAACACAGCCCCACGGCGAGGGGGGGGCGAGACACACCCAGCCGGGCGCTGGCAAAAGAGGATTTTTTTCCTCCTCTTCTTCCCTTTCTTGTCTGCTCGAGATGGGCTAAACTGCTTTTTCCCTTGCTGAAAGCAGAGTTAAGCAAGATAACTGGGTTTTTAAAAATTTATATATATATATATATTTTAAACCAGCCATTCCAAAGCAGCCTCACCTGCTCGGCCAGGTCGGGGGTCTGGCTTGACTGGGCTGAGGTACGAAACCCAAATCCCAAACCTTGCAGCAGCTTTAGGCAAACAGCAAAGGGAGGAGGGATCCCAGCAGGTTTTTAGACATAGGATTAGTTGGTGGTTTATTTTGCACCAGCACTGAGGCACTAAAAGGAGCTGCAGTTTGGGGAGGAAACTGCTGTAAAAGTAGAGGAGAAAGAGCAGAATGGAGCCTTTTGATTTCATTGAGAATTCTCTGGGTTTCTCCCCCACCCTAGGCATCAGAACCTTTTTTCTTATCATTTTCTGTCTGTTTTCTATAATTCCTATCATTTCCATTTGTGGCTATTGCCAGGAGCCAATGCTTCTGTGCTTTAAAGCAGCACACACACACTTGAGAGCAAGGAATCCTCCCAAACCCACACATCTCCTGGCACGCTGCAATGCAGACACTCCCAAACAATTCCAGCTGCTGCAGAGAACCACAGGTTGTTGGGATACCTGCCAGTGCTCTGGCTTGCTCAGGGGCAGAAGCCACAGACACTGCCTACTAAATTGAGTTAGAAAGACAGAGATTTTTCTTCTTTCCTAATTTTTCCCCCAATCTCCCAGTGTCCTAACATTGTTGTAGAAGAAAATAAAAATAGAGAAAATGTCTAACCCAGAATAAAATGAACACTATCCACACATTTTCAATCTGTGTTTGCAACAGAAGTTTTTTATGACCTTTAACTGCTCCCTGTTCTGTCTAAGCCCTTGTTTTGTAGCTCCAACTCTCTCTACTCTCTCCTTGGATTGGATCTCTATGACTTGACAGGTTATCTAGTGTGTGTTTCAAAAATGAAACATGATCAGAGGAAGGCAGCCATCCCAGGCACCTGGCTGCTGGAATGATTTCCCCCTTCTGCTCAGGATGAACTCTGGCTTTGATATTCCCAGCAGTCCCAAGAGGGTCTGGCTACCTCTTGTAACATTCTGGATCCTTTGGCATCAATCCAGCACACATTTTATTCTTTTTATTGAGGAAAGGGTGTGGAATGATTTAAAGGTGCCATGGCCATGTGTCCCACTGGAATACACTGTGTAAGAAATAGGGAGAAATGTTTTGGAGAGTCAAGGTGGAAAGCTGTGTTGTTATTTCCCAACAGTAAATGGACTGAAAGGCTCTGGACTGTCAGGATAAAAAGAAATCAAATGATTTTGGGGGAAAAGACTCAGAAAGACAGCACATGGCAACTCAATCCTCCCCCTATCTGAAAAGGGGTAAATAACCTTCATGCCAACCACAGGAGTTTCACAGATGGCCCTCATGGCTCTTTTGTCCCATTCCTGAAGACTCCTGCTCCTCTGTCAGCATCTGGATCTCATCTGGGAAGAGAGATCCTGGGCGGGCTCTGAACAAACAGGGCCATTATTCACTTTGCACTTCTGCACAACACCAGTGTTCTTCTTGCTGGGGTCTGTGGTGTGGTTCAGCCACTTCCCCACAGAGGTTAAGGATCATCTTTCACAAGGATTTATTTTGTACATTTTTTTTTCCTTGAAAATGACAAATAATTTATCCAAAATCTTAAAACCCAGTAATGAGTGAGAAGTGGAGAAGGGCTGGTTCCTCCTGGCTGGGCTGGCAGGGACAGGTTGGTGAGGAGCTGTCACACAACTCCGTGCTGCTCCGACACAGTTTTGAATTCTCTCCTTCCTCTCCAATCTCCAGCTTTATAAGAACTCAGGTTTTATCCTAGGCAGATGACAATTAAGTGTGAGACCCAACACCTTTATTTATGATGTCTTTACCCTAACAGATGCTGCAGCTTCATTAAACCTCCACAACACGGAATACATTTTTCCCTCTAAACTCACAACCCACTTCCTCTGTTCTGTTTTTAGAAGGCCAGCAATGCTGGAGGCAGCCTGCAGCCCTGGTCAGGTGAGGTCACTGGTGCAGAGAAGCAGCCTCCAGGAGCTGCAGAGTGGCTGGTGCTGACTCATATTTGCTGTTGGACACGGGCACCTGCTGACTCACAGCCCACTGGTGCCTCGGGCTGGTCACCTCCCAGCTCCCCTCTCTCAGCAGGTGACACTGCTGCTATCAACAGCACTGAAATAAGGCAAAATAATATCCTTTGATACACTACTGATGTTGTTCTTCCATGTGGGGAAGGTGTATTTACAGGAAATAACAACAACACGGTATTCCATGTATTTATGAGGAGTTCTAAACGTTTTTTTCTCCCCTAAGGTTATCCCACACTCTCATTTCACAGTCTTTACAAACTAATATCTTTTGCAGCTTAATCGTGTGTGACTGGTATCACATTAAGAGTTCACAGTCGGAAACATGAGCAAAACCAGCTGTTAAATTTTGTATGGAGCACACGAAGATCCACAGGAATAACTCAGTGTTCTCCAGCCCATTCCCTACAATTAAAGACAGTTTATGATCCAGGGAAGTTCAGCTCAAGGAATTTAAGGACTGGCAACCAAAACAGCAACACCCATGAGCTCCCCTCACCCAACACCACGACACAAAGGTACAACAAATTCGAGAACAGAACAGACCACACAATGTTTAACAGACATAGTTTAAGGTCTGTTTCTTTTAACATCAGAACTGTTTTACATACAAACAAACTGCGCAGATGGCCAGGAGTAAAGCATTTTAAAGCTACATTAGAAGGAGCCACATCCTGTTCTACATCTGTGCAGTGACAGGATGAGGTACAGCAATAAACCACAGAGATGGGTACAAAATATTATCTTCCTGCCTTCTCTCTCAGAGCTACATAAAACACAGTTTTACAAAATTTGGGGATCCAGGTACACCACGCCTAAGCACTTATTAAAACCAGATTCTGACAAAACTATCTATTCCGTTAGTTCAGAGCAGTTCACCAAAATCACACGGCCTGAGGACCTGGAATGCCGACAACGCCATTCCTGGATGTGCCTGGATACACTGGCAGGGGAATGAAGGGTGGGAGCACGGTGCTGAAGAAAAGCCGCGAACAAAGGAGCGGCACATTCACCCCTAACAAAAGAGACCCGTCAGAATTCATTACCGTTCTTAACGCAGGAACTACGAGGCTCAACATAAAGCCACAAAACCCTCCCACCTCAAATGCCGAGGGTTTCACAAAGAATCCTGCCGTGTTCTGCCCCCTGCTGCGTGCAGCACCGCCCAAGGGTGGCCGAGCCCAGCACAAAGCACAGCAGGGAGCAAGGAGACAAACTGTGGCCAAGGGCACCGCTTATCACACACCCCTGAGCCGTTCAACAGGGGAGAAACGCCAGCCTCGGGTGGCCCTGGTGCGGGGGACAACTACAAGGCTGGGAGGCTTTCGAAATGCAGTTTTTCGCGAGAGAACAGCCGATATTCCGCCTCTTCGGGGCCGAACCAAGGCCTCCGCCCCGGGGGAAGCGGCTGCGGAACCCTCCGGCTGAACCACCCAGGGTTCCCTGTCTGGGGAGCCGAACCCGCTTCCTTCAGGCCCGCAAGCACTCAAACCCCACCGGGCTTGCGCCGCTTCTGCCCGGGGCCCCTCATGAGACACCACCAGCCCCCAGCCCCGCTCGCTCCCTGACACCCCGGCCCGGGCTCCACCGAGATGCCCCCGGCCCGGGCCCGCCATGGCCGCCGCCTTCCCGGCCCGTTACCGGGGCAACGCCGCCGCCCTCGCGAGCGCGCGCGCCGGAAGTGATGCACAAGGTGCCCGTGCGGCACGTGAGAGCGGCGCGGGGATTCCGAACGGCGCCGCGGGAGGTGCGGGAGCGCCGGGGACCGGGGACGGGAGAGCACCGGGACACGGCAGTGTGGGGACACGGCCGTGTGGGGACACGGCAACCCTGAAGCATCAGGGGTCTGGGACCGCGGGGACCCGGGAACGCGGGAACACGGGCCGGAGCGGGCGGTGCGGCCCAGGCGTACGGGAACGGGAGCGGGTCCCGAGTGTCCGTGAGCCTCTTGCTCATGTGGCCTCCTGCCCCCTGCTCCGCTGCCACCCGCCCGTCCCGAAACCTTGTGACCTAATTGCTTCTTCCCGTTCCTAAAGGGGCCGACAAGGAAGATGGAGCGAACCTGTTTACAAGGGCCTGGAGTGACAGGACAGAGTGGAAAGGCTTTAACCTGACTGAGGGCAGGGTTAGATGGCATGTTGGGAAGAAATTCATCCCTGTGAGGGTGGTGAGGGCACTGGCACAAGTTGCCCAGGGAAGCTGTGTCTACCCCATCCCTGGAAGTGTCTGAAGCCAGGTTGGATGGGGCTTAGAGCAACTTGGGATAGTGGAAGATGTCCCTGCCCATGGCAGGGGTTGAACGAGGTGAACTTTCAGGTCTCTTCCAGCCCTATCATGGCATGATATCACCACGACATCAGGGTCATCACCATCTGCCCTTTCTTGCAGGTGCCTCAGGGAAGGAACCATGCCCAGGATCACTGTGAATGGGATCACGGTGGATTTTCCCTTCCAGCCCTACCCATGCCAGAAAGCCTACATGGCCAAGGTGCTGGAATGCCTGCAGAAGGTGCGTGAGTGTCCAACTCTGTGTCATTTCTAACTGTACAAAATGATTTCTCTAGAAGAGGTTGTCACAGTTCAAATTTTCTTTATGTGCTTTGTATGCTGCCTTTCCAAATCTTCTCTAAGCTTTTATTTTTACCTTTGTATTTTTATTTTGCTCTGTGGTAATTAAAATCGTGGCTGCCAGGTGATAGTAGAAATTTAGACAGGATGTTCCTGCCTAAATGGGGAAAAGAAGGAAAGGCTGAGAAAGTAGTGCTTGTATTCATGCAGTCTGCCCTTGGCTGTCTGGGTCTGATTACAGAATCATGAATGGTTTGGGTTGGAAGGGACATTAAAGCTCAACTTATTCCACCCCCTCCCATGGGCAGGGGCATCTTCCACTATCCGGTTGCTTCAAGCCCCATCCAACCTGGCCTTGGACACTTCCAGGGATGGGGCAGCCACAGCTTCTCTGGACAGTCTGTGCCAGGGCCTCACCACCCTCACAGGGAAGAACTTCGTTCTAGTCTCCAATGTAAACCTACTGTCTGTCACTAGGAATCCACTCTTCCTTGTCCTGTTACTACAGGTCCTTGTAAATAAATCCCCTTCCATGTTTCTTGTAGCCCCCTTCAGAAACTGGAAGGCCCAGTTAGGTCACATTGGAGTCTACTGTTCTCCAGGCTCCAATCCCAATTGTTTCAGCTTTTCCTCATAGGAGGGATTTGGTCTTGTCATGTCAATGCTTGGACTATTTGTATAATTTTCCATTTGCTGTGCGAGAGGATAATTTTACTGAATGAATGTCAAAATAATAATTTTTTTTTTCACAGTGGTTATTTTTTTTTTCTGGGCACATCTTCATTGTCCTTGTTCTCCTGAGGGACCAGACAAGCTTATTGTGGAATCTTTGGCTTTCCACCTGGCTCTGCATTGCTCTGTGTCATGGTACCTGGTTGGTGCCTCCTCTCATTGAACTCAAAGTGTTGTGAGCTCATGGTATAAATTCCTTTCATGCACTTGAGCTCAGCTGCTGCTTTTTTCCAATTTTTAGTATTGCCACACACTTAAAAATTGTAACATCCTTTAGGACAAGGTGTTCCAAGTGCTGACAAAGTTGTCTACCTAAACTGACATGGGATAAAACCTTAATGGTAAAGGAAACCAGCACTCTGTTATCTGGGAGCCACCTTCTGGGCTGGTTTTTCAATAATTTCTGATATTTTCATGTATTTTATGCTGAAATGTGACACACTCCAATGGCTCGAAGAGTGAAGGGTTGAATTCCTGTGTTAAATCTGATGGCTGGCTCTGGGTTTTTGATTGAACCTCATTCAGTTAATTAGAGAGTCCTACAGGTTGATTAGACTTCGTGTGTGCGTGTTCCTTGGTGGGGCTGCCAGCTGCTGTTTGCTGCTTGGCAGGGGACGTTCACTACTGCACCAAGACCTGTCCTACTGAACCCCTAAACCCCTCTTTCATTTCTCTCCAACCAAGAAGGTAAATGGCATTTTGGAGAGCCCTACAGGCACAGGAAAGACCCTCTGCCTGCTGTGTTCCACCCTGGCCTGGCGGGAGCACTTCAAGGACACCATCTCAGCCCGGAAAATTGCACAGCGCATGAACGGCGTGGAGCTCTTTCCTGACAGACCCGTGTCCTCCTGGGGCACTGCTGCCACAGATGGAGATGTCCCAAGTGAGTACCACCCCCTCTGCACTCAGGGATGTTGGTCAACGTGTGCTTTTATCTATCTTTTATGATAAATATACAATTATAAAAGTTACAGAGCCGTTGTTGAGCAGCTGAGGCACAGTTTCACCGTTTTGTAAGTTTTCAAAGTGTTTGATGTAGTTTGAAATTTTCTTGGAGCTCAGTTCTTTAGTTTCTTAGAAACTCATTTAGCTCATTTTATATATGTGAATAGTTGACAGCATTTCCTGCTGTCTCTACAAGGCAAACTGTTGCCATAGTATCAGCTGGGGAAGGAGGCTAAGAATATCCCTAGCTCTCCTTCCTATGCTTATAATGTCTTTCTGCTTTTTTTCCTCTTCTGTTTGGCAGCTTATTACACTGACATTCCAAAAATAATTTATGCCTCCAGGACTCACTCCCAGCTTACACAGGTCATTAATGAGTTAAAGAACACAGTGTACAGGTGAGTATGATTTAAGGTAGTGTCCTTATTCAAAGAAAAGGTAGAGAAACCCCACTGGTGTAGTTATTGTTTGAACTTCTGTGGATGAACGCATAAAAGACGATATCCAGAGAAATGGAGTTCCTTTTATGTGCCTGTTTAGAACCTGGTTTTCTTTGCTGATGGGATTAGTTTATTTTAATACTTCACAGCTTCTCTTCTCTCCTTCAGTTACAGAATTTTCTGAATTCAGTCTGGTTTTGGTTTTTTTACTTGACACATTTACTTATAAAATTACCTTTTTTAATTTTCCCTCTTTATATTTTTATGGGGGGCATTTTTTAAGGCAGTGGGAAGCCATTACCAAGTTGAACTCCTCAGGCTTATGTAAATCTGTGAAGAACTTTGTGGTTTTGTTATACCAGTGCCTGTCACAGTTTTCAGCTGTTCCCATGCCAGTGTGTGGCTGTGCTCTTTGGACGGGCATAGTCATTTGTTTATGCAGTTCTAGGAAAGATACAACCTTGTAATAAGCAGAAAAGCCCAAACCATGGTGGATGTTTGTAGTGAATCAGTTCTGTCCTAACCTTGCTCTGAACATCACAACCAGCTGGGAAAAGCTTGTAATGGATGACAGACCCCAGCTGACTGGGCTGAGCTGTCATAACAGAACCCAGATTTTGTGGTGGATGGTGTAAATTGCTGCTTGTGACTTCTTGCTGTGAGCTGCTGCTGCTTATTAACACCCACTGCTGCCAGCAAAGATGCAGTGCCTCAAAGTCCAATAACACACACAGCAGTTACAGGCAGACTAATTGACTTCTTCTGGCTCTGACTCTTGCTTTGGGTTCATCTGTTTCTCCTGAATCTTTCACTTTTGGTATATTGAATCTAAGCACGTCCAACTCTGTTCTTTCTTGCCTTATTTTTAATGTTCAGTTTTGTGTACCCAGGCCAAAGATTTGTGTGCTGGGATCCAGGGAGCAGCTCTGCATCAATCCAGAAGTGAAGCGACAGGAGGGCAACCACATGCAGGTGAGATCAGAGCCTGGAGGGGATGTTCAGGGAGAACATGGAGGCTTTTGTGTCATTTCTGTGTCATTCTTCACTCTGGCACTGTTTAACTACAGGAGGCTGCAGGGAGCACAATAGTTGTAAATGTGTCTTCAGGAATGTTTAGTTTCCAGTTTTGTGAGTGCAAAATATAATTCTAAGTCTCTGGTGACATTTTCTATCCAGAGAAAGATGTCACTGTGTAGAACATGGCAGTTAATAATTTGTAGTTTACATTCTGATCTGCTATTTAGGCGTCTGTCAAGAGCAGTAATAATTTCAAAACATAGCTTCAGTTATTGGTTTAGCTGTTATTTTTACAATATCAAAGATCATTGTTTTGAAAAGTATTAATGGGAAAATATAGCACATTTTTCTCTGAGCATATGAGTGTTCTGTGCTGCAGGAAAAGAACCTAACTTGCAAGGTGAGCAGGACACGTGATTTTAAAGCTGAGGAACTGTGATTAACATTTATTCATTAGCTGGTGTTAGAACTGATTTCACTCCTTAACCTGCTTTCAGTGCCTGACAAGCTGTGCTACTCTGGGCTGAAATAGGTTTTGTTTTACAGATCTACATGTGCCGAATGAAAGTGATGGCTCGTGCTTGTCATTTCTATAACAATGTGGAAGGTGAGTGTGGCTCACCGTAACTTCCCCTGGAAGCAAAGCCCTGTATTTTGGAGAGGGAGGGATTTGCTAAGCAGGTGGAGAGGTTTGGAAGAGTTGGCACAATCCACCTCTGTGTGTTTTTCGCTGTTACTGTCTTTCAAGAATGAAATATTAGTGGATGAGTTTGATTTGTAGCAATAAATCTTTGTGTGATGCCTTCACCTGAGCTGGTGCTTTTGATGTCACCTTTTACAGAGAAGAGTACAGAGAAAGAACTGATTGATTCAATCATGGATATTGAAGACTTGGTTAAAAATGGAAACAAGCACAGGTGAGCAATCCCCTCTGACTTTCATCCCTTGACTTGTGAAAATAATGAAAATTGTTTCTCTGTTCACTTTTATTAATCCATTTGTGTATCATAGTGCATGAATGTTGAATGCTCTCTTAATATTTCTGCAAGCATTATAGTTTGTACTGGTTTCATTTTTTTTAAACAGAGCTTGTCCTTATTATCTCTCTCGAAGCCTGAAGCAGCAAGCAGATATTATTTTTATGCCTTACAACTATTTACTGGACTCAAAGGTAACATGTAACCTTGCTTTTAAATACAATTGTTCTTCTGTTTGTCATATGTTGGCTTTTAGTGGACAAACAGTGAAGAGTGATGCCTGGCAAGTGGATGCATTTTGTATGATTCAAAACTGACCAAACCCCAGTTCGAGTTCAGGGCCATAGAGGATGCCATTTGGGGGTTTTCTCTGTAAATTCTTTCCTATGATTTAAAAAAAAAAAAGTTTAAGATTTTTCTGTATTTGTAGAATTGGCTTTGCAGAATGTGGTGCCATTTTTAGGTGATGCTCACCTCTTGGACACAAATCTTTAGTCACAGTCTGCAGTATTTTTGCATGCAGTCTGAGATACTTTTGTTTCTGCAGCTGCTGCATGATTTTCGGAATAAGGAAGCTTTCAGTAGAAATTGGACATATCCCTTGGAAATAATTTCTGGCTCTGTGTACAAACAGTTGTAATAAGCTGTCTGTATTCCATGGATGGAAAATGAAACCTTTGAAAACTCTTGTTCAGAGTTTGAAAACTTCTTGTTGAGGAAACAAATGTGCTGACATCTTCGTGCAGCTTGGAGTAATTCCTGAATTATAAAAAAAGCCAGATTGCACTCCACTGCTGCAGGAAGACCGAAAGTTTAATAAAAGTAAAACATAAATTTAAAAAATCCCTTAAGCCCCATCAGCAGAGAAGCATTGTGAGATGAAATGATGTGGTACTGGAGGGGGTGTTTCCAGAATATTCACTTGAAAAGACAACATGAGCATGAAATTGTAAATACAAGGCAAATCCTCTGCTTTACACCCCATTCTCCCAGATCTCTATTGCCAAAAATGACTCAAAGTGACTCAAATCAATAGTTAAACTTTCTCAAATTAGTTACACTGATCTCAATATGGCACACCTGTTTTTTTGGGATTTTTTTTTTTCTTTATTACAGATTACAGATTGTAACCTCTGTAAACATTTATATGATACATTTTAGCAACTTCTTTTCCTGAGAAAGTTATTCTGTGGTTTCTGTGGTGGGCAGCCGCAGCCATTACTTACTGTTTTCTCAAAGGGAAATACCAACACAACTTCAAAATACATGAAAACCCAAAAGTATCTCATCATCCACTTTCTCAGCCAATCACATCCATATTTCTCAGTGGCCTTTTTGTCCATTTCCTCGTTCTGATTTTGTCTTTAGAGCAGGAAATCACACAACTTGGACCTGAAGGGGACTGTGGTGATACTCGATGAAGCTCACAATGTGGTGAGTTGTTCTGGTCTGTTACCATTTTTCAATCTGCATCCAAAGAATAAAACAGACCCTGTCCTATTACAAACTGCCTGTAAACTCTGTGCTTAGATGTATGTTGTTAATATTCGTTATCATGAACATTTATTGTTTCTGTGACAGTTAAATTATTATAGTTTAATTAACAGTCATTTGACACTGCTGATTTTTTGTAAGGTGATGGTTTCTTTCTAACGGTACATCTCCAGATTTATGAGGTGCTTTTTTTCTTGGAGACTTCTGAGAAAAGACTGTGTAAGAAATCATGAAAGATCCGTTCTTGAAGCTCAGCTGCATCAGCTCTCCCAAGTGCAGTAGATGGCAGAAGGGACTCTTTTAATATTTCCAAGTCCTCACTCATAGAGGAAATCAAGAAAAAATAAATAATGCTGCCTTATGTGTTCTTCCTTTTAGCTGGCTTGAAACTGCAGCACTTTTCCTAAATGATGAAATGCAAAAGAACATTTGAAATATGTCCCTTTCTCTGCCACACGAAGCCACAGTCTCCCAGTGGGATTTCTGCTGAACAGCTGTGGTTTGTTGCCTGAGTGCCTGGTGTCCTTTCAGTAAACAGCCACCCGGGTCTGCTCTGCCTCACTAGAGAGACTTGCAGAGCTGCCTCCAGGATTTGCTCCTTTCATCAGAACATCTCTCTTTCTGTTGAAAAAATGTGTGGAAATCCGGTCACAGTTGTTTGGGATTTGGATTTGTTTTTCCCTTTGTAGTGTGCTACACTACAAAGCGAAAAATTAGAAGTACTAAGGGATGTCTGCATGCAGAAATTAGCCGGAACAGCTTCTCGTTTTGCAATAGTTATCTGATGGTGCTGTCTCTTCCAGGTTAATATGTGGAAATTTAGTGATTACCCTGAAATAAAATTAATTTCTTTCTGATTAGATCACTCAGCATTTTTTTTTCTTTATAACTTATTTCTTCATTGCTGTTACAGTCAAATATTTGTGTAGGTTAGGCCTTATTATTTATCATCATTCCTCAGGGAAAATGATACTTTTTGTGAATGAAAGTTTCTGGTGAAGCTATATGTGATTTAGTTTTTAAAGTCAGGGGAAGTTTTGTCAAGCTTACTAATCCTGAGTGTTTAAGTCATTACTACTTTTTAAATAGAAAGTATAGGAATAGCTTTTTTGAAGAACAAACTGATTCTCTAAGAAAAACATTTCCTGCTTGAGCATCAGACAATTACTGTCTGTACTCTCTAGAATGTTGATAATGTGGAAGAGGTAAATAAAATCTGTTCTACATTTCAGAAATAATGATGCTTACTAATAGTCAAAGTCTTCAAGTGTTTATAAAATATCCTCTGGCCTGAGCTGGAGATCAAAAATGAAATCAAGCCTGATCATCTGGACTTCGCCACGTCTGAAACTGCCTGAACAAACTGCACACAGAGTGGTCAGAATAATTCTTCCATTCCTTATATTTTAGGAGAAGTTGTGTGAGGAGTCCTCTTCTTTTGACTTGTCTCCCTATGATTTGGCTTCAGCAATGGATGCAATAAATGTTGTCCTGGAGGAACAAGCCAAAGTGGTTCAACAGAATGAAATCAACGCTGAATTCAACATGGAGTTGGCCAGCTCAGGTGTGTTGACAGTGACACATCTCTGTTTCTCTGGGATTCTAAAGTACCACTACCAAGAACTGAAAAATAACTTCCAGGGAAAGTTTCTGGGAAATTTGCACTCTTGTTAGTAAATAAATAGTTGATAGTTAGTAGTCGTTCCCAGACACTGGAAGATTTGAGCAAACCAATGTGACATGAGGGGTCATGAAAGAGAACACAGAAAATATCTTTCCATGCACACGATTCTAACTCTCATAGCCATAATTTCTGGAAAGGCATAAAGAAACTGGGAATGAAATGGGTGTGAAACAGCCTCTGTGAAATCTTTACTTTTTTCGACAGGACTGAACATGGAACTGGAAGATATAGCAAAGATTAAGAGTAAGTCTATTTTTAGTGTTGTTGAAAATTGTTGAAACAGTTTCAAAAGGTCAGCAGTTATAAAGCAAGCTCACATAGTATTGCCATATATATTATTTATAGCTGAGACATTCATAGAGGCTTAAGTTGTTTGGCTTTTCCCAAGAACTTCTGGGAGTGTTTAGTTAGTTTTTTCCCAAGAAGAGAGATTTGGCAGATGAATGTTCCTTTTCCTTCTTTGTTAGAAGTTTCCGTGTTTTCTGGTCTTGCCAGTGTGCTGGAATTTCATCAGTTGCATCATTCTGTTGTCAGAACCTGAAGTTAACAGCAAGAGCTTGAGATGTCTCATGTATACAAAGCATTTCCAAGAACAACTTTCCCTGTCTGTGAAGAAGAGTTTAACATTTAACTTCTGACTTCAGCTTCATCTAGGAATTGAGGTCATGGAAGTTCTTAGAGTCGAATGTGAATATTTAAAGTTGATATCCAGGAAATTGGTTTTGATCATTTTGGGTTTTTATTTCAGAGTTGAGAGAAGCTGCTCTCTTGTAACAGCCTTTGTAATAAAGTACATTGGAAAAAGTGACTTAGATGTGTCCCAGACATGACTTTCTGTGCACCCTAACTTTTTCCCTCTTAATTTTCCTGAAGAAATTCTTCTTCAGCTTGAAAGTGCTATTGATGCAGTGGAGCTGCCACCAAATGGTAGTGGAGTCACCAAAGAGGGAAGGTAAATTTCTTCTCATTAATATGTTTAAATGTTTAAAAGTACAACAAATTGGAGCTCGGTCAGCTGTTGGTGTTATAGCTCTATTCTAGTTTCTGTGAATAGCATTTATTCAAGGTTTTGGTTTTCCTTAAATCCCCCTATCTGTAGTTATTGTTATTTTTGGAGGAACTCCCTTTTTTAGTATTTCAAGAGCAGAAAATTCTCTGCTTGGGTTTCCTGAGCTGGAAGAAGCTCCTCACTGTGGTTCTTTCATGTCATGATTTAAGCAGAGGTACCAATGCTGCAGTGATGTGTCTGAGGTACCTCTGAGCTCTGGAAGCCCATTTCTAAACTGGTGCCTGTTGTACGTGGTTTAAAAAAAAAAATATCATGGAAATTACATGCCACTCTGGTTCTAAATTAGTAATGGTTTGTATGTTGGAGAGGAATGATGGAAAAAAAAGGGTGTGTCGTGGTCTGGGCTTTCTGCCATGGCAGTGTTGTGCACTGCCTTTGTAAGCAAGTATTTACTTTTATTGTAAATTTTTCATTCTCATGGAGACAGAAACATGTTTTGCTATGATGGTGAAGTTATTGTTCTGAAAGAGGAACATTATTTGTGCCCGTTTGATTCTTTACAGTGTTTACCCATTTCTGCTTTTTCTTTGTAAATTGCAGCTACATCTTTGATCTGTTTGCAGAGGCCCAAATAACGTGGCAGACCAAATCTTCCCTCTTGGAGTCACTGGAGCAGATTTTACAGTTTCTTTCAGGCCGTAAGTGCATGAACCTTTTAGCTGTTTTACTCAGTCTTTCCTCTTTAGTGTAACTAACTGGAAATTTGCACTGTTAGGGGAGACAATCAGATAAAGCTTCTATAAGCTAAAATCTGCCCTTAAGGACTCATGTCTTTCTATTAAGACTTGCAGGGTTCTCTGCTGGGAAATATATTTTATGTCTGTTCATGTAACTGAACTAATGCTGAGAACCACCTTGTGTTAAAACAGGAATGTGCAGCCATGTATGGGTCCATCCATCCACACAGTGGATTTTTGCACACTGTTTTTCTCCAAAACCACATGGATCGTGGTGTAAAGCTTGCTGACATGTTGCTGATGGTACTTTTAGGGTCTTGAGTTCTTCCTTGGTCCTGGAGTTAGAAGACGGGAACGTAGAGAATCGTATAATATGTTTGTTTTTTTTTTTCTTGATTTAACAAGCTTATATTCTAATATCTGTCAGCAACTTGTTCTTAAATTACTCTTCAGTAAAGAAAATTTTTCAACTTCTGCATGTGTTAAGAAAATGATTTAGCTCTTACCAGCAGACTCTTCAGGAAAAACATTGAAAGGAATAGAATACAGACTGTCAGTTCTGCAGGGGCATCCTTGGACAACACATCCACCCTTCCTTTATTCTTTGCCCAGCACCTTTCTCTTTTTAGGCCATTTGCATTCTGGCCTGACAAGTGCATCTGTTGATTGTTTCTGCTGCAAAATCACCGCATATGTTTCATATGTTCTTTTAACTGCTCCTCTAATTGCTGCTTTAATTAGCTCCTTTCCAATTTTTAATGCAGAGGCACTTTAAGAAGTGTGTGTAATTTTCTGGGATGACAGCTTCCCAGTGTGTCAGACATGGAAGGCCAGTTTTATATTTCTCTTTGCATCTTGAATAATGATGAAAACCTTGAAATAAATTATTTGTTTCAGAGAATATTTTGAAGTCACATTCAGAGTGTTCAGCTATTCGGATAAAGTGTGGCTATACACAAGGGGATGTATATTTGTATTTTAAGAGTAATCTTGTGTTGCTTCCTCCAGGTACTGGGATATTTATCAATACATCTGGATTGCATAAGGTCTCAGATATTATCCAGGTAAATATTTAATGCTGCTTCTATAAATATCTGAAGGATAGAAGAGTTGGTTTAAAAGATATGGAAAGATACTGGGTCACTTTTATTCTTGTTAAGATGTGCACTTATGCAATGGTGCAAGTTTGTAATTTTTGAGGAGAAAGCTGCTGCCTGATGGGATGAATTAATCTGATTTTTCCCCAGGTTCTTTTATAGTTCTGGTCTCCCTTTTTGGTGATGCTAGATTTAAATTTTGGCTAGGCTTTAGCATCCACCAGGTGGAGCTGGGTCATTGAACTTGTTTGCAGCAGTGTTTAGGAAGATGAGATCATCTCATGAAATAACAATAGAGGCTAAGGAATAAAGCAAACAAAAGATAATTTAACTCTTTTTTTTCATTTAATTATTAACTTATGAGATGTCTATAAAAAAACTTTTCTGTTCCACGGGAACTGAATGTGACACTTGTGGGTGTCCACATAATGCTGTCAGTTGTCTCCCTGTTGTGCATTTCCAAAACTTTGATTATGAAAATCCCAAGCCCCGAAGGTCCACCACCCCAGAGGTGCAGTGGGCCAGTGGTCTGCCAAATATATGTGTGCAAAAGGGCACCAGAGATTGCCACCCTGTTTAAAACTGAAAATGAAAAATATATTCAAACTGAAAATGAAAAGTATATTCAAACTTTGCAGACCTGTATGATAAAGACAAGTTACCTGGGTGTGTTTTGAATGGCCCTGGCTGGTTTACAACACTGCACTCTGAATGCCTGGGTGTTTGTGAAGGTGCATGCACAGTGGCATACGTAGGATTTTGTTTTTCTAGCAGTGGTTAAACAAAACCTTCATGTGTGTTCCAGTACAGTGGTAGTGGTTTGTGTACACTGGTACCAAATGGTTTGTACTGGGAGACATTGCTTTCTGAGGGAAGGTCATGTGAGCCTAATTTAAATTAATTTCTCAGGGTTTCAAAGCCTGATGAGAGATGAAAAAATTCTGAAGTAGAAACCAGGTCTCCTGATTCCAGGACTGTTGACCAACTTGGAATAATTGTCTGTATGTGCTCTTTTGGGCTGTGGATAGATAAAAGGAGATTTGAATTTGGAGGAGAAAGCTCAGATCCCTTTCCTGCTGCTGAGGACATGCGTGTGGACAGTGACTGCAAAGGATCTGACATCTTGAGATGGGTGGGACTAGGACAGAGCTTTCATTGGGTAAACAGTGTTTGCTTCTTGCAGAGCCTTTTCTTTGAGTCTTAATTTATCACGGGCTTGTTTTAATTAATAGTAAATTTTATTCTTCCTTTTCAAAGAACACTTACCAAAATGTCCTTTGTGCACCATATCTTTGGCTATTTTTCAGAAGTAAATATTTCCAGGAAAAGTGTTGTTTTTTTTTTTTAATTGCTGGGGAACATCTTGTAACTCGTTGAATCTCTTATGAGCTTGGGTAATTCCTATCAATGTCTGGAGAAATTTTGTTTAGAAAAATTAACAGAGTTGTAAATATTTGAGAACCACAGCTGTTTTCATTGAAGTTGCACTGGGATGCCTCGCGTTTGAAAGAGCATCATCTGTAGTCATGAAACATCACAGACAAGAAAGGGGGGAAAAACATAACTTTGATAGAAGGTTTTAATTTAATATGTGGACAATTAGATGTGGTTACAACTTGATTGTTTTTCTAAGCAGAGTGTTATTAGCAGAGGGACCACAGATGAAATTTTAAACTGGAGGAACTCAGAGGGTTCTTCTATGTTTGGTTGTGACTGATCTCTTATATAAGAATGTTTGTTTATCCGCAGCCAGAGTCATGAACAGTGTTAATAATAATTTTGTCATTTTTATAGTTTGAGTATATTTAGATATTGGCTTGCAGTTTTTGGAACAATGAGAGCACCGTGTGGGTAGCAGGAGTGGCCTGAAGGAAACATATTTATTCAATGTTCTCTGTCTTATTTGACAACAAGAGTAAGGAAATAAATTTAAGGTTATCACAGCAGTAACTTTTGTGGAGACACTTCTCAGTGCAAATGTACATTAGGGATTTTCCTGGAAGCAAAAATCCAGAGGATGTATGTGTATGTATGTATCAAAACTAACGTGACCAGCAGGAGCAGGGAGGTGATTGTCCCTCTGTGCTGGGCAGTGGTGAAGCCTCACCTCCAGTTCTGTGTCCAGTTCTGAGACCCTCATGACAAGAAGGACATGGAGGGGCTGGAGCATGTCCAGGGAAGGGAATAGAGCTGGGGAAGGGTCTGGAGCACCAGGAGCCACTGAAGGAGCTGGGCTGGGGCTCAGGCTGGAGAAAAGGAGGCTCAGGGGGGAGGGATCTTGTTCTCTACAACTCCCTGACAGGAGCGTGCAGCCAGGTGGGGTTGGGCTCTGCTTCCAGGGAACAGGGACAGCACAAGAGGAAATGATCTCATGCTGTGCTAGGGGAGGTTCAGGTTGGACATCAGGAAGAATTTCTGCATGGAAAGGGTTATCAGACATTGGAAGGGGCTGCCCAGGAAAGTGGTGAAGTTTCCATCCCTGGAGGTGTTGGAGGAACTCCTGGATGTGGCACTCAGTGCTCTGGGCTGGGTGACAAGGTGGGGATGAGTAACAGGTTGTATTCAATGATCTTGGAGGTCATTTCCAACCTAAATAATTCTGTGATTCTGTTTCCCTCCACTTTCCAGACAGTGTTCAGCATCGATCCTCCAGAAGGAGCCACAACAGGGTTCCTGCCACGTCAGGCAATATCTAAATATTACAAGGTATGGGAGGTTTTGTGTGCTGCGTTTTTCCTCACAGCATTTAATGTCTGTGTGTTGTGTATCTAAGACTTGGAAGGATGTGGATAGTGCAGCAAATGATGTTGATTACAGGGAGAAAAAAAGAAGCCACAACAACAAAAAAACACCCCAAAAACAAAACAATAAACCAAACCAAACCACCAAAAAAAAAACCAAACAAAAAACCAAAACCACACCAAAGGAACTGTATTTAATTTAGACTCTGAAGAGAAACACAATTTTTAAAGGAACTTGTAAATTAAATTATGGAGGTGCAGCAAATGGGATTTTCAGAAGAATTTAATATTGGATATTAAGCAAGAATTGATGTATTTTTCCAGTAATGCGTTTTTAGTTTAGTCCAGTGCTAAGCATATGCAACAGAACCATTGAACCTCCTTGTTTTAATTTAAGTTTGGAATTTATGGGATGTGTTGTTGTGATGAATTTTAGGAACAGATCTTTTTCTAGATATCACATTAAGACTTGGTACTATTTTTGTTACCAAATGAAGCAAATCTTTATACCATGACAGTGTTCTATATTTAATCTGTGTGGTTTATGCTGGTGGAAATACCCAAATAATTGGGCTCTGGGTCTTTGCTTGGGTCAGCCCATGAAAAGCTGCTCCCATCATCTGAATCAAAAATGACTGGTTGAAAGGTGATGCATTTTTTTGCTCCTTAATTATGAAGTACTGGAAGCAAAATAGAAAAGAACCAGGAAATTATATAACCTTAGTAACTCTATAAAAGTGACACTGATTGCATTAATTATTCTTAATGTGGGCCAGGTTTTTTTGAGGGACGAAGTGCAAGTTTGTTTCTGCAGCCATTTCTAGAAGTGTTTGTTACTTTCCTTCAGGTACATATTCATGTGGATAATGGCAATCAGAAAAAGAAACAAAGGACAGATCTCTGGAATTCGTCATCTTCGAAAAGACAAGGTACAGGACTGCCCTTGGGGGGTTCATGCAAAAGCTGGATTAAAAACTCCTCAACTGCTCCTTTCTGATTCCAATAGAAGAAAACAAGTGCAGCTCCATTGTGGATGCAATGAATTGGGGACAAGCTTTTCACTTTTATAGTTATTTCTGAAGGGGAGGTGACACGTGCTGTCTCAATATAAAAATTTCTTGTACGATTGGTGTTTTGTGCACTGCTGGAGTTCTTTTAGGGCAATGATTCTGGTGAAAAAGGATAATCTCCATTATGGAACTGTTATTTATATTGGTGTAGGGAAAATCTTCAGAGCAGCCAAGAATGGGCAGCTTTCCTCCAACCCTCAGGTTGAGGCTCATGACATGTTCTGTTCTCCTCATACCAGCTGGAATTCTCTACAACTGTGTTGAGTTAAACACGAATTTGGTGTTGAATAAGGCTGTAGCTGCCTTTGCAAGAAGGGGTTCAGGTATGGTTATGATGGCAAAAATGTTTGTCAAAGGTGGTGCAAGAGTAAATTCCATGAAAGTTCTCATTCTCTGTTGAAATGGTTCACACTGTGCAGGTGCTACAGTTTGTTGGCTCATTTTGGGATTCTGAAGGTTCGTGTGATGTGCCAGAGATCTTGTCCAGATCATGTGAATTCTTAGGCAGAAAATGTCATGCCTTGGGCATGTTTACCTTCCTGGGGTGACCTACTTTGTGAAACTTCCTACTTTGAGCAACTTCCTAAATTCTTCAGGGCATGTTGTCAGTTCCTGATGGTTTCAGCTTCGACTATACTTTCCAGTTCAACTGAGATTTCTCCCTCTCCTTGTCTCCCACCTCCCACCTGTTTTTGTTCCTTATGTTCTGCAGAACCCAGTATCTGGAATTGCCTCAATATAACCATTCTTCAACACCATATATTTAAGAGAAAATAAACTTGGCTTCTGAATCAAAGGCTTATCCTACTGCTCCTATAAAGCAGCACCAAGCTTGGCTTTGTTGGACTACAGCATTCATTCTTTCTAATTTTTTAATTTATTTTTTTAATAATTAGGTTGAAAACAAGACATTTTCAGTTAGAGAAGACAGATGCAGATCCCTTTACCTAAGTCTTCTTAACAGAGCACTCTTTAGGGATCTTTGTAAATACTTTGCCTCATAATGATCTACTTAATTGCCCAGTTAGGTACTCATGAATATGTATCTGTTTCATGGAAGTCCTTCTTTTAAAAGTAACATTTTTCAAAGAATGAATTTCCAAGAATTTACTGGGTTTGCACATAATATCCTGTTAAATGTTTCCATGAAGTTAGGGCTGTTTGGTAATCTGCAAATGTTATTTTCCTGAGGTATTGCTCAATTGGAGTTTTAAGATACAGGAATAATTCTGAGTAGATGTGCTTAAAGATGGGTGCAGGAAGAGGCTAATACAAACACTTTTGGGTTAATTCTGGGATTCTGGTATATTTACTTTTCAAATAAAACCAGTATTTGCAATTACCTGTGTAACACACCCGAGTATGCTGCGACCTGTGCTTTGTGTAGGCCTGGCAGAGGCCAGACATGATAGATCAAGTCTCTGGTTTCCTATAATGATATACCAAATAGTATAGAAATAATTCAAGCATTTAATAACAGCTGTTTTCCAGGGATTTTGTGGAAATTATCCACTCAAACATCATTCTCTACAGAGTAATTGGTGAGGAGAAGGGGCATAGCTTGATGTTATTTCTGTCAGTCATCTGGAAACAGATGCTGTTTATGTCAACAATATTGGACTGTTGCAGTTTAGCTTTAAGTTAAAATGCTCTTATTCATGATTTGCTCAAAATCATCATGTTGTAAACTATTAGCAAGCCATTTCTCCTTGCATTAACTGTCTTTGTACCAGGAATGGAAAAAAACTTCTGCAGAGGTCAACTTTGTTTAACACTCAACATTTCCTGCTGGTGAATGGGACCTTGGAAATGGTTAAAATTTTTTATGAAGCTTAAAGACATAATTGCAACACACTAGGCTAAAAATGTATAGCAGTCCCAGCTTGTCCAGGAACTGGTGCCTGGCAGTTCTCATGCTGGGTTACAGAAATGTGTTTCCAGCTGAGCACTGGAGGAGCAGACATGAGGGGTTGGTGTCCTTTCCCAGGCCACCCCATACCAGCCCAGTTTGGGTTTGTGCTGGGATTTCTTGGGTTCCTGGCTGAGTGACTTTGTTCTTGTCTCTAGTTACTCACTGGCCTGCCCATACACAGATCCAAACTGATTTGCACCGATTGTTAGTGTGAGTTAGAAAGATGCAGAATTTGCTGAGTTTTGGAATGTGAGTCTTCTAAAATTTGGGCATTGTCTGGATGTGTTTGTTCAAATGAGATGCAAGGGTAAAACTTAACCGAAGAGTAAATGTTCATTTGCAATTCTAAGCAGTGACTCACTGAGCAGATATTAATGGGGATTTCCTAAAAACGTCAGCTTTTGCTTTCAGAAATTGCTTTGATTGATGTGTGTAAGTTTAAAAGAAATGCACGTGATACTTGGGTGAGAAGTATTTATTTTTGTCACTGAAACTAATCATGCAGAGCAGAACCAGAAACAGAAACAAAAGCTGATGTTTCATTAGGCTGCCCCTGTTCTTGACGTGGATATTTTTCTCATTCCCTTGTGCCTGCGTCTCTGAGAAGCTGATGCAGTTTCAGCAGCTTGAACTGAGCAATGAAAGAAATGACTGATGCAATTTATTTATTTTTCTTAATATTCTTTCTGTTGATAACTTACATATTTCCAGAGTCACACACTAAAATACGCGTGTGTGTATGTCACCACATCCCACAAAAGATTTGAGCAGAAATTGCAACATTTGGGAGTTGACTGTGGGGAAAGTGAGAAGTTTAAGTGAAAGATTTATAGCCTATATAGATATATAGGAAATTCCTCATAGGGAAGGGGTTCTTTTTTCAAGCAAGTGCAAGCTTGGCATACTTTCTTATTAGATTCCGAGGGAGCAGTGATGTTTTAATTAAAAATTATTAAATCTGGGAAGAACCAAAGCAGGACATTCAAAATTCCATACATCTGGAATTTTAACTTTGGATGCTGTCTGGTTTACTCTCAGAGGTTCAGGTGCAATGTGCCATATTCTGGTCATAGTTTAGTTTTTCCACTTTGACTGACTTCTTAGTGTTTTCTCTTTATTCAATGCAGGGAAGACTTTAAGCTATTGGTGTTTCAGCCCTGGGTACAGCATGCACGAGCTGGTTCGACAGGGAGTCAGGACAATCATCCTCACCAGTGGGACACTCTCCCCCCTGTCATCATTTACAATGGAAATGCAGATGTGAGTACCTGGGTGTGGGAACACTGCCATTCCTGAAAAATGCACAGTCTGCTCTCGTGGATTTAGGTTTTATCTCAGGATTTTAAAGTGTTCTGTTTGCCCAGAGAAGCTGTGGCTGGAAGTGCTCAAGGCCAGGCTGGATAGGGCTTGGAGCACCCTGGGATAGTGCAAGGTGTCCCTGCCCATGACAGAAGGGTGGAATGAGATAAGCTTTAAAGTTCCTTGCAACCAAACCATTCTATGATCCTATGGTTCTGGAACTGGTAGGGAGTCATATGAGTGTGACTGGGATTTTCTTTTTTTCTCCAGCCCTTTTCCTGTTTCCCTGGAGAATCCTCATGTAATTGATAAACACCAGCTCTGGGTTGGGATCATTCCAAAGGGACCTGATGGAACTGTGCTTACTTCCACCTTTGAAAGAAGGTAATGAATTTCCACGTGGAATCCTGCTTTGAAGTTTTGAATTCCAGTGTTTTGGGTTCTGTTAACAGGAGTATGCTAGCTAAGTAGGGGATCTCTAGTGGTTTTCTCAGATAAATGCTGAATAACAACTCCACTCCTACTGAAAATCTAGAACTGGAGTCTGGAAGGGATCAGGTGTCCAGGCACTGATGGTCCTTGATGGCCCTGACCAGCCTCAGCTGAGACCTGCACCCACGACCATCCCCCAGGAGCTCCATGGAACCCCATCCAAATTTTTTTTTGCTGAAGGCTTAAATGGCTCGAAACATGACCGACCTTTGCAATAACTATTTTTATATTTAAAGTTTGTCACCATGCCCAGCCTTTCTTTCACTTCTGGGTTGTCTACTTAAGGAAAACCTGTCCAAATATTTGTCAAGCTTTTCATCATCATTTTTCTTGCTCATCTGGCCTTCTATCACTTTGCCTCTGTTTATCTGTTGTTCAGAGCTGGAAGTGCTTCTGCTGCCAGCAAAGGCCAAATGTTCCATAGAACTGGAAAGAGAATCAGCAATTTTAATGGATTTTTATGGAGGAGTCATAATCTGGAAAACTTTCAGACTGGCTTTCTCATTTTCAGAAGTTTTAATGTGCCATTTCAATTCTCTTGAAGATACTGTCTTTTAAAGAAAGAGTGTTGGGGATTCCACGCCTCCAAGGCTTTAGAACATGGGAATTTTTTGAAGGAAAGGTATTCACAGTGTTCACTGTGTTTTGACAACATCTCTGTGGTGAAACTGGCATTTGTAGGTTTTATAAAGGTATATATGTTAGGGTTTTTCCCTGCATATATAAGTTTTCTGGGAAAACAGTACACAAAAACTACAGGGCACTAAAAAGAAAGGAACATAAAGGCATGAGAGAACAGGGGATTTTTCAGTCGGGTCTGGAAGATGGCTTATTGGAGAGCAGGACTTCTTCAACCAAAGATAAAGTGATTTACTAAATAATACCCATAGTAACCAACCCTGCAGCAACGCCACACCTAATTCATCAATTATTTTAAATCGTTGTAATGTTAGTCAGGCTTGGCAGACTTTTCTGGCAGAACTCTCACATGTGTCCTGTGCCTCACATGGCAGCCCATTTTTACTTGTGCATTTTGAAGCATTGAAGCTTAGATCATCTTCAGAGCTATCGATAAGAATATTTCATAATATTAGTAAAATGTAGTCAAATTATTATTTTTGCCCTTGGTGTTGGTGTTTGCCACAGGAAGGAGAGCAACTGGGAGTCTGGAAATGCTATTTTAGATGAATATCAAAGGAAGTCAGTGTGGATGAAAAACATAGAAAAGGAAATCCAGTGGTGTTATTTGATTTTTCTTCTTTATAGGTTTTCAGAGGATTATTTATCTTCTCTGGGGAAAACAATTGGTAAGTGGAGTGTGTGGATTTCAGAAATGGGTTCATGCCCAGGATTTTTGGAAATTTAGAAAGGGCAATGCTAAAGAAGATGCAGTAAGAGAAAAAGGGATTGCAGTGCATATCTCGCTGCTGTCTGGTTGTCTGTGTTTCTGCTTGCTCAAGGTAGCTGGCTGCAGTAATATGACACAAAATTGAGTGAGTCCCTGGCTTCGTACTTCTATGTCTGAGCATCATTTTTATTGTCAGGACTTTCTGTTTGGGTCAAAAATACGGTTCCTAAACACAGTCAGGAAGTGGCTGAAACTAGGAAATCAATAGCCAGAGATGGTGCAGCCAAGGATGAGGAGAGCAATTGAGGATCATAGGAAATCAGTGCAATTTTTGGTGATATTTGAAACTGTGTAAAGCCTGCCTGAAATCAGCATTTATTGTTTTGGTAACGTTATATAAATATAATAGAATTGCAAAGTCATAACACATAAGGGCAGAATAAAAAAAGAGCATTTGTGTAGTTTTCCTAACACAATTGGAAAGAATCTGTTAAATCTAGAAATGTTTGAAGGACACGGAGGAGAAATGATAGCTAGCTTGGTTCTGTGTTAAAGCTTACATCTTTACAAGATTATCAAATGATTTTAAGAAATGAAACAACTTCTAATACACATTCATTCGTGTCAAGAAAGTAGAAAATGTTTTGGAAGGAGGCCATGCTGTTGTTTTTCCTCTGCAGTCCATGTTCTCCATCCCAGGATGAAAATGCCCTCAGCTACACACTTGTCTTATCTCACTGCAGGTAACCTTGTGCGAGTTGTGCCACATGGACTGTTGGTGTTCTTCCCATCATATCCTGTCATGGATAAGAGCCTGGAATACTGGAGAGTATGTTCACTGCTCTGCCTTCCTTAGGAGGTTTGAGTACATGCATCACACAGCCTGTAGTTATTTCATTTAACCATGTTAATTGAAAACCTTCTAGTGGAAGAAGTCATTGCTCATGGCAGGGGGGTGGAAGTACATGATTATTAAGGTCCCTTCCAACCCAAAACATTCTGGCATTCTATGAAAAATTCTTTGTTAATAAGTAAATTATAAAATCTTGAAAGTAAAATCTCAGGTAATTTTTTTTTTATTTTGTTATATTTTATACTGAAGTGCAGTGGTGTAGAAAGCAAAAGAATCCAGCCAAACCCAAAAGAATTTTAATATATTATTCCATCTGATTTCACATTTTATTTAGTTCACCAGAACTCTCTTTATTAAACCTCCAAATTAGAATTAGTCTCTGTGTTTCAACACTTGGGGGAAAATCCCAATATGAGCATCTCGCCTTTATTTTTAATATATAACCATTGCAACTGTAACTTCTGGTACTTCTGTGCTCATGAGTTGAATATCCCTGGTGAGATTTGCTAGAACAGTTTTGGTTTAAATTCTCCTTGCAAAGGCAGAGGTTTGATGCTGTGGAGTGGGACTGGAGGCGAGTGCTGGAACTCTCCTATCTGCCTGGTGTCTGAGGTGCACCAACTGCAAGGAATCACTGTTGGTGCTCTTAGGGGGTTGCATGTTCCTGCTTCCATCTCCCTCTGTTTGGCAAGAGAGGAACAGGCTGTGGTGGTGAGGTGTAGTGACCATTTCTGAGCGTTTCTGTTCTTGTGGTGTGAGCTCACTTGACATTTCTGACCTGCTCCTTCTCTTTCTAACAGGAGCATGATTTTGCCAAAAGAATTGAAGAAGTGAAGCCGATGTTTGTGGAACCCAGGAACAAAGGAAGCTTTTCAGAGGTTGATTATTTGCATTATATACCTCTTTTATTTCCAGAAACTGTTTCTATGTTTAATGACCTTTTCTAAGGTGCATTTGGGTGTGAAACACCCCAGTTTTTTGCCTGGGGGAAAGTAAAACTGAGTGCTTCTTTGAAGTGTAGTTTTCATGTGCATCCTTCCTTTCCTCTCTTGTCTGGCCATGCAGGGTTCAGTCTTCATTTAAATCTGGTGATGTAACAGCAGCTAAGTGCTGAGTAATCGAGCTGGTGAAGAGCTGTCAATTCAGTAGTCAGTCAGCATTTGTGAATGTTCTGCAGGACTTTTCCTCCCAGCTCATCCTGCTTTGGATGTTAAAGAATTGTGCAGTGTCATCCTATTTATTTATACTCATTCTGTTTGCTTCTTAGAATAATTAATACCTGAGAATTGATTTCCTGTTTTGTCTGTTTTACTTAGCAATCTGCAGAAACACAGGATGGTCCATTCTCTCATCAGAAGTATCTGAATTTTTTTGTGCTTACCCAGCTGTGTTCTGGCTTTCGCAGTGATATAAGGATTTTGCTGAGAAAACGGCTTCTCATATTTGCAATTATTTAAAAGTAAAGATAATTATACTAAAGCGAAATTAATCACAGTTTAGATCAAAGTTAGTTAGTACAGGATAATACCGTTCTTTCTCTTAAACTTGTTTATGTTGTAGGTTATTGATGCCTACTATGATAAAGTCACCTGTCCTAAGTCCAATGGAGCTGCATTTTTGGCAGTGTGTCGGGGCAAGGTAATGTAACTGAGAATTTGTTTCATCTGAGATCAGATTATGTAATTGATAAAAACCCCCTTCATTTCGGATTTCGATACATTTCTGTTATTTGACTGTAATTGTATGTGGGAAAAAAACAAGTGCTCTGAAGCTTTTTCAAAATTAGGTCACATTTTTGTGTGATTCACTCCTGTTTTTATTAAAGGGTACACATTTTGATTTCTCTGAAGTGGATGAGCATCATACTTGCATTTCATGTTGACTGTTCACTGAAAACATAACCCATGAGATGAGCACAGCTGTTCTGGAGAACTGTAATGAAACAAGTTAAAACAACACTGCTGCAAACCAAACATAGTGCTCAGCTTTAAAACACTTGCTTTGTTAACTCCATGTTCTCTGGACACATTTGATGACCTTGCCTTTGCATCTTCCAGTGCTGGTAAATTGACTTATGTTTATCAGTGGAAATATTTGTGAAATTACTCTTAGAGCTTTTCTGCTGCTGTTTACTGTGTACCAGGAGAAGATCCAACTTTTGGAGCTTTGGTCCCAGTCTCCAAAGAGGTTGTGAGAGTGAAGAAAAGACTTAACAGCCCTCAACAGAGCCTGAGTACCTCTCTCAAGTCTTGTTGCTGAGATTTGGAGAATTGATTCAGCTGAAAAGCAGAATGGCTTTTTTTTTTCCTTATTTTTTTTCCAGTCTGTTCAACTTTATTCATTTCACAAAGTGATTTGCCAGCACAGTGAACGTGTACAGGGGACATGAGTGACAAATACTTGATGGGATGTCAACAGCACAGCTGCTGGATATAACAGTATGGTCTGGTGAATCTGATGGCTTTCTGTTACTGCTTTGAAATGATTCTGTTAATTTTTGCTGTCAGAGAAGGTTTGCAATGTTATGTCTTGTCAACAACTCAAGGTGTGGAAGGTTTGAACAAAGGTGTTGACATGTTCTCAGTACAGCTGTTCTTATCTAGGAACAGGCCAGCCATTAACAGGGTTGGCTGAGCTGTGCTTTGGCAGAAGAAAAAGCCAAGTTTAAACTCCTGACAATAAAAGAAAAAAAAAAAAAACTAGTGGAAACTATTCATTGAAACTATTGATAAACTACACTTGGCCAGGGAGTTAATTGAATGGAGAAAAAGGGCTGCAAACTGCTGAATTGCTCTGAGATGTAACTTCAAACCCCGTTGAAGTGGAAAACCCTGTCCCTGCAGGCCAGTGAAGGCTTGGACTTTGCAGACATAAATGGACGAGGAGTCATCATTACTGGCCTTCCATTTCCCCCTCGTATGGAGCCCAGAGTCATTTTAAAGATGCAATTCCTGGATGAGATGAGGAAAAGTGGTGCAGGTGCACAGGTAAGGCTGGGCAGCTTCTCACTCTTGGCTGTTTGCCTGTTCGTGTCATTGGTTCTCCCTCTTGTCCCAGTGGGTTTTGGGTTTTGTCATCCTCTCAGCCTCGTGGGACCACGAATGTCAAAAATGCAAACAACCTTGGGAATTTTCCAAAAATACAGGCACCTTTTTTTAATAGTGTTGAAGGTTCCAGATTCTGGCACAGTCTTAAATATAGGCCCCAAAAAAGGATGTAATTAAATTAAGTCAAAATCTTTGTAAGTGTGTTATCCCTCTCATTCTACGGGATGTATTTCATCCAGAGAGAATGGGCAGGAAGAATGGCCCGTGCTGCCTGGTTTGGGAATTATTGTTTTGGAAGTATGGTGGTGTGTGTTGGGGTGTTTGGGGTTGGTTTTCTATTGCTTCAGGCACAAGAATAAATGATGTTATGATTTAGTCTGTTCTGCAGGTCTTAAAGAATATGGTGGGCCTGTTGTACTGCCAAGGTTCTGAGTGCACCATACGGGAAATAGCCTCTCCAGCTGGACATCACTGCTTGAGTCTTCTCTGCTCTGTAAACCAGGTGTGACTTTTGAGTCCACCTGTGTTTGGTTTTCCTCAGCCCTCTCAGATTTGTCAGTACATCTGCTTGATGCTATCCAACATCTATTCTGTACTTTTTATTTCTTTAGGAAAAGAATAGTGACTGTAGAGCACAGAGAACACATTTTGCCTGGTAAATAATGTTAATTCTTCCTCCTACCTCTTGCAGTATCTGTCTGGGCGTGAGTGGTACAGTCAGCAAGCGTCCCGGGCTGTCAACCAGGCCATCGGCCGGGTCATCAGGCACCGCCAGGACTACGGGGCCATCTTCCTGTGTGACCACAGGTAAGCCCTGGCTCTCTGAATCCCAGAATATTTTGGGTTGGAAGGAACCTTAAAGCTCATCTTGTTCAAACCCCCTGCCAAGGGTGGAGATGCTTTCCACAAGAACAAGTTGCCCCAAGCCCCGTCCAGCCTGGCCTTCAGCACTTCCAGAGATGAGGTGTCAACAAGGTCAACAGCTTTATATCCCAAGAGAGGTGTTGGTATTTTGAATATAAATGTGCTGCTGTTGCTGTTTGGAAGAGGCTGCAGTTCATAATAACAACATTAATTTATATAACAGGTTATATAAATATTGTACTATTCAAGAAAGTAACTAGATTGTTATCTTCTGCTCCCCAGCTACGTAGTCTTGGAGCTGCAGAAGGAGGTTAATGGTTTTAATGGAAAATAGACCAATTTTTGGAATTCATGTTTGTAATACCACAGGAAATTATGCAACATCAACTTACGGTCTTGCGTTTTTTCCATCTTTCATTTGAGATGGCAGTCAGCAGCACTGCAGTGTTTTGAGAAAAGAAGAATGGAAATGAGGACAGATTATATTACTGAAACAATGTTATTTATAGCCATATCCTGTATTAACATTATACTGCATGAATATCCATTTCTGTACTGCTAATTAGTATAATATGTCTATAGTAGGCAACAGGAGTTTAATTGATAGTACGTGGAATCAGCACAGCCTCTTTCTCCTGAGTGAAGGCATCACCCCATTATATTTACTGCACTGTTACGTCTTTATTTGTGTTGCTACTCCTCTCTTGTTGTTTTGGATAGTTTGTTTAATTAATTGTTTGTTTAATCTGGCAGATAATTCTCAGGTTTTCCCATCTTGCCCAGGTTTACAACTTGTGATGTCAGAAGCAAACTGCCTTCGTGGGTCCGTCCCTACGTGAACGTTTATGACAACTTCGGGCACGCGGTCAGAAGTGTCTCCCTCTTCTTCCGTGTTGCTCAAGAAATTGTAAGTGTCTTTAAAATAACCTCACAAAATAGATAACAACTTTCCTGAATAGTGTTGGAAACCGGGAATGCTAAGCTAGGTGAGAGATGTGAGGGAATCACAGGTGATCTCAAATTGGAAGGTATGCATAAGGATCACTGAGTCCAGCTCTCTGCTCCTCACAAACCTGCCCAACACAGAGTCACTTGTCACTTCTAAGCACTGGAAGATTTACTGGAAAGGAGTTATTCCTCATCTTTCTCCAAGAGTGATCTGGTACAGGATGTTGTTCTTACGCTGGGCAACTCATTAGGTTAGATCACAAAAATAACTTCCTCTTGCAGTTCCTCCTAAGTAAACATGTATTTATTGGCTGGTATGCAAATCCTGGAACTGATACTGGCATCCAGAAACTTTCTATTTCAGGGAGAAGTTATGTGTGTGGAAGGATCATGCCCCAGAATTTAAATTGAAGCTGACTAGTAATAAAGAGTAATACAAACCATCAGTTGTTATTGCAGTTCATCACTGGGTCATTTATACTAAAACAACTTCTCTGTTAGCATTAGGAAGCTGATGTTGTCTGTAATAGTTTCTTGATTTAAAAAGTAATATTGTAAAAAAGCTTCCTAATTTGCTGAAGAAAGTAATAGCAAGAAATGGGCTGGAAGCCAGAATGGGAAATTCTTTGCTCCCAAAAGGGAGGTAAAGATTAAAATAAGCATTTGAAATTTCATATACAGACTTGGACAGCTTCCTGGAAGATGCTCTAGCCAAATACAAGTTGTTCAGACTAATTAGTTGCAGATGGATGATGCTTCAGGACTTGATGATCTTTTCTGATCATGAGTGAGAGTTTTGTGGTAAATCAAAACCACAACCCAATGTGCTTTGTCAGAAGGAGCTGTTGCAGGGATAGAATTAGGAAGTTCTTTAGCAGGTCATGATCCTTTTTCTGGTACCAGGTCACTTAGAGTTAAGCTTGCTTACTGCACTTCAGCTGTGTCACTTGTGAGCTGTTTGATCCTTTATTCAAAAGCCCATAAACCCAGAATGTGTAACAGTCTTGCTGCCAAAGGTTATCTGGGGAAAAGGAGATGTCTCTGGATTGTTGCTGAGATTTTTTGGTCACAGATGGAGTGGAAAAGTGGCCTTTGCTTATTGTAACACTTTGTAAACTGCTTGCAGATGCCCCCACCCCTGCCTCAGTGCCCTCCTGGACATACTGGTTCCCTAAGTGAAAGCAGTGCAGCACCATCTACTTCATCTGAGCAGCCCCTCTCCCTGCAAAAAGCTAAAAACCTGGATGACCATGTCCCAAGTTTGAAGAGGAAAAGGAAAGGTAATGTTTGGATCCTCATAGATACACCTTTTTGTTTTAAGCTGAACCACGAGAAGGAGGATCAAGAGGCTAGAAACTGAAATGGGAGAGAAGGCAAGGAGAGCTGAAAGTCTGATGTAAAAGTCTCATCAGAAGGGACATAGTTAAACATTATAAAATGGGGGAAAACAGTTGCAGTTGTAGAGAAGAGAGGCAGATGGGGCTTGCAAAAGAGTCCCACAGAACAGGAGGAGTTTTTGGTGGAGTATCACAGATAGTTTGGAAAATAAGAACTGGAAATCTCTTGCTGCCTAGCACAGTCTTCCATATGTCCTCCTTCCATCCTGTTGTATAAGATGATTCTTCCTCAGTAATCTGTCTAAGAAAACAAAAAGGACATGGGAACAGAACAATATTTTAAATTTTGTGGGTAGCTAATGCCAAAGAATAGAGCATTTTTCATATCAGATTTTTTCAGCACTCTAGACTGCTTGCTGGTTTGGAACAGCACAGTGAAGTTTGTTTAAAGCTGTGGTTCCTAATCAGTTATGAGTGAGGGTGAGTCCACATTACATGTAAGCCAATTGCTACCTATAGGGAAGGCTTTATAAAGCTTTATAAAAGGTTTATAAAGCCTTACCTATTGGTAACAGCCAGTGTGATTGCTGGTTGTTGTTAAAAGGGATTGCTTTGGCCACCGTGTTTTCCCCCTCTCAGTTTCCAGCTGTGCACTTTTTGCTCCGTCCTTTGATTTGAGTCCACCTTCTTTGCAGTTGCGGAGTGAGCAGCTGAGCTTTGCTGAACCGGTTTATTTATCTTCCATACACTTGACTGGTAGATCCATCTCAAAGGAGGAGCTGGAATGTGTGACTGGAGGCAAAGGGAAGAAGCTGCATTTCCTGTTTAGTAGAGATTTTCAGTTGCATTGTGTCAGCTGTAACATCAAACTCTCCTGTTGTCACAGTGATCATAATATACTCCCATTCTTTTCAAAATGGTGACTTTCCTTAGTAATTGACTTTTGGAGTAATTTCACAAAATAGTGGAAATACATTTCAAAGGTAAAGCCTTACAGAAATATCAGGCTGATACTAATTTAACCCTACTTAGAGATCAAAATTCTTATATTTGAAACCTGGATTCTGATGGGTGAGAATATGTAATTTGGGACCTTGGTGACTGTGTCTTATGGGTATTGATACTATAAGAATTGTAGGCTTTGACAAAACTTGCTCTGTTTAAAAGTAGTAAATCATGTTTTGTACCAAAATCTCTTAAAAACTCTGGAACTCAATTTTGGGAAAATACATTAACCTAAAATAATTGAACACAGCTGCTGCAGTAAGACTTTTTCCCCTTGATCCTAAGCCATTTTGGGGTTAAATGTCACCATCTCTTAAGGAAAAGTTTGAGAGCAGTCTGCCAGGTGGTGGTACCAAATGCTTGAGCAATTTTGGAAGTGATGTATTCTTATTAAGTGATGTATTCTTATTAATTAAATTATAATTAAATTAAATAAAATTATTATTAAATTATATAGTGCACTTTTGCAAGAGGTGGAAGATTATTTAATTAATCAATCAACACATATTTATGGATTGCGTCATAAGACTGGGAGCTATCACTAAATTAAAGAAAATGCAGGAGAGAATGTGGAATGTTAATTTGTCTGCTGTGTTCTGCTGTGATGGCAGTAAATGGAGATGGAGCACCCAGCCTGTGTGTGGAATATGAGCAAGAGTTTGTCTCACCACGAAGGAAATGTGTCGGGCTCTTGGATGCCTTGGAGCGCAGTGAGAAGAGCAGTGAAGATGCAGAGGAGGAAACTGATTTGCCAGGAGAGGAAAAGGTAATGGCAAAATACTTCCTTATAATTAAAATTGCAGCCTCTAAAGCAGAATGGTTTTGGCATCAAGGGAACCAGCTCAACCCTTTTTCAAGAAAAGCTCACTGTAATCAGCAGCAGTAACTGCAAGTTCTCATAACTAGATTAATGAAAGGATTTCCTTGCCACTTTCAAGTAGATGACCAACGATATGTGCTTGTTCTGTGTTCCGAGGCTGCTGACCAGGAGAATTCCTGGAAGTTAGCCACACTTTCTGAGGAGCAAGGAGCTCTCAGAGAAGAGGTTTGTAAATGCACAGTTTGTCCTGGGTGGAGTGTGTGTCAGCCTTTGGTATGACATCAGATATTGAATTCAAAAAAGGGTGGGAGAGGGTTTATGGATTAGAAATTGCATTTTCAGATGAAAATCCTTGATTTGCCCCAGAGAAAGAATGTTGCTGACTTGTGGAATATTTTGTCTGACTCAAAAATCCACTATTACGTAAAGATCAACAAAGCTGCTTCTGTGCTGTTAATTTTCTTTCTGCTTGGATTGGTATTTTTGATACATCAATGATTGGGCTGTGTTCTTGCTTTCCCAAAATCCCCGTTTATGGTAGTTGGAGGTTGTCTCCTTTACCTGGCTGGAGTATTTTACTGCTGGCTTGCAGACCCGATCCATGGATTTCAGCAAGGCCTATTGCAGCATTCTTAAGTACTTTTCCTTAGGGGAAGAATGCCTGAGATAAAATGTGTAAATGTAGGAGTATCTGGGGAATATCTGAGTATTCCATTCCATCATGGCCCAAGGACATGAATGGAGGCATGTACAAAACAGAAGGAATGTACTAAGGGCAGCAAATATTTAATTTGTGTGCAGTCAAGTGGGAAATGGGCTCTGTCACCCATTGGGTGGCCATGACATAGACACCAAAACCTATTCTTTGGAAAGCCTGGCACGTATCCAGGGACTTGGTAACTCAGCTACAGAATATTTCTAACACAGCTGCAGTGCTTTTGGCAGAGCTCTGCATTTCCTGGAGTCAAATAAGATGATAGCCCCGGCAGTTTGGCGGTTGCTCAGTCCATTTCCTATTTGCGTATTTGGCTTTGCTGCTTGTCTTGAGGCTTGTGGAGAGCTCTGAGGTCACCCTGTACTGCTCCCAAACTGGTGACCTGGCCCCAGTAGTCTGGTGAGTGTACTCCTGAGACAGGCAGTGCCTCTCGGGCAGCTCTCACTCTGAGTCCCGCACTGAGCACTGGATTTGGACTGAGGATGGGGTTGGTGTCATTTCCTGTCTTCACCATCCAGCAGTGTCTGTGTTATCATTTTTCCTTTTATCAAATTTACACTGTACTGTTGTTCCCTAAATAGCGAAAGTTTAGCTGCTCTCATTCTGAAAGAATTTGCTTTGTCACTTCAAAAATTCACAATACAAGTAATAATTTCTCAATCCGTTTAAATACTAACAGTTCCCCATAGTCAGATTTCCTTGTGAGTTACGCCTCATGAAAACTTGTCTAGGAAGCCTTATTTCTGCTGAATCATGCTTTTCAAGGTGCTGCCTGTACATTGCTCAGGATTAAGAGGATGGTTTTGATTGTTTTTCTGACTTACTGCATGTATCACAAATATTTGACTTGCTGCTTATATTCCAATTCTTCATTCCCTTACATACAAGGAGTTCCAGGCAAGAAGGTGAAAGGGAGTGTGAACCATCATTTACATAGAGGTCTGTGTAAACTCTCAGACTGCCCTGGAACAGTCTGCTGTGAGTCCAGCTTTGCTTAGTCAGGAATTTGTACGCTCGAGACCAACTTTGTCTTTAATTTCTTCTGGTTTGGTCTCTGTGAGTTGTCCAATAAATTTCTACCCTCTAAAAACAAGAATCTGCCCAGGCTCTGTTAGAATAATTTAGGTTGTTGCACTTTCTTGAATGGTGTCACAAACTGGGTTACCAAGTTTTACTGCTGAAAATACGTAAATTAAATGAACAAAAATTCTGAGAAGCATTTTTTGTACCTTACTTTCCTTTCATCTTCACAGGCACATCGTCTGTCCACACTTTCCCTTCAGTATGAGAAGAGATTAACAGATGAGCAGAAAGGAGGAAGGAAGAAAATAAAGCTAGTCAGCAATACAGTATGTGTTTCCCTGTGTCTATGCCATCCCTTTGATCTGTATATTGCTTTAATTTGAATTGGAAATTTCCAGGCAGACAGATGACTGATGCCAGAACAAGTGTGTTTTTTCTCCAAATTTTAAATATTCATTAGTGCCCATCTGAAATCTATTTGTCATGCTCTTTCCCAAATCCAGACATCCCAGACCAAATCAAGCACAGGTCCGGTATGGATGGTGGCTGAAAAGAATTGTTTTCTGACACTGACTGCTTTGTGAACAATTTGACCGGGGTGGTGGGTGGTCTCATTCCTTTTGGTTAAAATGGAATAGTTCAGTTGGCAGGGAACTACAATGATCAACAAATCCAGCTGCTTTGGTGGAGCCTCAATTGGTTGAACTGACCAATTTGGGGTAAGGAATCACATCCTACCCCCCTGAAGTGGGTCTTGGTTTTGTGTTAGCTCTGCAGCTGTGCGTTATTGTTTTGCCCCGTCTCCAGTTAACTAGTGCCACCAGTTAACTCATTATGCAGCTCATTGCTTAAGTCCCAATAAATTCAGGAGAATTCCCTGGGTGATGTGAGTGCCAGTAGTTGTCCAAGGTGCTGTCCTAACTGGATGTTCCCTGTCTGTCAATCTGCCGAGCACCTGGCAAACAGAACTGATCCTGAAGCTGATAATATCTGGGAGAAGAGAGCAGGAAGAGAACAGGTTCACGCAAAAGGTTGTTTGCAGTTTGTTGCTATCTGATGTCATGATGAGTCAGCTCAACCTCCAGCTTTGGAATAAATATCATTTTATTAACCCTCTCCTAAGAATAGAATTGTGCAATGATACTTGGCTGCCTTCTCTAGGAATTTTTCCTGAAGCTGTCTGTTTTGTCAATGGGAAAGGTGAATACATGGATTACAGGGGTGACTGCCATCACTACAACCTGTGAGTTAGGTGAAAACATTCTTGGTTTCGTGGTGAGCACAGTGGTGCTGCTGGCTGGGCCATTGGGCTGGATGACCTTGGAAGACTTTTCCAACCTCGGCGATTTCTGTGATTCCTTTCATTATCCTAATATGCTGTTGGAATTGTAAACACATTGCTTCCACCCGAAAGTAACTCCTCAAGTGTTGCTGTTTACTGAGGAGCCTTTCCTGCCTTGCAGCAGGGGCAGAGAGCGGAGCCGGCGGAGCCCAAGAAGGCGCGGGCCACGTCGTACATCGCCACGGTGAAGGACACCCTGAGCCAGCAGAACTACGAGCTCTTCTCCAAGGCTCTGCAGCAGTACAAGAAGACTGATGACTTCCATGCCATGCTATCCCAAATGAGCTCTCTCTTCGTGGAGGATGAAAAAAAGCACGCCCTGCTGCGAGGTACATTCAGAGTGTTGGTATATATCCCTGGTATATTTGTAGCAGTGACTTTCGTCTTTTAAACAGGCTTGGGTACTTCAGAAGCGTTTTAGATGTGAAGTACAGCTCAATTAGGATGATTCACCACTTTATATCCCCAGATAACACAGAAGAATCTCTTAAATCTAATTATCGTGAAGAAAATCATATTCCATGGAAGTTCGTGTTATTTTAAGTCTTGTCTAAAAGTACAGTGACTTATTCCTGGTAATTTAGGAGATAAAGAGCATGGCTGTGTGAGTTGGAGAGATGACTTCATAAGGATTCAGTGCTAAAGCAGTAAATAAATAGAATATACAGAGAAATTTTCTGTTTAAGTAATTGTTAATTGATCTGGGCAAACATGGATAGTTATTGCATTAGCTGTTTTTTAATTGCCTTTTAACAACTGTACTGACAGGAACTGAATTCCCACCAAGATTCCTTTTAGTTTAACAGTATTTTCTGTGCAATTTTTCATTTCCCTCTCAGCTTGTGAACAAATGGACAGACTTTTCTGTGACTTTTTCATCAACTGAAATAATAAGTATGTAGTTAGGCATCCTATAAATTGTTTCAGGGAAATTCTAAGATTAAAGAATGGGAAGCTCCGATACTTGGTTTCCCAACTGGCTATGATCTACATAAATAAGAAAATATTTCATCACCAAATCAAGGTCTAAGTCTAGTTTTGAAAACAGTCAGGCACCTGAAACCTAAAGTTGGTTTGATGTTTAGGGTTCTGGTTGGCCAGCATTTTGTGGTGAGTGAGTAAGATGAGGTGTAAAGTTAACAGTGCATCAGTTATTTAAAGTATCAGCCTAGCTATTACTTGAATCTCATTGTTTATGAGACACCGTAAGGGCTGATTCACTGAGAAGTGAGTTACTTTATACTTACAGTGAAAAAATGAGTTTTTACCCACTGATAATACTATTGCTCAATGTTTGCATGATAGCTGACCGTTGTGTAATTTGTAAGTGTGCTTATTATATAAATATTAGATAAAAACCTTTAGATTTTAATTCATTTAGTTGCACCTTTTTATCTAACCTTGAAATTCCACTGTTGTGGGTTTCAGTAGCATTTGTTTCCTGTTGTGGATTAATTTTTTTCTTCTTTCTTTTCCCCCCCGTCCTTTACCCTCTCTCTGATGCAAGATTTTTACCAGTTTGTTCGACCTCAGCATAAAAAGCAGTTTGATGAAGCGTGCTGCAATCTGACTGGAGTGGGCTGTGGCTACAAACCTGAGCACAGCCTCCCACGGGAGGAGAGGGAGATCCTGGCCAAGAGAATGGGTGAGGAGCTTGGTTCAGTTGTATCATTTGAATAACAAATGTCCTTGTTCACCCAGTCATGGAGCAGGATGTGTCTGATATGTAGAAATACAAGGAAGTTCAATTTAATCGGTACTGAGCTAAGTCTCTGCTCTCCATGATCCTCTTGCCTTCCCTTGAGCTGTGCAGATGCCTGAGCATTGGTTACTGCAGAATTAATAATGATGTCATTTTGTTTCAAAAGGGGATTTTACTGATCTGCTTAAAATATTTGGTCTGGGGAATTAAACAACCTTGTGTGTGTTGTCTTTGCTGCCCACACACTGCCACCAGAATTGTGAATAGAGGGTGATTGTGTCGTCTCAGAACTTGTGAAATGCTGCAGCAATAACGTTCTGAAAAAGTGGGGTGTTAGCTCATCATAAGAGAAATAAATCTGTGTGGAATCCCAGACTGGTTTGGGTTGAAAGAGAACTTAAAACTCATGCAGTTCTAACCCACTGCAATGGGCAGGGACCCCTTCCACTATCCCAGCTTCTCTGGGTTGCTCAGATGTTTTCAGCACAGGATGGCGTACTTTGAAATGCAGCATTTCATGTTCATTCTTCCCCTAAATTCTCTGTTAATGGACTGGCTTCATTTAACAGAAGAAAAACAGAGCCAGCAGAAAAGTACATTCTCCAAGGCCTCGTGTGCTCAGCTGAACCCTGGGCTCCACCTGAACCAAGGAGGATCCCACTTGGCAGCAGGACTGAACAGTGCAGGTACCCTCCATGTTTAATAAAAACCCAGTGTATTGTGTTTTATTCCATCACTGACTAGAAGTTCTCCTGCGCAAACCAACGTTCTTTTTGCTCACCTAGCACAGTGGCTCACTCTCTGGAGGTGGGAGGGATGGTAATTCAGAATTTTCAGCAAGAATTGCGCAAAACAAAACAAAAAAGTCAATAGATTGAATCAAGGTGGATGTGAAAGAAACCAGCTGAAGCCAGAGATTTGTACTAGAAACTGAGCTGGGAAAAGTGGGAATTGAGCACAGGTCTGCTGGGCTTCCTGTTTGTTCAGGGTCCATGAAAGGGAGCCAGTTAAGGAGTGTGAGTTAAGATTACATCAGTATGAATTCAGGTATGAAGAAACTGTTTCACTTTGTTCTCGGTGTAATGTGTACGCTCCCACTCTGGACAGCCTGTTTTTTCTGCAGAAACAGGGAGTAGGATATGTAATTTCTGTGTGCATCCCTCTAATTTCACTCTGTCCAGTATTTTTCTTCAAACTCATGGGCTCATTTATTATTTAATTCTGGGTTTTCCAGAGAACAGCTGGGAGTTTTTTGTGTTTCTCACAAGGAAATGAGTAGGATCATTGGGCAGCTTAGAAGTCTTTCTTTAGAGGACAAAGAATAACCAAATGTTAATCCTTCCTTTAAAAAAACAAGCCAGTTTCCTGGAAGGCTTTAAATGCTTTTCATGTGTGAAGCCATATTGTTTCTTTTGATTTGTTTTCCCATTTTCTTTTGTATTTTCAGAATACTTGAATAAGGTAGAATCTTTAGTAATTGTCTTGTCCTGAAACCATTAGACTGGTTTCACAGAAACTTATTTTCACTAAAAGTAATTGAGAAAATAATAGGAGTAAATGGATGTGCTATTTCTGTCCTTCACTCCTTAAGAAAAGAAATGCCTCTGTGGAAATATAAGAAAGCTCTAGGATATGCAATAAATACTGATTATAAGATTCACACCCAAGTTTTTTCCCTTCCAGAAAACTGAATGAAGCCTGTGTCTTGAAACGTATTTATCTTTATCATCTAATAAAGGAATTTTAATGATCCAGATACCAAAGGATATGGCACGTTAATTTAAACTGGTTTCTTATCATATCCTTCATCTGTATTTGCATGCCTGTGATATGCAGACCAGAACTTTCTTCTCTAAGTTATACCAGAAATCAGAGAATTATATTGTAAATAAAGTTCACTTGGCATTTAGCAGGATTTTCCAAGGTACTCCTATTTTTTCCAGACCTCCTACATTGTTCTTTTGCTCTCTTGAGTGTCATTTCAGGTTAGATAATATTTTTGGACATTGTTTTCCTGTTGGGAAACACATACCCCACCCCTTGTCTGCTCATACTGTTAAGGGGCCAGAAATCTGTACTTTAAAATTGCCCATTCCAGGCCAGCAGAGTTGGTTAACCCATCTCTTTAAGATGCTTTTAGTACTTCAGTGGACCACAAAACCTGATTTACTGCTGACCTCCATGCCCCTTTTCCTCATTCCCTAGTGACCTTCTCACGCATTTCTCCATTTAAAATGATCAAGGAACCCTAGAAGATGCTAAAAGTGATCCCCAGAATCATTTTGCTCCATTCCCATTTCCAGGAGCAGGTTTGGCCGTGCCACAGGGAGGTGTATGGCTGGGCAGGTGGGGTTGGCTTCACCACTTTGAAGTAGTTCAGGAATTCCCTTCCAATGAAATAAGAAGTGCATACGATGGAGTGACCTGTTCCTCAAGCCCTGCTCACACAAACTGTGTCTCTCAGGGCAGAATGCCAGTACAGCTCCAAGGAAAGAGGCTGAAAAGGCTCCAGGCTCCAAGAAAGAGCATCACCAGGCCCTCAGGACTGCTTATCTCAGTGATGTGCAGAGGGCTTTGGACAAAAGCAGCTACAGCCAGTTCTACTCAGCTCTGCTGGCTTACAAGAAGACGGATAATTACGATGCCATGGTGTCGGTGATAGCAGCCCTCACCACGGAGAGGCCACAGGACTTTCATCTCCTACAAAGTAAGGGGTTTTTGAAATTCACTCTTATTTATTTGAAAGGAAAGTGTGGGTGCTGTGATCTCATGTGAGGTCTCACCTCTTGGTATAGCTGCCCAGATCAATGGAGTGAGAGGAACAATGTGTTCGATGAATGCCATTAGGAGAGCAAAAATGTCAAGATTATAAAATGTTATTTCTGTTCAGGTAGAAAGTGTCCATTAAAAACATTACCTGAGACCTCAGTAATTCCAGTCCTAACCTTCACCCAGCTAAATTCAGTCAGATGCTTCCATGACTGTTTTTTCTCCTCAGTTACTACAATTGCTCTTTAGACAGGACAGTGCTGACTGTTCAACTGACCCAGTTTTATTCCCATGATCAATGATTGCTATACTGCTGCTAAGCTCTTAGATCACTTCCAGGTTTCAGGATAAGCAGTCAGGCTTTTTATTTACTATTCTTCTACAGAGCTTCAGCTGAAGATATTTCTGGAACTGTGTCACGATTTATTTTCTCAGAAGTGCTTTGTTTTGTTTTATTTTCCTTTCATGGGTTTAGTGATGGAAGGATTTAGGGAGCTACAGGTTTTTAAAATTTGAAATTGGACTTACTTGTTTAAAAGAAGCAGAAGAAGAGGCATTATTGTATGCTCATCCTGGTTGCCTCAATGGTGGTATCTTGTGTGATGTTACACCTCAGTTCCACCTTCTCTCGTGTCTCTGGGCTGACTCTCCTGCTGGAAATGATGCATTCGGTGTATGCTGGGAAAGGCTGATGAAATTTTGTTTGTTATCTTTAGCAGATAACAATAAATAGTCCACCAGCCTTGAAAAGATACCATAGTCTGCGAGTTGTGAGAGAATACCCTTTTTATGGTGTGTTAACTAGTTAGATTAGTTTTAACAAAGTGGAGAGTGGGAGGAAAATGAGCTGTGAGTCATAATCTCCCCCTGAGCGCTCTTTCACAGTCACTGTCTCTACTGAGCAAATGTTTTGACCTCAGAAGACTTTGTGGTAGAATTGTCTGTGCTTGGCAATAAGTCATAATTGGGGCTTTTTAGAATTTCTGTATGTGTGTTGTGAATCCTTGTCGACCAAACAATAACAAGAAATTTCCTTCCTGAGAGTCTCTCTGGATATCGTGTGTAAACCTGATGTTCTTAGATCACTCATTGGGTGAAGCACTGGGGCGGGTGTTTATTCTGAGCTGTAGAGAATGGAAGGATTTCAAGATAAGTAGAGATTATTTTCAATACCAAATACTCATCTGCCTTCTGGCAAGGAAAACCCCGTAATTATAAAAATCACAAAATCATCAAGTGTTCCACCAAGCTGAAGATACTCTGAGGAATCTGATGGATGTTACTCCGCTTCCAAAGAATTTCTCCCCTCCAAAGTGAGTCTTCCATGGTCAGGTATTGATTTTTCCCGTGCATTTGACTGTATTTTCTTTTGGCCAGGGTTCCACATGTTTGTGCGTCCTCACCACAAAGAGCAGTTCAGAAAGCTGTGTAAGGATTTGACTGGAATGGTCTGTGGTGATGGAGAGAAGCAACCGCAACAGTTGGAGCAAAGTGAAGGGAAACCCCAGAGCTTGGAAAGCTGCACAAAAGGACTCAGCCACGTACAAGGTAGGGAATGAACAGTTGACAGAAGTCTAGAATCTTACTTATTACTATGGTAGGTAGGGCTCAACAGCCTTAGAATCATAGAATCACAGACTGGTTTGAGCTGGAAGGGACATTAAAGCTCATCCAGTTCCAGCCTTTGCCATGGGCAGGGACACCTTCCACTATTCCAGGTTGCTTCAAGCCTTGTCCAGCCTGGCCTTGGACACTTCCAGAGATGGGGCAGCCACAGCTTCTCTGGGCACCCTGTGCCAGGGCCTTGCCACCCTCACAGGGAAGCATCTCTAATCCAAAGCTGCTCTCCTTTAGTTTAAGGCCATTTGCCCTTGTCCTGTCACTTCCCACCCCTGTGAAAAGTCCCTCACCTGGGCTAGGGCTCCCTGCCTGAGGCCTGTCAAGGAGAATCAAGGCCATTGGTTGTCTCTACATTGGGTTAAAAACACACACACTCAAACAGGTGTAAGATAAAAGGTAACACGAGATGGGGAAGTGCAGGGAAATAAGAAAGAAATCAGTTATGGTTCTGCCATGTTTAAACCGTGAAGTGTGTTAAGGGTGAAGGCAGAATTTTTACATTTAAGTGGGATGGGAGCAGGAGTGGATCAAGGCCCATTCTGTAGGAAGAATTTCCATAGAATTATTCCAATATAAAGGATCTCTTTCAGTAATATTCAATGTGTTAGTATCTATCAAAAACATCTGTTGCCAAGCAGTATGGCGTAAAAACTAGTTCTTCAAATTAATTTTTCTATTTATATATTATGACAACTGCGTGAGTTTCCTTCTGATTGTGTTTTGCAGAGTCTGAGTGTTTGTTCTGCATGATACAGGTTTATACTCTGGTTTTCTCTTTTTCTCCCCAGACACAGCCCCTTCTAAGAGTAGGGCACCAGAAAAAATTCAGAGTAAGATTTCCTCCTTCTGCTTTAGCCAAAAAAGTGAACTTGAGTTGCCAAAGACTGAAACGTCCAAAGAAACCAATAATGTGAGAGCACCCACAGACTCTGGAGTTGTGCCCGTCTTTCCCCTAGAGATGGAACCAGAATGTGGTAGGTACAGGAGAGGCTTGGGATGTAATTTTCTAATACTTGGGAATAAAGATAAATTACAGAAATGAGACTAAGACTGATGGTGTATGAAACCCCTGGTTCCTGCCTGTGTTTGCTCAGGTGCAGCGTGATTGGTGTGATTTGCTGAGTAGAATCTGTACTTTCTGTACCTTGCATGTGCTCTCAAAGTGCTTCATTGTCTTCATCACAATGCTCTAGTAGTTTCCTGAGAACTTTAGGGATTTTTTTTCTTGACAACTTCCTTGTAAAGGAAGGATGTAACCCGAGTTCCTACTGGGATCTGAAGCATCAAGAGACTGTGAGGTCACTTGAAAGAAATAATGTGGCAGGGCAGCACTGTTGAGGTAGTTCATTACACTCATGGTCATTGTTTTCTGGACTGCACTGGAAGTGTGAGTACATGAGAATTTTGCAGGTGATTACAGGAATTTAGTCATTTCCTCCCTCTTTCTCTCTTCCCCTCTCTTCACCCTCCCCTCTGTTCTAGGAAGATTCCACTGCTCTAACTGCAAATGCGAGGATGATGTGCCTTTTAAATGCCCATTATGTGACTTCATTTGCTGCAAAACGTGCTGGAAGCAGTTCTTAAAGGTTCTCCTGTTTATTGGTTTGGTTTTTTCCAAAACTGCCGGGAAATTTTGTGCTTTTCAGGAGAATGATGTGAACAGGCCTGGAATCAGAATTTTTCTGCTTCCAGAAAGAACACCCAAATGCCAATGGAAGATTTACCACTTGATCCATTGTTTTCCATGGTTTGCAATAGGATTGGAGGCACATCTGTGCCCTAAGCTGGGGTTTTTACACCTTTGCATCTTTCTGAGCTGCCTCCACGTGTTTTCTGGTCTAAAACTACATAGGCAACAAGCTGTGGAGTCAACTTGAGAAACTGTGAGGTTTTTAATATTTTAATCTTTGGGGTTTTTTCTTTCTCAGTTTCATAATTTTCCCCATCAAAATCCTACTGATAAGCTCTATTGTGAGAAGGAAGCAAACAAGCAACAGGCTGCCCAGGGAAGTGGTTGAGTCACCATTCTTGGATGGATTTATGATGTGTAGTATAGAGGTATAGTATAGAGGTGGACTTGGCACTGCTGGGTCAACTGTTGGACTCTGTGACCTTCAGGGTCTTTCCCAACCAAATGATTCTGTGAATCTGTGATTCTGAATTCCTGCTCAGAGACTGCCTGTGTCATCCTGTCTGTTGGTTTTTCCAGCTGAGTAAATTGGTGGTTGAAATTCTTTAGGTAAGAGGATGTAGCTAGTCCCAGGGTGCCTGGGTTTGGGAGCGTCTTACCCAACATTTCATTCAGCAGCCAGGTGTTAAAAGACTTTCAAAACCAGAATAATGCAAGAGTTGAGGGGTTTCTAAACATTCATATGTGATGAGAAGGCTGCCGATCAGTGTAGCTCAGGAATATCCAAAAACAGTACAGAAGGAAAAGAAACTTGTTCAGCTTGTCAATCTATAAGCAAGTACAAAATAATCTGTTATTCCAAGTTCCAGAGAAAGATCAGTGTCTCAGGGAGAAGACATTGAATTGTCAGCTCAGCATAGAAAACATTGGACTGGCATCCAAATAAAATATAACTGCCAAGACAGAGTTGGCCCCGGGGGCATATAGAATAAGCACAGGATCAGGGTGGTTTGGGTTGGAAGGGACCTTAAAACCCATCTCATTCCATCCCCCTGCCCTGGGCAGGGACATCTGCCACTATCCCAGGGTGCTCCAAGCCCTCTCTGACCTGGCCTTGGACACTGCCAGGGATGGGGCAGCCACAGCTTCTCTGGGCAACCTGTGCCAGGGCCTCAACACCCTCACAGGGAAGAATTCCTTCCCAATTTCCCAACTAACCCTGCTCGTCCCTTTAGGCCCTGGAAGGGGCTCTAAGGTCTCTCCACACTCTTATCTTCTCCAGGCTGAACACGTCCATTTCTTTCAGCCTGGCTCCAGAGCAGAGCTGCTTCAGCCCTGTGATTAACCCAATAGCCTCCGCTGGATTTATTCCATAATGTCCAGGCTGATGTCTCAGACACATCTCCTAGAGGGAATTCAGAACAGCTGTTCAACTAAATTTCCTTCTCAGTCTGTTCTGCCATATTTCTTTTAAAATGTTAAAATCCAAAAGCATTGGATTATAAGGAACATACTTAAGAAAGTACAAGAAAGTCAAAGAAAGGCATCTCGTGTTTGCTGCAGATGGGACAGTCAAATTTACTGCAGAATATGTGATTTTTCATTTTGTGCTGAAGTGTAAAGGGGATGAATATCTGACAGGCAGCATCCTCCACTGCAGAAAGGGCTCCAACAAAGTCATGACAAGAATTTTACAAGCATGTGTTCATAATCTTTGCCATTTGAGGCTTGAGTTGCTTAAGGACTGGATGAGGTCCCTGAGGAGTTTTTTTGGTTAGCAAGCATTTCAGCATCCCACAGCATAGTTATGTTATCTCAGGCAATAATACTGACCTTATAAAGGGGGAAAATTTCACTCCTTTTGCCAGTAAGATGGAACTTGTTGTTTCATCGGTTTAAGAATCCACAAAATTAGAACTGTTGTATATTGAGCAATTGTACTGTCCTGTTCTGTTTTTTTGTTTTGAAATTGGTCATGTTATGGTCCTGGATTTCTTCTTAATCCTCAAGTCAGTGAGTGTTTTCATAGCTCATAGATCATGTACTTGGTCAGCCTTATTTTTTATACATCACTCCTTTATCTGATTGTACATTTCCCAGACCAGCGATTAAAATAGTCTGGCCTGCCAGATTAGATTGTGTTTCAGATTCAGGTACCTGAGGGTGTTCAGAGGAGGGGAAGGGCTGGCTGCTCCTCCTGGGAGGAGTGGCTGAGGACTCTGGGCTTGTCTGGTTCAGAGAAAGAAGGCTGAGAGGTGAGCTAGTGGATCTCTGCAGCTTCCTGAGGAGGGGACACAGGGAGGTGCTGAGCTCTTCTCCCTGGGATTTAACGTCAGGATTCATGGGAGCTGTCCAAAGCTTTTACCAGTGAGGTTCAGCCTGGATACTTGGAGACATTTCTATACCAAGAGGGTGGTCAAACACTGGAAGAGGCTTCCTAGAGAGGCCCTAATGCTCTTTAATATGACAAAGCCATAACTTCTGTTCAGTCCTGAAGAGGTCAGGCCCGTGGATCACTGTAGGTCCCTCCCTACTAAACTGCAAGTATTCTCTCTCTTCTATTTATATATCGCATGCAAAACCATGTTTGAGGAAATGACTCATGGGTCATTTGCTAGTAATGATTTCCATATTTGCTACTTACCTGAATAGTCTTATTATTAATGACTTCCATATTAGCCACTCACCTGATTAATCTTTCTTATGACAGACATACCTGTGTAGTGATTAATGTTCTCTACAGGAGAACAGTACAGGAGTGTTAGGTGGCTCATTATGTGATTCAGGTGTTGTTTGGTTAAAGAAAAGTCAAATATAGAGTCATAGAATCATTAATGTTGGAAGAGACCTGAAAGACCATCAAGTCCAACCATCAACTCAGCAACACCACTGTGTTCACCTTAGAACCACATCCTGAGGTTTTTGGAACAGTCCCAGGGATGGTGACTCCGCCACTTCCCTGGGCAGCCTGTTCCAGTGCTTTGCTGCCCTTTCCATGGAGAAATTCTTCCTATTGTCCAAACTTCCCCTATCCCATTGTAGTTTAGGATATGACTTGGGCTGATGCAGAGATGCTTCTCCAGTGATGAGGCACAGCTGTGCTGGTCATGCAGCTGAGAGGGAAGCACGGGATTGCAAACAGAAGGATTATTCTGTGTTTCTCTGAACTCAGTCCCAGAGGAGCCATGTCCTACTACATCCATTCCCACCCATGCCCGAGGAGGACAGTCAACTCTATCCATGCGTTTGGGATAGGGACACCTTTACCAACAGGAAATGAGCAACCATGTCCGAGCTCTGAACTCTCATCAGATGGGACTGGGCTTTGTCACTTCTGACAGGGCTGCATTTAAAACTGTTTTTTGTTCCTAAAAGCTTAGTCACTGATTTTTCAGCTCAAAATCCCTTTGGTGAATGTTATCCCACCAAGGAAGTGACTCAGAGCGTCACTCAGAGCCCAGAGTTTGCAAACTGTGATCTTGTCCAATTTGTTATTTTGGTGAAAAAGTGGTGGGGAGAAGTGGTGAATAATTTCGGAAGCTTTTGGAGCAGCAGAGCAGATAGAATTCCCTGCAGCTAGAGGATTAGGGGGATTAGTGCTGGAGCATGTTGGGTGAGTCAGTGTGTTAGGAGAAGCCTCCCAGAGACTGGACCAGGATATGTTGCTTTGGGGTGTGGTTTTCTTTGCAGAGGTTTTGCTGCTTTCCAGTGTTTAAATGCATCATTTATTCCTGCAGGTCTTCCAGGAAGACTGAGTTATTCTCATTTGGACTATCTGGGATATGGGCAAATAATTGAAGATTTCACAATTAAATGTTACAGTTAAAATTGCCTTTGGCAAAGCACTGGCTGTTGGGAGATAAATTGACTTCTCCTTTCCCCTTCCCTTTATGATATTTCAGTCAAAGTCTCCAGAACCAAAATCCTATTGCCTGAGCCTGCCTTGCAGTCTGCACCTTTTCTTGCAAAGGCTCCCCACTGCCAGAGGTTAGATGGGATACTGGGGAGGAATTCTTCCCTGTGAGGGTGGTGAGGCACTGACCCTGGTTGTCCAGAGAAGCTGTGGCTGCCCCATCCCTGGAAGTGTCCAAGGCCAGGCTGGATGGGGCTTGGAGCAGCCTGGGAGAGTGGAAGGTGGCTCTGCCTGTGGCAGGGGTTTGGAATGAGATGAGCTTTAATGTCCATTCCAACTCAAACCACTCTGATTCTAATGATGAATTTCCACACTACAGGGAAGGCTGTGCAGTGCCACTGATGTAGCTGACCATCTTTTTAGGCCTCCTTAGCTGGCAATCTCCTCCCAAAGATTACTTAAAAAAAAATTACTATCTCCCTTTTGAAATAAACAGACCAGTTCAGTTTTACCAGTAATTTGCAAGCTATGAGAAGAACAGTTGGGATTCATCTGCAAGTCAAATGACTTTAAAGTTGATGATTAGTGAAGAAGCAAACTGAAACCTGAGTGCAGAAATGATGCCTCATGTGTCTTCATGTCTTGTGCTGCTAATGAGAAAAGTGTGGGATGCTATGAAGAAATAAATGTACTTGGTTCCCCTGCAAAACTCTTGGTAATGACCATGCATGTCATCCATGTCCGGGTATGCCCAGGGGACATTTCCTTGTCATCTGTGCAAGAGGAAGCAACAATTCAGGGAACTCATCAGCCTCTTGACAGGATTTTACTCACAAGTGCAAGTGTACTTCACAAGAGCTCTCGCAGCTCCACATTTCCTTGTTCCTGTATTTCAGTCCTCCAGGTGTGTCATAGCTGGGACAGGTGCTGTTGTAAGCTCTGGTGACACTTTGCATGGTGCCACAAAGCCTCCTCTCCTTTTTATTACTGCCAAAGCAATAAGTGACTGTGTGGTAACAGTGAGGTTGCAAACAGCAGATACCATCTCAGGGACTGACATGTGGCTTGTAGTTCATACTGGACAAAATGTGGTAGAGATATTTAATATCAGAGATTCGCAGACTGGTTTGGGTTGGAAGGGACATTAAAGTTTATCTTCTCCCACCCCCTGCCATGGGCGGGGACACCTTCCACACTTGGCTGTGCCAAGCCCCATCCAACCTGGCCTTGGAACACTTCCAGGGCTGGGGCAGCCACAGATTCTCTGGGAAACCTGTGCCAGAGCCTCTCAGCACCATCTGAGTAAAGAATTTCTTCCTAAAATTAAATCTAATGCTTCCCTGTCTCAGTTTAAAACTATTGCCTCTTATCCTGTCACTATTTGCCCACATGAAAGCTCCCTCCTCTTCTGGCATTTGCTCCACAATAAACACATTGTCAGTGTGTTTTGTTTGTTGATTTCTACAGGTGGTGACGAAGTGCCCCAAGTGCCTCAGTGATGTGAAGAGGAAGCGATTAGTCCAAGTTTTCTTCTGGTCCTGATCCCACCTGCAGAAAGGGCAGGAAGCCCTTTGTGCCAGCAGAAGGCAGTGGCTGTGCTCTGGCTCTTGCTGAGCAGGAGCAGGATGGAGGTTCCTTTAAATCCCTGTGAGCATTGTCCCTGGATTACGAACTCCAGCACAGGTCATTTTCTGACAAAGGTGATCAAGCCTGAAAGGTCTCACTGCAGGAGACAAAGCAGAACATTGTCCTTTGTTAGAACGAAGAAAGTTAATTTTTTACTTACTTTATCCTCTGAATTCTCCTGTGGCTACTCTTAGGCTGAAATTTTATATCCTGGAGGCAGCTGTCATTTGTAAGCCCTTCAGGTAATACCAGATCTTGGAAAAACCCCAGGAATACTCCTACAATGGAAGTGAGCTGGCTAAGGAGGCCATCCCTACCCCACTGGTGTTCCTGGAAGAGGTGATTCACATTCACTGGAGTTTGGCAGCAGCCACTGTCTCGAGTGGCAGAAGATGCTGAAAAGGATCATTTTTTACAGATGAATTCCATCGGTGGATGGTGAGCAGAAGCTCCCTGTCATCCGCTGTGCACCCCAAAGCCTGAATCCAGCATCCACCATGGTGGGATATTTTGGAACATGCTTCTAAGGAGGCTTTGTGCTTCACTCAGTGCTGGTATTTGCATGTGCCTGTATTACTTGATTAGCTTTCCAAGAAGAAGAAGGAACTAAATGTTTTAAAACTTTTAAATTAATCAAGTTAGATGGGTTAAAAAAATCGCTTAATATTTCCACTCTCTGTGAGTAGTGAGTGAATGGTCAACCTAAAAAATTGTATCAATTTTAAATCTTCTGTAGCTGCTGTAAAATGGAGTGTAAAATAAAAAACCGATTTTGTCTAAATTTGATTTCGTTTGGTTTAAAAAATAAAGGAATTAAAAAAACCCAAAAGCAACAGATACAAAAACATTGGATATTGAGTCGTAATGGCCCTGGTAGAAGCAAGTGGAAAAGTTGTACCCTATAGGTGATTTTTATATCAATGGAATTTGGAAATTTTAAGTTAATAAAATTTTATTATTAATAAAATTTAGAAGTCACCTGCATTTTAACACAGTTTCCTATTTCCCCTGGTTGTAGAATTCAGACCCAGTGTCGCTTCAAATCTCAGAGTTGCTGGCTGTGACATGGGAACTTTTGAACTTCGTTAACAATTAAAAGAACAAAGGCTTAGGCAGGAATTGAGGTAGTTCTGGGCTATCATATATTCCATCATGTTTAAATTTGTGGATGAATATTACCTTCTAGCCGTGTATCTATTCAGCAAAAGAATAAATAATGCAGATGCAGTCCTGGCAGTTTCAAACATGAGTGGGGGAAATGACAGAAAAATGTTCTGTAAATACAGGTGTGTTGTAGAAATAAACAGAAGAATATTTGGAGTGAGGCTGGGAGCAGTGAGCAGTAAAAGGTCGTTTATTGGTGGGTGCCTGTTCTCCGGGGAAGGTCTCCCAGGAAAGCTGCAGCTGACTGTTCTTGCCGCTGGAGGGAAACCACAGCACAGCCATGAGCGCCCTCAGAGGCGGTGGCACCAGGGCTCTGGTCGGGTTGGCTGGTGGAAATTATCTGCCGTGAGCTGCAAAACTGCTGCCAGATCCAGCAAGACAGAAGGAAGACTTGAAAAGGATTGTGGGGTTTGAATTGTCTCACCTGCTTGGGAAGGGGTTGGCTGGGAAAAATATTGTGATGCTGTTTTTTCCCCTCAGCTAAAGTAGTTTTAAAGTTGTGCTTTTTCCTGGAGTTTAGTCTGAAGACTTCCAACCTGGGGGATGCTCTGTTCTGAGACAGGGCAGAGAAACAATGATAAGAATATCTCAGAGTCTTCAAGAGATTCACAGAATGGTTGGAAGTGGAAGGGACCTCTAGAGATCACCCAGTCCAACCCCCCTGCCAAGGCAGAGCCAAGTGGAGCAGGAGACATAGGGATGCATGCAGGTGGGTTTGGAATGTCCAGAGAAGGAGACCCCACACCCTCACTGGGCAGCTGTTCCAGTGCTCTGCCACCCTCCTTGGAAAGCTCTTCCTCATGTTGAGGTGGAGCTTCTTGGATTTCAGTTTATGGCTGTTGCTTGTCTTGTTGCTGAGCACCATAAAAAGTCTGGCACCCCTTGGAGATATTTATGTGCGTTGGTGAGATCCCCTCTCAGCCTTCTCCAGACTAATCAGGCTCAGCTCCTGCAGTGTCTCCTCATCAGAGAAGCTTCAGGCCCTTCATCATCTCAGTGGCCTCTGCTGAATCCCCTGCAGTAGCTCCTTGTCTTTCTTATACTGAGGGGAAAACTTGCTGAGGGTACTTTCTGTCCTTTCATCCAGGACATTCTATCCCTTTGTCCCAGGAACTCCTCTTCATCTCTTACTCTTCAGCTGAGGGATCATCTCGCTGAAGAGGTTTACAGTCACTGCCCTTCACTAGCTGAAGCCATCCAGACAAGCTCAAACACCCCAGTGTCCCACCAGTAGATCTGCCAGTGCAGAGGGGTTTGGCTTGAGGTGGGTTTGATGCTGATTTCTGGTGCAGTGGGAATTGCCCTGCAGTGGATCTGGGAATCAATCTCTGCTGTTGGAGGCTGGAGCAGGACAGATGGAGGCTAATGGCTACTGGAGATGGGAGAACTGGATGAACTTTGGGTCCCCCTCAACCCAAACCATTCTGTGATTCCATGAGACCTTGAAGAAGAGGGTCCCCAGCAGTCAGGACTGTTCCATCATCTGGAAACGTTGAATTTACAAGAAGGAAAGACAGTGACAGTTAATTACTTATAAAGAACAGAAAGCGAAAAAACTGTTTCAGAAAAATCTGTATTGCTTTAGGTGCTTAGAGGAACTAATGCAAATTATTTAATGCTTGGGGGCACCGAAACCTATTTTGGACACTCCTTGCTGATTTTCAGAAACAAATGACACATGGCTTACAGATCATGAAGGAAGTAGATACTAATTTTTTGATCGCCCCTGCATATCAGTGCTATGACTAGACCTTGTCTGAAATTGTAGTGGTGTGTCATTGAATAAACCTTTCCTGCTGTTTCCCCCCGTTTGCCCTCTCCCCNCCCCCCCCCCAAGAGCTGAAAGGACTCACAAAAGAGATCAAAACCAGCAAAGTAAAATGTTTAATCAAGAAAGATATGAGTCCTGTCTTTGGCTGGCAAAGTGGTTACTGATGGGAAGCGAGGGATTTCTTTGCTTTGGTGAATTTTCTATGAATTCAACAAGAAATCTTATTTTACAAGAGTAGTTTTGGAAGGTGATGCTGTTGGACACCCTGGAGTGTCAAACTATTCCCTGTACAGTGAAGGGGAAGTGAAGTCAGAGCAATGGTAGTATGATGCTGAATTCCTTTTCTATGCTACCTCCACTGGTCAGAGTCAATACTGAGCTGCGGTGCTGCTTTCTGGTAATCAGGTGGTGACCCATAAACCCATTCTGGGAGGTTTGTTGGACCAACAGAAGAACAGAGAGAAAAAGATTATTCGGACATCACTGTTCCACCGAACTCTGTTGAAGTCTGGAGATGTTGTCTGGTGAAGCCCTTCCTGTCCCATTAACATGGTGTTTCACTCTCAAGGAGCATCCATCTGGCACGTTTTCGTCGTTGTCAAATTCACAACAAAAATGATTGTTGATGCTGCACTGCAGTGCAGTGAGCAGCTGCGGATTCAGAGTTTCCTGATACATTATGTTCATCCCAGTGGGGACATGGCTGGGACACAGGGACTGCCACAGGTACCATTCAGGATGTAACCACCTGCTGTTGTTTCATACAGCTTGTGGGTTCCATGTGAAATCCAGGGCTGGAAAACTGAAATTGTGTTTCTTCCTGTGGAGAAGGAAACGCCCTGCAGCTCTTGGGTGGTCAAGCCTCAGGCAGGGGCGTCCCACTGAAACTCTCCAGCTGCGTGAGCCCAGAGCAGGACTTTCTACTGGGTCTAAACTAGTGGGAAGTTTCACCCCATAAAACATCAAGGGGCTGCACCTCAGTGTCAGCCCAGGGCTGGGAGATTAGCTGATTAATTCGTGAGATGATGCACACTGATGAAGCAAATCCCAGCAGTCCTTGGCTCAGGCATTATGTCAAAATGAGTTACAAATCATCAGGATTACTTTGGACAGCTACAGGGGATCGAGATAAACAAGCAGTAAAATGAAAAACTACTTTAGAGTGGCCTGTGAAAATCATGTGTTCTTTGTAAAGTGCAAATAAACACAGCCCAGACCCTGCTGTTGGACTGCAGTACTGACCCTCCTTGGCTCCTGCAGGAGTCAGGATTTTTTTTAACTAAGGTGGGTAGAAATTGATCTTACTGGAAGGAGCTTTGTATTCCTCCTGACCATTGGGGTTTCCTTCTCCTTCTGGGCAGTGAACAACTGGGTTTGATTTTCTTGGTGAAAGGTGTGTTTAGCTCTTGTAGGTCTGATCTTTAAGAGTGTTCAGAATAAAGTCCATGAGATTATCCAACCCCAGCCCCAGTGGCTGAGAGCTGGAGGCGAGAGGCAGATGCAGAATTGTTAATTCTCTGTAGTGATCTGCAGGAGGAGCTGGCTGCTGGCTGCTGAGGAGAAAAACCTCCACGTCCTCTCAGGTCCTCACTGTGGTTCCATCATCCTTGCAGAGACTCACATTTGCTTTTTGAGCATTTGCTCTGGTTTTGACTGTTCACCAATGTCTGTTCAGAGGGAATCTGGTGAGACAGAGCAGGACAAAGTGCAAGAGACTCGTGTCTTGAAGCAGGCAATGGAACACACAGCCTGCCAGGGCTGTACCTGCAAGCCTGAGTTCAGTTTCCATTTGAATCCTTGGGGCCAAGACTTACAGCACTGTCACCTGTAAGGGATTTCTGACCTCCTTAGCTGCGGGATGTTGTTGTGCCATGAAAGGTACCTGTGTTTAGTGTTACCGCTGGAGTTGGTGTCATCCTCGGTGCTCCTGCAAGGAGAGGGTTGAAGCTCGTGGCCGGCTTTAGGAATGCAGTGCCCAAGCACTGACGATCGCGGCTGTTTCGGCAGCGTCAGCGCCCTCGGAGTGCGCGGGAGTGGGATGGGGTCTGGTCCCGGAGCCCCTGGGCAGAGCCGGAGAGATGCTTCCCGCAGCGCCCGTCACTGCCCGCGGCCACAGCCAGAATCGGCCCCTCGGGGCGGCCTTTGACGGGGCAAACTGTGCCCTCACAGCGAGAGGTAGCTGCTGTTACTGGGAAGTTATTCGGCGTTTACAGCCGGGGAACAGAAGGTTCGCAGGGGAATTTCCCTGCCTTTCCCCTTGCCAGAAAACAATTCCTCGCCAAACCCCTGTAAAACCTACAAAGCTCGAAAAACTGTGCGAATCCCACTCGCCTCCTTCCTCCACACAGGTAAACGAACTCCATTGCTCTAAAAGCTTCACTTTTAGAGGCAAATGCAGAAGTGAGAGCGAAAGCGGCGCTCGGGTGAGGGAGGGCGCCGGGACGCGGAGGCGGAGCCGGTGCCGCCGCAGAGGGGGATCGGGAAGGGCTCAGAGGCCGGGATGGAGTCGGGGGGGCCGGGATGGAGCAGCGATGTCACCTCCCCTTGCCCAAGAGGGGTCTTTCCCACAGGCCGGTCTATAAAGGCGCTGTCGGCCGCGGGGAGCGGCGCGGCGCGGAGGTGCGAGGCGGAGGTGCGGTGAGCGGAGCCGGGCACGGAGGATGGGATGGGGAGGAAAGGGGAGGAAAGGGAGACCTTGGCTGCTTCCCCACCAGCTCCTGCTCCCTGTCGGCTGCGTTGGGCAGGGGTGACTTCCCTCCCCCCGGGCGATTCCTGGACATGTCTGGCTCTGCATGGGTGCTCCTGAGCCTCCCACCCCCTGCCGCTATAAGGCTCCGCTCTCCGTCCCTGCGCTGGGGAGAGCCGGCATCTCCCTCGGAGAAAGGGCTGACTCGGAGGAAAGCAGGCGAGGAAACCCAGCCTTTCCCAACAGCCCTTCCCTATCAGCCTTTACCTATTAGCCCTTCTCCATCTCTCTCTGTTTTAACGCTGGCCGGTTGTGTTGAAGCCGATGCTTCCGAGAGGAGCTCCAGCCCAGCCAGCAGCAGCCCCTGAGGAACCCTCTTTGTCTCCCCAGGTTTCTGATCCCGCTGCTCAGAAGCCCTCGGTGCGATGCCATCCTGCCACGTGCCCAGTTTGAGGCATCCATCCAAGGTAATAGAGCTGCTGCTTGCCAGGCTGGGCACGTGGGCTTTGAAAAGGAAAGGGAGGATAAACAAGCTCTGGCATTCAAGTCCTATCCTGAGCATCTGGGTTTCCAAAAAATGTTAAAAATCTTAGGGAGCATGTTTTGTATCTGCTAGTTTGGAAAACTTCCCTTCTGTTTCTAGATTTGCTAAGGTGTCTCATACCGCATATGGTGGGGAACTGAATGGGGAGGAAGAGGGGAATGTGCTGGAGCTGCTTCCAGTTCTGAATGAGAGAAACTGGGTTCTGAAGGCATCATAAATGGGTTTGGGAATGATGCTCTGTCACCTGGGATGGCAAAGGAGGGCAACAGCTGGTCCTTGGGCTGGGAACAGCGTAGGGAGGGAGAACAATTTCTTGTATCTACAACAATAACAAGTTCTGTAACAGCAGCAGCAGCTGCGTTTGCTGCTCCCGCCTCTGCCCGAGGATGAGCTCAGGGCTCTTTGCGCTGTCTTTGCCGTAGTGGATGTTTCCCCCTCTCCTCCTTTTGCTGGCTGAGCTCACCTGTGACGCTCAGCCCACGTACCAGTGGAAGGATGCTGTGACGAGCCAGAGGATCACGTGCCAGCAGTGCCCGCCGGGGACCTTCGTGGCCCAGCACTGCTCCAGGGACAGACCCACGGTGTGCGAGCCCTGCCCGGACCTGCACTACACTCGCTACTGGAACTACCTGGAGAAGTGCCGCTACTGCAACGTCATCTGTGGGGAGAAGCAGGTGGAGGTGCAGCAGTGCAATGCCACGCACAACCGCGCCTGCCAGTGCCAGCAGGGCTACTACTCGAACATGGAGTTCTGCATCAGGCACTCCGAGTGCCCGCCGGGCTCCGGGGTTTTGAAGGCGGGTAAGTACCCAGATGGGAACTGTGCATCCTCACAAGGCTTTTGACACGCCTTAAAAATCTCCCCTGGAGATAAAAATCAAGGACAAATGCAGCAGCCAAATATAGCAGCCAGTGCTTGCCCGTAGCCTGACCGACTCCCTTTTAGCTCTGGTGCTGGCACAGTGCCGTCCTTGCCGGCACACTCCTGCTTCTTTGCCAAGGAAGAATTTGCTTGGGTTTTCCCCCAGCTATCACTCTGAAAGCCTTTGAAATCCCCAGCAGTACACGTCGATGGAATGTGCAAATCCCAGTTACCTCCCTCACCTGCCGCAACAGGCAGAGCCAGGCTGTGACTTGGCCATCCCTGGAGCAGCCACCAGCCCTGTTCCACAGGCAGGTAGGAAGGTCCAAGCTGCTCCTGATCCTTCATCTGCTCCCTTCTCCTTGCATAGGCAGCCTGGGAGATGGGAATGCTGATTATCTGGGCTGAAAAGGGTGGCTGATGATGTAAGGGAGGGGCTGGTGAATATGTATAGCTCTGGGGCCGGGTTCTGTAGTTTTTCATCGAGCAGTTTGGAGAGGTTGTGTTGGAAACACACAGTGGACACACAGCCACGTTCCAAATCCACAAAACCAGCTTTGTTTTGACTCCAGAGTCAGAGACTCCATCTCCTTGTGTGATCTAAGTCCCAAGGTATTTTAGGGAATTTATTTTCCCATTGTTTCCCCAGTACAGATTTCTCTGGTCCTTTAGTTGCTCCAAATGTCTGCAAACTCATCAATCACTGAGGACCAGACTCTGCCTGGAAACCACAGTGGGGGTCAGCAAACCAGTGTGGGCAGCACCAGCAAAACCAGCAGCATCTTGCTTCACTTTGAAGTGGGGAGGCTTTTGAAATATGGAGGTTTTTGAAGCATGGAGTCTTTTGAAGTCCTTCCATGTGTGGCATGTGGCTTCAGGCTCACCAGCCAGAGGGAAAATATCTGTTGTCTTCAGTTGATGTTTATGATTGAGATTTGGGGCTTAATTTTCTATAGGACACAACAAAACACAGTAACACAGCAAAGAGGGAAGAAGATCCCCAAGCATTACAGGGAAGCACTTTGAAATTAAACATGAAATTTGTCTGGAGGGTTGGCTTTAGGACTGAGGAGCCATGCAAGCAAGCTGGGTATTTGAGGAGAAGCGGGTTTTTTGTCATTATTATTTATTTTTTGCAAATGTCTTCTTGTGTGGGGAGGATTGCACCCCAGCCCAGCCACCTGAACACCACAGCAAGGACTGAGTGTCCAGTGTGGTGGGTAGAGCACTGGACCTGCCAGTGCTGGTGTCTGGATAAGGCAGACTTTGCTGGTGTTGGGGTTGGATGAGGGCTTTGATCCATGTGCAATCACCCTGGACAATCCAACTACTTTGGATTTCCCATTTGCAAGTAGTGGCTCAGACGTTGGGGATTATGGCTGGGCCTTACAATCACAGAATGGTCTGGGTTGGGAGGGACCTGAAGGATCAGACTTCTGGGAGAGCCTAAAGGCGGCAACAAGGTAGAAACTGCTCGTAATTTGATTAGTGAAGAGGAGGTGAAAGGGGCAGGGAATCTCCTGCCCGCAGAGCCCTCCCCTCTGCTGTCAGGGAACAGGAAAGTTGCTTGGTGCAATCCTGCCTGTGTGCCATCATCCGTGTGACACAAGGGAAGCGCTGGCCCGGAGCCAGGGGGAGCAGTGACAGTGCAGCCAAGGACAGCTGAACTCTCATCTCCAGAGACTTTTACTTTCACTTGGTCTGGAGCCTGTGGCTCTGGGAAGAAGGGTTCTGGGAACCCAAGGGCTGGTTTGGCAGCTCAGCCACTGGCTGCTGGCTCCTTCCTGGGAGGTGGCCTTTTCTTCGTAGATGAGATGTCCTGCTGTTCGCCCTACGTGAGGACGTGCAGTTCCCAGGGGAAATGCTGGCAGTGATCACTTCCAAAACATCACCCTCATGCTCAAATGGTGTCTGGCATCATCCCCAGCTGCTGCCTCTGCTCCTGTGCCAGCTTGTCACCTGACAGTCCCCTTGTCTCCCCATGCGCAGGTACCCCCTTTGAGGACACCCAGTGCCATGAGTGCCCTCAGGGCTTCTTCTCCTCCAACTCCAGCACCAATCCATGCCAGCCACACCAGGACTGTGAGCAGCAAGGGAAGGTGACCAATGTGCAGGGCAACAAGTACCACGACACCCTCTGCACGTCCTGCAGGCTGGGGAAAGGCAACAGCACACAGGGATCAGGTGAGCCACGGGCACAGAGTGCCAGGACTGATGCCGTCAGAGCAAGGGCAAACTTCCTTGTGACTTTCTCCTCCTTAGATGCAAAATGAGATGAAATGGCTTGTAAAAGCATGGAGTTATCCATAATTAATAATAATTATGGATAAAATGGTCTGTCTCCCTTAATCTCCTTCCAGTGTCAGTCCCATAGAACAAGGACAGGGTGCTGGGCTTAAGCAACAGTCACTGCGCAGTGAGAACAAAGAGCTGACAGTGAAATCCTGCTGGATCTTACCAGGGACAACTGGAATGCTGGGGCAGTGTTTTGGCATCTGAGGCATCCGGCTTGGCTGCTGCCATGCCTCCTGCACTCCCTTTTCCTGGCTTCACCCGTTTTCCGGAAGCTTTTATGGCAGCCACAGCCTGGTCTCGTGCAGGTTGAGTGGAGCAGAGCCCAAGGTTCATTGGAGTTGAGTGTGGGGTGGATTTTGACCCGTCAGGTGTCCAACTCAGGACATCCCATGACTCTAAAAGATTTTCCTCTGTGGTGAGGGAACGTGGAGGCTTCCCCTCCGGCAGCTCTCACCTTTCCATCCTCTCCTGGCACCACCAGTGCAGACATTTCTCCTTACAAAGCCTGACTCACACCGTGAGTTCCCTGCCAGGAGTGTGATCCCAACACAGAGACTGGAAAGCTCCGTCAGCAGTGGGATGCAGTCCCGGGGTGGGGGGCAGCCAGGTCAGAGCAGTGTCAGCAGCACGTGCGTCAGGCACCGGCCCCCGCAGACAGACCAGCCCTTTGCAGATATTTATAGACAGAGAACGCCCCAGCAATGCAAACTGAAGGGCTTTTTTTAGCTCCAGTTTATGATGATTCCTCTCAGAAGGCACAAGGGACCTGCTCATCGTCAACCCGGGCCTGCTGGAGAGGCTGAGCCTGAGCAGTGGAGCTCAACCCATTCCACTATAATCAGTGAAACTGTTTCAAGTTTGCAAAGGCATGGAACTGAGCTATCTCCCCCTGATTGAGTAATCCTTTAGCCTTGGCCTCTTAAATATTCTTTCTGTTTTCATTCCTTAGGCTGGATGCACTCCAGCAGTTTCACCAGCTGGGACTGGATCTATCCCATCCCAGTGCCCTGGCTGGGGCTGTGCTTAGGGCTGGTCCTGTTACAAAATTTACAAATTTGTGTGGGAAAACAGAAACTTTCAGGAAAAAGAATGTGTAAATACTTACTGCAATTACTTCATATTTGCCTGGACTTTTCCTCTATTCCCTGATGGGGAGGAGCATGGAATAGATATATTGACTTTCTTCAGAACTTTTATACTCTGTTTTCCAACTGATTGCTTTAGGCTGCATCAGTGATAGGAAGTCCAGCCTTCCACTAGACCAGGTTGTTCCAAGGTCCATACAACCTGGCCCCGAACACTTCCACGCCTTGGGCATTCACCACCTCCCTGGGCAGATGTCCCACGGAGAGCCTTGGCAGGGCTGTGCCCTGTTTCCCCCTGTGCCCCTTTAACCTCCGGGCTGTTTTCCCCCATCAGCTGCACAAGATGACGACTGCGAACAAGCCATGATAGACTTTGTGGTGTACCAGAACATCCCCGTGAAGAAGCTGAAGCGCCTGCAGCAGATCCTGGAGCGCACGCCGAGGAAGCAGGCACGATGGACCAGGGCAGCCATCCAGGAGAAATTCCGAGCTTTCCTCACTCACAGGAAGGAGGAGAACTCTGAAGTCACCAAGGAGCTGCTGGACGCGCTGCGCGTGGTCAAGCTCCACTCCATTGAGGAGAAGGTCCGTGAGCGCTTCCAGCTGCCCTGAGACCATGAACTGGACTTTTTGGGTGCTCTTTGTTTTGGTTTTTATCTTCTGAGGCTTCATTAATTTATTCATCTTTCCAAACATAACTTGAAAAGCAGCGTGAGAGATGAGTGATGGAGTGACACCGTGCCACGGCAGCTGTGTCACTCGGGGTGGGATGGGGTGGCATGGGGTGGGATGGGATGGGACAGAGTGTGTGAGCAGCAGCATCCTGTTGCCAGTGGCTGGGGCAGCTCCTGGGAGCTCACCAGGTGTTGGAAACTGATTTTCCAACCCTCAGCAAGGGTCCATATTTTCAATTTCAATATCAGAAGAAAAACCTGCATCCAGGGTCATTATTTCTGGGGAAGAACATGGTCCCCTTTATAGAAAACTGTTTGGCTTAGTTTTAAACTGTGTAAGTTCGGGTTTGTTGGGGGTTTTAGTCATTTAACAGTATTTCCCACAGAGGGTTTGCTTGCATTTTTTTGTCATGCTTTTGTTTGAGAAGTGAGTTTGCTGCTGAGGGACAGGAAGGCGAAGAATGCCCCAAACTCACTGGTACAGCTGGCTTGAAATTTATTTCTTAACTACCTGTTTTTATACTATGTGTGAAAGATGTTTTCTAATGAAAGAAACCAAAGAAGTTATTTTATGGTACAACTCTCTGTCACCAGAGTCCTTTCCTAGTCTCACTTGGAGGTGGTGTTGGGAGTCCCAGACCATCGTATCTGACCCTGCTTATCCTTGTCTGTGTTTCCTATGTGTTTTTCCACACGTTGGCATCCCTGCCCATGACAGGGCTTTGGAACAAGATGGTCTTGAAGATCCCTTCCAACCCAAACCATTCTGAGATTCTGTGATCACACAGCCCCAGCCACTCCCTGTCCCCATGAGCCACGGTGAGGCTGTGTGCCAGTGGGATGCAGACAGTTTGCCCTGGGATTTATGGCCAGGGTGACACTCAGGTCTCTTGGGTCAGCTCTACTGTGTTCCCCCGAGCCCCAGCTCTGTCTCCAAACCTGACTGTGTGCTCAGTCAGCCAAGAGCTGGGCTTGGGGCAGTTGTGCTGACTGCAGGAGGTTTTTTTTAAACAGATGTTGCTATGGGAAGTCAACAAGAGTGACGCTCTCAGGCATTTCCCAGCCTGCAGCAATGATGATGCAGAGCTACATTTTATGCTGTGAATGAGTTTGACTTTTCATAGCTCTTTTTTAGTGGAGCAGATGCCACAAATAGTTTGTGGTTCAGAAGAGGATATTTCCCTCCAGCTTAGAGCTGTTTAAAGCTCTCTGAAGCAAGTGCTACGTGAAAGTGCCCCCGCACTTCCCCTGGGCAAGGAAACTGCAGGGGGAAGAAGGGAATTTTACCCTCTTCTTGCTGCCCACAGACACATCCCAGGCTCTTTCTGCTGCAGTGACAAATAATCCATGGCAGTCTGGATGAGAGGGGATAATCTCAAGGGGCAGTGCTTGCCTCTTCACTGCTCCAGAGCTCTAGAGTCCCTGGATGTCTGCTCACACATGCCTGGCACCACAGGCTTGAAATGAGGATGCCAGGCTTGAACCGGGATCCCAGACTTGCAACATCTCACCCCAGTTTAGGGCTCTGAGGATGAAGCAGCTCAGTGACCCTGGCGTTGTCCTGGGTCAGTTCAGCCAGGGAGGAAGAGAAGCAAATGACTGAAAAGCAGCTGAGGGAAGCACTCACCGCTCTGCCTGGGCTGATCCTGGGAATCCCCTCAGTCCTGGCAATCACCTCGAAGCTTCATCAAGCCTGGCCTTGAAATCCTGCCAAGGAGCTTCAGGGGGACCAGAACCTCCCTTCCCAATGCTCACTTTTCACCATGTCTAATCTCTGCTCTCCCAAGCTGCTTTGTCCCAGTGGGATGCAGGTCAGTCCCTGAGCCTCACTTACTTCGAATCCCTTAGCAGGAGCCAAATGCTGCTGCCATGGTCCGAGAGCAGCTGGGGCAGGAGATGAGGAGGGTTTTGATCAGAGCACTGTGGGAACTGAAGCACAGCTGCAGCACTTTGCTCCAAGGCAGAGTGCAAGGCAAGACACCCAGCACTGATGGGTTGAAGGATGGAGCAGCCAGAGTCTCTGGCATTGTCTGCAGCTCCTTGAGGGATTCCCATCTTGCTGCATTGCAGTTATCCTGACTCAGCATGAAGGATTTGGAGTCTGAAGGGAAACAGGAATGGAAAGCTGCTGGTGCAGAAACTGCCTCCTGCACCATCCTGGCTTCTTCAAATATGTATTTGCCATGGCAGTTGAGAGGGAGGGAAAACAGGAATATTATTGGCAAGAAGCTGGATGCTGGTTGAGCTGTTTAGTTGGATAACCTTTCCTGAGAAAAAAGTGTCTTTTCTGTGTATTTCTTTTTGTTGATAAAGGACCTCGCTGCTGAGGTGGAAGTCCCTGTGGGGCCTGGTGGCTGAGCTCAGGGTCCTTGGGACACTTCATGCTGTCCTTGGAGCTTCCTGCCCTTCTAACCAGGGAGAAAAAACCCGGGGTGTCTGCTGGAGGCCTCCAGCAGTTGTGCAGTGAGACCCAAGGAGTCAGCTCTGTTCCCTGGGCTCCAGGGTGAGCTGTGGCTGCTCTGGTGCTGTCTCATGGCCAGGGCTCAGTGAAGATCCAGGTCCAACCAGGTGCTGGCAGAAGTGGAAGCAGAGCAGTTGTGGTCCAGCCGTGCTCAGTGCTGTGCCTGCTGAGCAACACCAGCGCCCAGCAGCTGATAGACACAGCCTGGACAGTGATCCTGCTTCTCCCAGCACCCAACCTCCCCACGCGCTGCCCTGGCCTCTAGGAGAGCCCAGGAAACAGTTTTCCTGCTGAAGGCTGATGCAGAGGAGGAAAGTTTGGGGTCCTTTTCATTATTTCAGGCGTTTTTATTTCATAGTCTAAGTCCTCCGTCCCACCTGGACACCAGTCAGCAAAGATCCTTTGTCCCTTCAGACAGAGCAGATGCAGCAGGTGCTTTTACAGCTTGCTCTCACATAGAGGTTTGCCAGAGTTTATGTCCCACTGCTGTGACTCTGAGGGTCACTACCCATGTGCAGGTGTGGAAGGGTGAGGAGAGCTGCCAGCGGCTCCCCATCCTGTCAGGAAGTGATGCCTTGCTGGCCCCTGTGGCCCTGCCAGCACTGAATGAGGGTCCACCATGTCCAACCCTCCTCAGGGCACCATGCCTGGCACCCTTGTGCCTTGGCAGGGGACCACAGAGCTCAGCTTGGTGAAGCAGGAGATTTGGGTTAAATAACAGGATGGTCCAGCCTGTGCCAGAGAGCTCTGTGCTCACTGCCAGGCTTCCCCTGCCACTGGCCACTGCAGCACTGAGGGGCTGGCAGGGGATGATGCCCTGTGCCACCAGCAGCTCCCCACCTTGGTGCCACCAGCCCGACTTGCTCTGCCAGGGTATCTCCTGTTTTGTTATTGTGTTCTGTTCAGAGAATTTGGAGCATTTCCTCAGGTCTCACCCAACACTGGTCCCCTCATTGCCAAGTTAGCTGGAATTTCTGCACGGGAGTTTTTTTCTCATGTGGGCTCGTAGGCAGGGTGACTGAGTTTCTGGTAAATATTAACCTTTAGAAGGGTGGCCAAACACCCCGGCACGTGAGTCCTGCTGGGCTTCCAGGAAATGGGCTTTGCTGGAAAAGCTGGGATTAGCACTGCATGGTGCCAGACCCAGCATTCCCCACCTCCGATTCCACTGCCTGGCACCCAGACCACAGGGAGCTGATGACACTCTCAAGCCACCTGTGGCTTGATCACGAGCTATTTCACCTTTTCAGTTAATTGACATTAAGAGGATAAAAACCCCTTTTGGTTTCCCCTGAAGTTTCCAAAGCCTGGAGAGAGAAGAGGAAGAGTCAGCAGAATGATCTTTTTCCTGATGGCTTAAAAGACTCTTTCCTCATAAGCCGTGGCAGACAAGAGCACATGGTAACATCTAAAAGTGGATGCAGTGCTATCCCAGGATGACTCAGACATTTAGTACACATAAGATAATTTTCCAAATGCTACAAGCACTACATAAAAAGCCAAGCCCACGCTGTCCTCCACGTCAGGCTTCCCCTGCTGTTAAATGCTTAAACCCAGATAAAATCCCACAAAACCACTGGTTGGTTTAAAGTGCTGAGCTGGGTTAGGTTGGTGCCATGGGCACCTTGGCCACCTGTTACCACAGCCAGGTGTGGCAATGACTCAGGCTGGTGGTGATGCCTCAAACCCCGGAGCACTGGCAGCAGGAGCTGACGTGCTCCCAACCTGATAACTGCAGGAGCAGTTGGGACACGTCCTCTTCATGCAAGGAGAGCACTGAAGGTGCTGGCCCAGCTGCAAAGTTTGGAATGGGCTAAGAGAATGACTAACTTGAGTGGAAGGAACCAGAGGGAGTTTTTCCAGTGAGGTCACATGTAGCTGTCTCATGCTTTGACCTCCAAGGGTGGAGAGCCAGGATTGACAAAGGAAACCAAGGGGGGGAATTTTTGAGGTGTGCAAAGAGATGTAGACGGGATGAAACCAGTGCAAACATATATTCATCTTGTCGAAACACCCTGCAGCCCTCTTGGTCCTGAGGCTGCCACCTTGTCATACACAAGACAGGTAAACTCATTCTCCTGCCTGCAGATTTTACCACCCTCCCATGTTGCTCAGCAGCTGCCAGTGGGCTGAGCCCTCCAGGCTCTGTGGGAGAGGACTCAGAGAGTGCTTTTGTGCATTCACCTATCACTATTCCAGAGGAGCCGATTTTATCTTATTTTGAAACTTCTATTTTCCTCCTGATGGTAGCATTTTCCCTTCTTTCTTTCCTTTCCTGAATGACACATCACACAGGATTACAGAAGAGAAGCTACAGGAGCTACAGGTGCCAGCCCTGTTGGAGAAGCAGAGGTGAGCCTGAGGAAGTTGATCCTGTCCTACAGCAGCAGCAGAGAGAGGTGAGACATGCAGGGCAGCTCAGCCTGTGGGGCAGAGAATGTGGATGTCACGAGGTCTTTTTTTCCCCCAGGGTCTCACCTGATTCCCTGCCCTCATTTCTACCCCTCCTCAATTTATAATTTTTGTTCCTTTTTTGTATTCAAGGAGCTTCTTAAGAATGGGAAGTCTCTGAAAGCTAGCAAGAGAAGGCACAGCAGGTGACCTGGCCCCACAGGGGAACAGGGGGGTGAGGACCAGGGACCCCCATAACGAGTTGGTGTCACCTTGGCCAGGTGAGGAGATGGATCAGGTGCTCTTGGGCTGAGTGGGGCTCATGCCATGGATCTGCACCTGGAGCTGGGTAAAACTCTGCCTCCTGAGCACAAACCATATGTTTTTTAATGGAAAGAGAATTTTTGCCTTGCATTGACAAAACCCAGAATCTGACTGATAAATTCTTCCAATGAAACTATGAAGACCTCCATGAAAAATACTGGTAAAAGGAAACAGTTTGGTTTGTCAATATAGTCCTATTAAAGAAGCTCAAACACATTTTTGTGGCCTAATGACTCAACAAGTGTTGCTGGAGGGTCACCAGTTTAGAGCTGTGTCTGGCCTTGGGGTGCAGGAGGGGCTGGGGGGGTCACTTCCTGCCCTCACCTCACTGTCCAGCTGCCTGTGTTTGTCCCCAAAGGGCTTTTCTGTCCCCCTTGTAAAATGGAAGAGTTGGAACTAGATGGTCTTAACAGTCCCTTCCAGCTCAAATTGTTCTGTGATTCTATGAAATGGGAGGATCTTTCCAGGTTTCACATTCCAAAGGTCTCGGGATGTCTTTGGAGTAATCAACTTCCAAAAAAGCAAATGATTGCTGCCTGCTGCTGAATAAGTTGAGAACAGATAACAATCCATCCCCTGGAGTAAATTCAATTATTCAAGAATATTTAGTGCTCAAGAGACTTGTTCAGACAATACTGTAGTGCTGAGTCAATCATTTAAAAGACAGCTAAAGAAATACTAACCTAAAATGGTCTTTTTAAACAAAAACTTGGATTTGGTTTCTTGTGGGAGTTACATAGCACAGTGATGTAGTTCTCACTTCTTCCTAGAGTTTGCTTCCAACCAAGTGTTGGGACACCACTTGTCCTTCACAGGACAGCTTGGTTTTGCCCTGAGAGGTTTAAAGGGTCACTTACAGGGGCAGCACCGGCCTTTGCTCTCTGGTGACCAGTGACAGGACCTGAGGGAATGGCTGGAGCTGTGTCAAGGGAGGTTTAGGTTGGATGTTAGGAAAAGATCTTTCTCCCAGAGAGTGATTCAGCATTAGAACACGCTCCCCAAGGCAGTGGTCACAGCCTGAACCAGAGCTCAAAGACCATTTGGACAATGCTGTCAGGCACATGGTGGGATTTTGGTATGTCCTGTGTGGGGCTGGGAGTTGGACTTGATGATCTTTGTGGGTTCCTTCCAACTCAGGATGTTCTGTGATTCTATTTGGTCAGACATTGTTTGGCTCCCCTGACTTTGCTTCCAAGGTACTTGGGCTCTAATGATCAGGTCTGGGCACTGCCTTCTCTTAGCTGAATAAAATTAGAATGTATTAATAAACCTTCTGGTACCCTTTAATTTAAAACAGTTTTCTTGGTAACAAAGCCACGGCCACAATTACAATAGCCATACACAACACTCTCCCTGTTTAGAAGCATGAGCCCTTGACGTGTTATTGTCTGAGTCAACAGAGTCTTCCCTCAGCAACTCTTTGTTTACCCTCTAAAACAATAATTACACAATGTTTAGGGAAAGACGGCAGAAAACCTGCTGTGTGTAAGTGACTAAGCAGCACTGGGGATCCCGGATCTCACAGAGCCATGTGGGTGTGGGGAGAATTGTGGTCTCTGTTGTGGTGTCCTTTGTCACTGCTCACCCAAGCATCACCCGGGGCCATCCAGCGCGCCAGGATCCTGTGCTTGGTCTGAACATGGAGGAGCTCCAGCAGTGTGGTGACTTGGCTGTAGCATGGGAGACTTGATTAATTTTCCTATGGAAACACAAGGAATGACAAGTTCCCAGCCACTGCCGTGAGGATGCCAGCTCAGCTAGGATGTGTGGTGGGTGATCGGTGCTGCTGAGCCTCAGGCATGTAGATTTCAGGGTGGTTTTGAGTGGAAAGTGTAAGGCCCCAGATAAAGAGTCCAGATTGGCTTCAGGGACTTGATCCAATGTGCTTGCTCAGCCTTCATCAGATCACACAGATTCCCCGCTGCTGGTTTCTATTCCTGTCTCTCTCTACTTCCTTCTCTGATACTGAAGCTTGGCAGGTGATTTCTTGGACTTCTTTTGATCTTCCCAGAAGCTAAGATTAGATCTCTTTAGCTGGGAAACTTGGGAGATAAGAATAGGAGTGTACATTTCTCATTCCATGACTCTGAACCTGAAAGGAAAAAATCAGCTCTGAGAATATCAATGCCAAGTTCTCCTTTCGCCCAGTTTTTTGTGTTGTGTCACATAAATGTGACGCATTTCATGTCACGGAGGAACAATCTTGAATGTGATTCAGCACCTCTTGTCTCCAGAGATCCCCTGCCCTTTGATATACCACATGTACTCACAGGGCACTTACTGCTCTTTCACAGCTTGTGGTGTGGGTCATCCCATGATCCTGCCTCTTCTCATGGCATGGAAATGAGCTGTCAAAATTTCCACCACACTGAGGATGTGGGTACAGCCCCGGGAAAGCCTAACCCTTGCCACGTGGGATTGGTTGGTGTGGATTCAGTTATCCTTTCCCAGGAGGCCACAGTTGCCTTTCCCCCACTGCAGCCCTGCAGGGCAAAGCCCTGCTGGTGGTCAGTACTGGGGTTTTCATGTGTAACTGCCAATCTCTCAGTTAAGAATAAGCCTTGTGTCAGAGGAGCAAAATCTTTCCACAGGGCAGGAAACACCTCAGTATCCCCCAGGTCCTCTTGTTCCTCTGGTGGAAGAGCCCATCCGAAAGCCCTTGGTCATAAAATCCAGCAAAAGCTCAGCATGAAGTTGAGCTGGACGATCTTTGTTGGTCACACCCAACTTAGGATATTTAATGATTCTCTGAAATAGTGAGTTGCCCATATATTCCTTTGCCTGTTACTGGTACAGGCAGTGAGGATGTGCTGTGCCTAACACCAGCTTCTGGGACAGCAAACTCCTTATTCCTCCTTATGACCACCTGATAGTGTTTTTATTCTTTGTGACACTTTGTGACTCAAAAAATAAAAAATTCTAATGAAAATCTCCAATGAAATAGTATCAGGTTCTCTGACTTCTGAGAACTGGCAGAGGAATTCCTGGCTATGAACTGAACTGCGATGCAACAGAAACAACTCCAGAGGTTTCTGTTTCAGGAAACCACTTAAGAACACACTTAATTTTACAGTGAAATTTTTCATAGTTTGCCCTCAGAGAAGTGCTTCTGGTACATGCTGAATACAGATGGCTTAAGGCTACACAGGGTCAGAGGCTTGGGTTAGTTCCTCCAAATATTTAGTATGAGATGCATTCAGCTGAAGAATATACTCTTCAAATGATGGAGAACCATAGAATCCCAGAATTCCAGGTTGAGAGTGACCTAGTGATCATCAAGTCCAACTTTTCTTGGCAAAAGCATAGCCTAGACAAGATGGGGCAGGCACAAAAAGAAGTTACAACTCATAAATTAGCAGTGTTAGTGAGAACACTACCTAGTGGTCCAGCAAGGGTTTTGTTTCAAGGAAAGGATCCTGTGTGTTCCTAAGTGAATGTATCCACTGCCTCTCCTTCACAGCGACCTTGAGTGACACATGGGAAAGGTGGGATGCACGGACATCCTCAAGAAAGATGTGAGGAATGTGGAATTCAAGAGGACACTCGTAACAACATGGAAATTTCGAAACTCATTTGGCATGAGCAGCTTCAAGGAGAAAGTGCAACCAGGAAGGAACGAGGAGATTCCTGCCTCCTGATTTTGTGTTTAAAAAGAATGTCAGGCAGAATTCCAGCACTGTGTAGTTAACTGCCTATGTTCCTCCTCTCCTTGCTTCCAGTTGATGAGCATCTCATTCATGAAAATCCTTTAGGTATTTTTTTCCCTCGGTGCTATTGCAGACTGTGCTGTCCATGTTTTCTGTGCCAGACCTGTGTCATTTTCCATGAGGGCTGATTCTTTTTAGTACAAGTTTGCTGCTTTACCAGGAATTTTAAACATCACTCCCTTCTGACGTAATGGGTGAAGGCTTGTGTTCAGATGTAAGTTATGCAGACGAAGTTTTTCAAGAGCAGACACTGCTGAGAGTTGGGGCTAGATCCTCACGAAGGCAGTTTGGGAATAAAAAAAGCTTGTGTGTGTGTAAAGAAATGCATGGAAAGCCCCCCAGGAGTTGTCATGGAAGCTTGTTTTAGCAGAGAAACAACTCCCTTAAGGGACTGCAGAAGCATAAAGAACAAAACCCAAGGGTAAAGTTGCAGGAAATGCCCAAGGTCAAATAAACAGTAACTGGTGTTATCCTCCAGGAATGTTTCACATGGGATTTCCAAGTGCCATAAAATTCCAGTATAAAAGCACCTGCTCCAGTTTTTCTAGCATCCACTGTAAGAGCTCAGCAGACGGGAAAGGCTCTTGGCACCTCACCACTGCCCCTTATCACCCAGGAGAGAAATTTGAGGCAAATTTGAGTAGAAAACTGTGCCAGGAGGGAATTTTGAGCCATCACCCGGCCTAGAACCTGTTTACATGGCAGGGGAAATTGAGCCTGTTTTCATTAATTGCTCAGATTGGTGTTGGGAAATCTATAGACAAATACTCAGGCATCTGAAAACAGCCCCAAAGCTGAAGGCAAACTGAGCCTGTGGTGCTGTTTTGGGTAAAAGCTGAGGAGCAGCAGCGGAGCTGGACATGGAGGCAGAATCCACTGTCCTTCATGTGTGGACACTGCTGGCTGTGGCTGCCAGGAATTACCATCCATTACCACATCCAGGAATTACCACATTAAACAAGTTGTTTTATTTAAAGGGATATTTGTCAAGTGCGGTGACAGCACCACTCTGCCTTTCTCTAGAAGTTCTCTCCTTGACACCATTTTCCAGAAGAGACATCTCAGGACACTGTTAAAAATCCAGGGAAATGCCTAGACCAATTCAGAACCCTCCAAAAGTACTTTAAGGCAGGTTTCTAGCTGAGCCTTACATTTCCAAACATGTAGTAGTAGGTCAGAGTCAGTTAATCAAGAACTGGAAATCATGACTAACCCAACAATCTCATACACAGCTAAAACATCACTGCTGAAGAGACTCATTCAAGATTGTGATCTGTACTGTAACAGCAGATCCTTTCCCTAAACAAACTGCTGGATTTGCTGGATGTGTGAGCAGTACACAAGCAGGATGGTAAGGAAGAAGAGACTAAAAAAAGCTCAGATAACAATAAGACCATCCTACAGCACTGGATATTAAGTCTACTTCTTGATGATGGCTTGATTTCAGTTTAGCAGAGGAGGAAGAATGGCTGAGGGCAGAGAGCCTGAACAGCCTCTGTTTGCTCCACCTTCTGAGACAGATGTTAGCAGCCAGAGACTGGACTAAGATGCTGGACTTACTCTGAAGCTGGGTCTGATTTGTCTTGGCATTTTCCCTGGTTCTGTGGGACAGAATGCCGTGGGAAGTGGGATAGGCTCTGATGTCACTGCTGCCTTGCATGAGGACAGGACAGGATTGGGTCAGACCAGCCTTAAGTGCTCTAAGTCAGTTACTCTGTGTCCTTCCAGAGTTCCAAATGAAGATGGACTTGCCAGCATACAGACAGCACTGGGACTCAGAGATTCACTGGGATTCTAAATGCTTTAGAAGTGGTTTTTTAGCTCTTGCCTCCTGCTGCTACCAACTATTCAATGTTTGCATAGGAAATTCCAGATGGGTGAGAGAAATGTGATCATCTGCCAATGTTCAAATAAGGCAAGCAGGATTCTCTGCTGAAGTTATTGAACTCTACCTATATCTCATGGACAGCATGCCAAAAGAAACAGGATTGCAAAGTGGAGATGATCAATCTTCTCCCCCTTGGGAAGATAAAGCAGTTCTTTAGGTAATTTCATCGCTATGAACAGGCATGGGCAAAACAAATGCAAATGGTCAAATGCAAATGTATCAGAATCTGGAAAACTGACTAAATTTGAACTTTGAATTCAGAAACATTCTTGCTTTGTTTGAGGTCTGGTAGAGGGGTGACTTGAAACAAAAAAAGCATTTCAAATAAGTCTGTGCTTCCTGTAAGTATAAAATGTGCCAAATCATTGAATTTCTGATCAAAATATAAAACAATGTCCCAACTGCTGCGATACTGCTGTGGAAGGTCACTTTGAATTACAGTGAACTTTACACTGGTGGTTTCAGAGAAATCTTCCCTGATTTGTTGTGGCCAGAACATACTCATACATACCTATCACAGCTGGGGCATTTCTCTGGGAAAAGGACTCTCCCAGGCTTAAGAATTTGGAATCCTGAGGTCAAAACATTGGCTTTAGGACCCCCTGCTCATATGGACCACAAATCAGTCTGTGTCTACAAACTGTTTTGTCCTTTCTGGTTTCCCAGGGGAAAAAGAGAGGAAGAAATCTGAAAATAGTATGTGGAAATCTTGGAAAATCCCTTGTGTCCCAAAGAATAGACATTTCAAGCTACTTGACTGAAGTCTTTTGACTCTCAGCAAGGTACGTTTGTTCATTAGCTACTGTTTTACATCTTCAGTTTAATTGTCAGTACCAACTCTGCCAACTTAAACAGCCAGGGCCAAAAAGTCACCTTGAAAACACTCAGGCTTTCCAAGTGTTTTCCAATAGCCCAGTGAGAGAGATGCTCCTGATAATCAAAGGCCATTGGTTCTCCAAAACTTTAGTACTCTTGAAAATCTCAACCCTGCATCACATGCAGCACCCAAAAAAAGTGCCACTTCCTACAGTGGGTGAGTGATTTCCAAGGGATCCTCCACATTCACAGAACACACAAGAAATATGACTGGGTCACCAGATCTGAAGGAGCCTTACTTCTCCTACTGAGAAGCAAAGATTCTGCTCTTCGGTTTGCAATTATTTCCACTGACTTAATGAGCTTAATGACATAGCCCAGCTGTGAGAATAATGTTCTCTCTCAAAAAACATCTGCAATGGGTTTCATGCAGAAAATTTAGCAGAAAGTTCTTTGACAGATGCCAAGTAAGAGACTTTAAACAAATACTATGGACTGGCTCAAGTACAGCTTGAAAAATGGCCCCTTGATTATGTCAGCAAACAGCACAGAACATTCACCGGTGCCAGGAGTAAATAAAACAGCAGAGGAGCAAAACCCATTGCCAAACCGCCATGAAATTCACATAAATACTCGTATTCAGGGAAATGATAGTGATATATCAGCAGATCTATCTTAGTAGGTGATGTAAGCACAGAGCATTGTTTGTCTTTGGAGTGCTTTTCTGTGCCTGTTTCTTCCCACATTTCAAAAAAGAAAACCCCTAAGGGCTAAGTACTGCTATTCCCAAATACCATTGTTTCAGCCAGGGAAGTTCAAATAAGTAGGAAGCTTTATTGCATACTGATTTCTCCCTGCCTAGAGGTTGGTTTCAGCTTGGAAAGATCACAGAGAGGGCCTTGATTCACTCCAGTTACAGAATATCCCAATTACTCTTAGGATTAAAGAGAATGCACAAAGAGACTGGCAGTCAGAACAAGGCAGTGCTTCTGGAATCCACGTCCTGGTAGAAATATGCATTTCAACCAGCACAGCTGGATTTGGTGAGGTCTTTTCCAGCCTTAACAATTCCATGATCCAATGACCACCATGCAGTTGCTGGTTTCCACATCTGCTTTTACCACAGGTCAAAGCTATGAATCAACACCCCCAGTGAAAATCAAGTTCTAATCAACGCTGTCTCTCCCCACTACACAAACAGCAGCATAACAGGGCCAGTAACACCCTGCAGGGACACGGGGCTGGAGCAGCAAGGACCTTTGCAGTTAGGAGGAACAGCCATTCCCCAGGCTGCCCCTCCCCTTCCACATTCACCTAAACATTTCCTTCAGGAATTCCTTCATGTCACCGGCCTCCAGCCTGTTAGACTGTCAAATCAGGAATCATAAAGTAAGATAGCAGAAAATTGAGTCCTTTGCATCAGCAACAACATGTAGGTTGCTACATAGGATGCTCTGAGGCCAATGACAATGCTTAATGTAAGAGATTCCCACCCCCCACCCAGTTGGAATCCTTGGCTCAAGTTTTTTTTTTTTTAGACACAGAAAGAGAGTATTTGTCTCCAAACTTAGGAAAGAATCAGGTGTAATAGGAATCCAGTGGATCACCTTCTTTAAAGGGAACACAAAAGTGTGTGGAAAGAGACTGTCCATTGCTTGGCTGGCTCGGAGTTCCTACGTGATGTCCTTCTTCCTTGGGGGGCGGTGGATGTTCCTCACCACACACTTCACCATCCATTCAATTCCTTCATTCACCCCTTTGCTAAGGAAAAAAGACAAGCAGACAAGGTTTTAAATTTAACCAACAACGAGAAGCAACCAAGAACAGAAACATGGATCATACAGGCCCTAAATGAGCCCTTACATGAGGAAAGGAAGGGCTCTACTCACACCCCACAGTTATTTGTTGGTATTTCTGAATTATTTCTCATGCAGGCAAACAACAGGGATCTGACTTCTTTTAGCTTAAGAATCTATACCTCCAGCCTTTATTTTTCTGATGCCTGTGCAAGACTACACCCAACTTAGTCACCAAGTCTGTGGAAATCTTGGTATGAACAAGCAACAAACCCACCTGACAGCTGGTTTGAGGTTATTTTGCCACAAACCTCACACTTGCAACCCTGGTTCCAGCTTTCTGTAATCAACTGTGCTGGGGCTGCCAAGCAAGTCACCACCATGCTGGTCTGCACAGCTCCCCAGCCATGACTTCTATGAGTTATTTATTCTTTTAGTGCAAGCTCAAACTGGAATTTTGAAAGGAAATTCCACACAAATCAAAACTAGAAATGTTTGTACCAAGAAAAACACACCTGAAAAGGTTGTTTTTCATAAGGTTATTATCTAATACTTCTCTTCCAGTCAGTGCTTGAACATTGTTCTTGTGGTCATTCACCTGCTTAATGCCATGTGATTTGTAGCAGTGCAGACAACAGATTTTTTTCACAGTTCAAGAAGTTTTGGTTATCCTTTGCAGTATCTTCTATGATAACATAGAAAAAATTTCAAAGCCTTAGATTCAGCCCAGACAGCAGTTCAGTCAGGACTGCTTCCACCACCAGGAACAAAACTTTTGACTTTTCACTTAAAGAACATAAAGTACAAAGAACCAAAGTACTGCAAGTGTCAATACCCAATAATGGTGCTGACATATCAAGAATCCAGTGGGTTGGTGAAGGTCATGGCATGCAGCTGTGTAAGCCCAATGTAGGGTCTGTTTTAGTCATCAAATTTTAAACCACAGGCATCCCCATGTAAGAAGACTCCTGGAGACTGTGATATCATCCCCATCACAAAGCTCATCTGTGTGCCAAAGCATATGGAAGCAGAAACATAATTACGGCAGCAAAAGTGAAACACCACGCATTTCTCTGGCATCAACAGTTTTCAACTGACTTCTAACCTAAAAGCCAGGAGCTGCAGCAAACCAACATCTGCAAGGATTATTGTGTAAGGACAAGGGATGATACACACAGGACAACAAATATGCCTCCAAGTCCCACTGCTCTCAGCAGTACATTTCCACTGTGTTTTACAGGCAGGATTTATGGATGAAGTTACCGAGCTGATGCAAGACCGGGGTTCTCAAACAAGTGTCTGTGAGTGCTGGAAGGAAGCACAGCTCCCTTTCAGGGCTTAATAACTTCTGTAGTGCTGCTCTGTATGTGACACCCCACAGCCCCTCAGCCAACCAATTCTCAGTCTACCCCTTCTCATACTCACCCAGTAAGGGCTGAGCAGGCTTGTGTCAGGCAGTCTCTCTTCCCAATTTTGTTAATGCAGTCACTAAATGCCGTCTTGATATCAGGTATTGACAGACAAGTCTGCAAAGGGAACCAAAGGAGAGCTTGTTTGTGCTACAAGACATGCTGACCTTCCTCCACAATGAATCACACCATGACTTCAGTCCTGCTTCAGTCAGGATGGCAGTGCTGTGAGGTTAAACCCACCCACCCACCAACAGAGCAAATTCACCTCTTGGCATTCCAAAGAAATGAACGTATTCTTTTTTCATCAAAGAGAATGCTGTCTGCTGACAGTACACACACGCTGCCTCACCTCCCTGATCCTTAATCTGTAAAGTTCTAAGCAAATAGTCCTGAAAATGAGCACAACCTGCACCCTCTAAGGATGCCCCTTCCAAGCTGCTCAGCAGGTTGTATTTACCAGGACACAAGAGTTTTAGTATTTATGAAGCCTTTTGAAACAGTGTCCCTGCCACAAGCCCAGATGACTCTTTGCCAGCATCCCGGGCACTCTCACAAAATAAGTTGTGATTCTTCCTCAGTTCTCAGCACATTCCTTGGCAGTACAGCCATGCCCCACCAGCACTTGTCTGTTTGCATTCAGAGAAAACACTGGCAGGACTGAATGCAGCGTTTTCTGATGCCTGATGTCACTGTGCTCTTGACCTCCAGCAGGTTCTGAACTTCTGTGAGGCTGCCAGGAGGCTGCTGGGAACAACAGCACAAATCATAACCCTCCAGTAAACCACTGGATTACTTTCCTCACATAAATCACAGTGTCACCACAAAAAGCTACAACAAAAGCAAACCTGCCCAACTAAAGTCTGGACTTGCACCTCCCTGAGCACTCAATGCTCATTTTTTCCTCAGAAACCTTGGACAAGTCATTTAAGCAGTTAGGCTGGCCACAAGCCCACCTCTCCCCCTCTCTGCAAAGACATTCTGGACCTTCAACAAGTCTCAAATACATGTTTTGAACCTTCCATCAGGCCCACATACGTGTTTTGGACAAATGTTTACACAAATGCCAAACTGGACCCTTGCGAGTCCTGAGGACTGGCCAAGTGGGCCTAAACTCTGAGAGAACAGAAATATGAAAATTAATGTTACCAGCCACCCATTTGCAAAACACTCCTTTTGGAGAAATTAAGCAAAGGAAATTTTTGTAGATAACAGAAGTAGATTTTACTGCTTATACATAGGAAGGGATCTTAAGAAATGGCTTGCAAGGAGTTTAACAATATCCAATTCACCCAGCGTCCTGTGACTGTGCAACTTTTGATGACTGTACTTTCTTATGACCTCAGCTGCATTTAAAACTTGCCCTTTCAATCAATGACCTGGATTGATTACCTGGATTGAAAAACTGACACCATTCCATAAAAGCCTCAACAATTCAGGTCAGAACTTACGACATGTGAAAAATGTGCAGTTCATACAGATGAGCTGTCAGCCACAAGATAAACAGTTAATTTAAAAAAAACAACAACAACTATTACTAACTTTAGAGGGAGTCAGACTGGACTTGGGAGCTGGAATTCAAACCAGTAGGTCTGGAAGATGGGCAAGAGATTACAACCAACCAACCAACCAACCATTCTCTACTGGTTTGTAAAAGCTGCTCCCTTTGCCTGGTATGATGTTTACTGCCCAGTAAAAAAGGCAAGGTCCAAATGTTTTCTGGTTTAACACAAAGCTCTGGACAAGTCAATTAACCAACAACGGGGAAGGACAAAGAGCTGCATGTCAGTAATTTGAGCTGTTTTTCACATCTTTGGTTTTTTCAGTCAATGATACTTGGCAGCAGGAAGGTTAAATCTCAAGGCAGCTGAAACTGAGCAAATGTTTCTTGAAATATACTTTAAGGTTCTCAGAGTTTAATAGCATTGTATAATTATATACTTTTGAGTATATCCCTTCTTCTTGAGTCTACCCTTTCCTTCTCCTTTTCTGAATGGTGATACATTTAAAAATATTTTTAAATAACTCTAGATAAAGTGTTTAAGATACAAAGTAACAACAGAGAGCACAACAGTCATGCTGTCCTTGACTCCTCAACTTCTACTTGCATAGGTAGCAAAGCAATCAGGAAATGAACTTCCCAACACCACCAGCAGACCAGGACAGCTGCACATACCCAGCAGCACAGAGAACCCACATCCTTCACCTTGCCCTTCCTTGAAGCCTTTAAGAGTCCACTTTTCCCAGTTCAGCTGGCAATTACAGCCGTTTTTATCTCCCAGTATAAACCATTGTTATAACTTCCCTTTCCCGCCTTCTGGTAGAGCTGTGGCCTGCCCCACCTTCCACAGAACTGCCCAGACATGGCATTCCATGGAAATCTGCATCAGGAGCAGTGTTGCTTCTGAGACTTTGCACCATTCACACTGTCACAGCAGGATGCCACCACATCACCAATCCTGTTTTGAGGAACATCATTTTCCCCTTGGGATGAAATAGAGCAGCACAGCAGAGGGGTAACACCAAACTTTGTTTTAGGGTTCCAGGGAAAGCCATGAACTGGAATCTCATGTGACAGCAGGGCATGAGGCAGACTATCCATCACTTCAGCAAGGGGCATCTGAGCTTCTCATGCTCAGGAGAAAATGTCAGCTGTGGCTTCCCAAGTTCCCCTTCTCCCCAGTCACATTACAAAATATTTGTTTGCAGATGTGCTTTGTTTCTCAGCTGCAAACACAGAACCCGAAGACAAAGAAGGGAAGCTGGATCTGTGATCACATCAACAGTGGTCCATTAAATAACACGATCCACAGTGACCTTTCAGGAATGATGTTACATCCCCCAGTGTTCACAGGAACCTCACACACAAACACATGATGAACCAGATTTCCAACCAGCTTCCCCAAAATAACACACTGTCAAACATCTTTTGATGAAGGCTCCTTCAGGCACAATCTGGCCAGGACTGAACCAAATTCCTCCTATGAAGGGTTCAGAATAGCATTACCCAAAGTAAGAATCAGCAATGGCACACCTAAAAATCTATCAAACAGCAAGGCAAGTTTTAGCCAAAAAAAAAGGTTGCATTGTAGAGCCTTTGCCTGTTTCCCAAATCCACTGGAGCAAAGACAATGCTGCTGCCTGGTCTCCTGTCAAGACAAAACCAGAGGCATGGATAAAGCCTCAAGTAGAGGCTCTTCAGTCATCTCAAGAGTAATCAACCATCAGAATGGAACTAAAAGAGAAACAACAGCAAGGTGGATTGCCTAAATAAAACTATTTCACAGAAACTCTAACTCACCTGACCTGTGCTGTGGGGCTATCCTTTTTACGAGTTTGTTTTAAATTAGAATTTAAGCTGCTTTAAACTTAAAGATGGAAAAGTATAGCCTCAATTTAAACCATTTTATTTAAATTAAAACTAATTTTACAGGGAAGTTGTGGTAGGTCTTCAGCTGGGAACTAGAATGGCTTTCATGCAAAAGATCTGTTTTCTAACAACTGTGGGAAAATGACTATTCTGCTACTCACCATGACTCCTTGTGTTTTCCAAAGGCACAAAGAGGCTTTTCAACATTCTGGAGCTTTCAAATTAAATTTCGAAAATTTATCTTTAGATGAGGATGGCAACACTTCCTCCCAGACATGGGCCATCATACAGCACCCAGTAATTTTCAGATTGTTAAATTTCAGATGCTGTTTTTGACAGGTCATGCTTTTCCAGTATTTTGAATAGTGTTGCATAATGAGCCGTTCTGTCCTCACATTGTAACAGTTCATTGTAAAGCTTAGAAATATATACCTTGTGTAAACCTTTCAACAGCTGCATTCACATCAAAAAACAAATATCAATTCTAATTTTGCTGGTTTTTATACAATAAGCCACATTTTCAAAAGTGACATTCTGAGTTGAAAGGGAGTTCACAGGAATTAGTAGATATTAGATATTTTATTTCTCCTGTAAACCACCAATTCCCTTAAAAGCCCAAACAAATTCCTTCCTCCAAAAGAGATTTAACTGTCTTTAAATTATTTATAATAATCCAGTTTTGAAGCCTCTGCTGAATACAGAACATTCTCCTGATACCACAAAATATCCCATTTAGTATTGCGAGCATTAGAATTGGTGTTTTGCAGTCAATGACCATATTTTATCCCCTGGAATTACCAAATACCACTCATGCTTGGCAGTGCTGAGAGGACACAATGTACCCTGGGCTTCACAGCAGAGTTCTTAACACTCTATGCAATTTCAGGTTGCATCAGCACCTTTTTTATCTTAATAACAGAATGTAAACTTAAAAAACAAACAATATCAGATGTACTATTTCTGATGCATTTGATCACAAGCCTTTTTCCGGCCTCTACAGACATCAAGAATTACCCTTCATCTCCAAATACCAGCAAGGTTAAGACACCACTTATCCTCCCTTATCATGGTTCAGGACAGAGGGATGCTGCTGAGAATCTCCTACTACAGTTCACGTCTGGAGATCCAGAGCAGAAAAATTTCTGCTAATTATCAGTTTTATTCCAGAGGCCTTCCATTCTGCTAAATCAGAGAAGGAGAAACAGGCTATTGAGTTTTCTCAACCTTGTTTAAGTGAACATCAGTAATTACTCAAAAATAAGCTATAATGCCCTTAGTGATTTGTTAGTAGCATTGATGTCTCTTTGCTGGGTCCACATCCAAACTCATTCTGTAGGAATGGACCTCTAAATATCCAATGCAGGTATTTCTTACAAACAGACAAACTTCCAGTGGGTTTAGGTTTGCTAATCTCCTGTAGCTCTACAACTGCATGAAGGCACCAGGTCTGTGGGCTGGTCTTGGACCCTCCAGAGTGGGCAAGAAGTCAGATTTTCTTTTGAAAGTCTGTTCCAAATAACTTTGTCTAGTGATTTAAAGAAGCCCACTTGTTCAATTATTTGTCTTTAGTCTGGCTACAGCGTCAGAAGAGCCAGTGCCTGCAGCTTGTAATAAAATATGTATATGAAACCAAAACAGAAACTGGAACAACGTTCCAGGTCACTGCTGGGAGCTTATCCTCAACAGGTCAAGGCAAGAGTGCAGGCTGCTCCCTGCAGAAAAGCTGTGGGGTTGCACAGAAATATGATAGCCAATATTCTGGTTTCCACAGAAGGAAACCCACATTTCCACACATTCCAGAGACCTCAGCAAAGTCAAGACCATAAATCAGGAGTTCAGCCTCATGCTTTTACATGGAATTACATTTCTCTTATTTCTAAGATTAGGTAATCTAGATATTCTAGATGAATTTGATCATCCAAAAACCAATCTGTGTCATACTCATGAAGTGTAACCGAATCCTCCTTTAGAATCAGGTGACTTCTATGGAAGTCTCATGTGTTTCCACAAGTGCAATCGCTCGGACAAGTGTAAGGTTCAGAGGAAGAACCTGAGAAGTATTTGCATCCCTTGGAACAGAGACTGATCCCAGCTGCCAGGGCTGGTGCTCCAAATCCTACTGGAAGCCTCTGGCTCCATCTACAGACGAGCCACTGCAGCTGCAGTCCTGGAATTCCAGCTACAATTTCCAGGAGGAAAACACTAAAAACACCACGACCAGCTTGGGCACTCCCTTCTCTTTTTTCCATGCTGGGGCAGATAAGGAAGGCCCGGGATGTGTCACCTAAACACTGCACCACCCACGAACTGTCAAACCCAAACCAAGAGTTACCGTTACAGTTCTGAATAGGCTGGAAAGAATTCAAATTACATTATCAGAAAAGAGCATCCCTTGCCATTCACTGCTGTCACTGGTGGAATGCTCTACAACAAACAACTGTTGTATTGAACAGATCTTATCCAGTTATGGGGAAAGAATGATTTGTTTCACATACATCTCTTGTGCTATTCCTGGGTTTTAAGAGAGCAACATAAACAAAGTGCTAAAAAAAAACTAAACATTTTTTTTCTGAATAAACAGGGAAAAACAGCATCAATATGGCCAGTCACGGCACAAGAAACACCCACCATAGCTTTGCAGTTTGTTCTGTCTACATAAAGAGTTCAAAACTATGTGCCTGTAGGAAACTCATTCATGGCATGGAAAAGGGCTGGAGGAGAAAGGAAAAAAATACAACTAAATTCAAAGCAATTATTTCCAGTACTGGGAAACAAGATCAGCTCAGGACTGTGGAACAAATCTAACATGAATGCAGGGTTCACCTTTCCAGGGCTCATTTATGTAAATCTTCCATATTTTACCTCTACATCCTGCTTGTTGGCCAACACCAGAATGGGAACCCCTTCCAGAGCTTCACTGGTAATCATCTTCTCTACAAAGGACAGAAACAAAACCATGTTTAGCCAGTTCTGGAAGTTGTACAAATGCCTGGCACAGATTGTCTGGACAGAGGGATGAAGCCAGAGGCTCCTTCTTGCATTACAGCTTCATTTGATAGAAGCTTTCAGGTCTATTTTGTTCACACTGTACTTACCAAAAGCTCTTTTGGACTCAGAGAGCCTCTCCTCATCAGTGGAGTCAATAACATAGATCACTCCATGAGATTCAGCATAGTACTGGAAGGAACACAGATATTGGTGTCAATCCACTAAGATCACTTGTTCCTCTTCCTGATTTTATTTTAATTTGGTACAGTTTTGGTACATGTGGAAGAGATCAACCAGTTAGAGGCAGGTGTATCCACAGTGTGGCTGGACAGAATGGAGGCACACAGCCTGTGCTGCCTGTTCTGTTGGCAGGCCTGATCAACACACCAGGTGGAAAAGCTCATCTGTGTCCCCCCCAAAACTTATCTCTATGGCAAAACCCCAGATCTGGGTTGCTAATTGCTGTCTGTAACCAATAATGCAAATATTAAGCACAGAAATAGTAGAATCTCTGAAAAAGTGTTAATGTTAAATACTGGGGTTATCAATAAGCCTGTGAGATTACCAAATGATTGTAAGTGATTCAGTTCTAAAAGAGACAAAACCACTCCTAAAAGAAATCATGGAATCACAGAATGGTTTGTGTTGGAAAGGGCCAACCATCTCATTTCAACCCCCTGTCAGGGGCAGGGACACCTCCCACCAGATCAGGCTGATCAGAGTTCCACCCTGGCTTTGAACACTTCCAGGGATGGGGCAGCCACAGCTCCTCTGGGCAAGTTGTACAAACCAAACAAAACAAAACCCCGTCTCTAACCTTGTCCCAAAGCGACTGCAGCTCCTCCTGCCCGCCAAGGTCCCAGAACATCAGCCGAGTTTTGCCAACATCAATAGTTCCGACTGGAAGGAAGGAAGGAAGGGCAATCCAATGAAAACTGTGGGTGCTGTAAAACACAGACACTTGCACACCCCGCTCAGAAATCTGGGGTGGGACAGGCTGATAGGGGAACAAGTCACAGGCAGCAGCTACTTGAAACCACAGAGCAAAACCTGCACGGAGTGATCACAAATATAGAGCAGAATCAGTGCAAATAATTCCAGAACTGGGCCAAGGAATGGACTCCAGGGAAATACAGTTTGAGGATGGCGCTGAAAAACGATACCTGGAGTTTTAATACTTCAAGAGTTTCTCCTCCTAAACTAAGAAAGTCTATTTTATTCTCTACAAAAAGAACTGGGCAATTGGGAGATACAATCTCTGCACCCAGGAACTACTCTGCCCTTCTGAAGTCTTAAACATTTCAAACAAAAACCAGCTGTTGTCTAACCGTGCAAGAAAGCTGAAAAAATTCCACGTGGATTTACTTACTGTTTAAGCCTACAGTGGTTGTGATTTTGGACAAACTCATTCCTTTGTAGTTCTTGTTAAATCGGGTTTTAGTTTGTTCAAGGAAAGTCTGAAGAAAAATAAGACAAAGTATTTACTGTTAAACATTTTACTGGCTGGGGTAATCCTACCCCAAACCTGGCTTTTCGTTTCTGCACAATCCTGCTAGAACAGATACTGCCCTGCCTAATTTTGGACACATCACTCTTCTTGCTGTCTATTTTAGCAAGGAAAGAAGGGATCATAGGTGATTATGGGATTACCAAAGCCTCAGCCGCATCCCTGAAAGCTTGTACTAAATTTAAGTAACGAGGAAAAGTTTATTGTTTGGTGTGACATCACTAAAGTAACACAGAACACAGCTGTTGGAAGACCCTTGTTGGAAGATTTATCCCTGGAGAATGTTTAGGACTGTGTGTGCCCTCCACAGGGTGATAAACAGCACTTACAGTTTTACCAGCATTGTCCAAACCCAGGATCAGGACACAGTACTCATCCCTCTGGAACATGTATTTATAGAGCCCTGACAGCAGCGTATACATCCTGCTCCTGCAACAAATGCCAGGAAATCAATTAACAAACAGGTCATTTCCAAAAGCCTCTCATGCCACAAGTTCTTCCCAACACCAGACAAATAAATGATGTTACCCTTTTACGAGTAACTCTCGTATTTAGGCAATTCTAGGAAAAACCACAGATCTAAGAGAGATCGTGAAAATAGCTAAAGATCAAATTTGGGGTTTAAAGGGGAACTGAGGAAGGACTTGAACACCTCTTGCAATAAATGTAAGACCCACAGAAAACGAAGTGAACTTCGTACAAGTACAAAGAACAGGTATTTTGAGCAAGAATCTACAGAAGCTCAAACCTGTTTTTTGTGGTGCTGGATTTGCACGCACAAGGCAGAGCAGCTTTGCCGGGATGCAGGAGGCACTGGCACCAAGTGCTGCAGCTGACTCACATGCCATTGCAACACCCCTCCTGTTCAAACACAGATAAAGGGAACCTCAAGGCAGAGCCTGTGAGAGGCAGCTGCCTCTAAGCGAGCGCGTAGTTAAATAACCACTTTGAAGTCAAACACCATTACCTAAAGGGAAATAAAAGTGTTCCAAAGCAGGAATCGGGGGTTTCACGGTAAGGGAGGACAAGGCACTAAGGGCCAGGGGCTTCAATCCCGCCGGTACCGGGACCACCCTTCGCCTCCGGCCGTGCGAGGGCGGGGGGCACCTGCCGCCGGGCCACCGGCTGGGGGAACCCCGGCCCGCTCCCCTTTCGGGACAGCGACTGATCCCGACCGCCGGCCTGCTCCTCCCTAACCCAGGAGATCTTCCCGGACCTGGGAGATCCCTCCAGACCCGGGAGATCCGGGAGGTCCGGCCCTTTCCTTCCCTGCCACAGCCAGTGACGCTGACGGGGAACACCGGCCCTACCGCCATTTCCCTCTAATAGCCCAGCGCCGCGTCCCGGGACAGCGACAGGTCCCGGATCAGTGACAGGTCCCGGCTCAAGTTCCCGAGCGCAGCGGGCGAGGAAAAGAGCCCCGAGCCGGAGGCCCCTCACCTGGCCCTGGCGCCGGTGTCAGCGTCGGAGCCGCAGCCGCCTCTCACGACTACCCAGCGCCACCGGCCGCCGCCATTCCGCGCCCCGGATTCTGGGAAATGTAGTGCTGTCGCCGCTACGATGGCGGTGCAGAGGGAGCCTGTGAACTACAACTCCCCGAATGCCCAGCGCCGCCCGCCCCCCGGGGACCCCGAGGGCTGAGCAGGTGACGCGTCGGCGAGCGCAGCCGGAAGTAGGGGCGCTGCGGCCGGAAGAGGGGGTGCCATGGCGGGTGTCATGGAGGCAGCGCGCAGGGGCCGGGGCGGCTGAGGGCGCCGTGGGGCCGCCGAGGTGGCAGTGGCGGCTCAGGGAGGTGGTGCAGCCCTGGGGCTGAGGGAGTGCCCAGGCTGCGGGAGGAGCGGTGCCGTGCGCGGGCCCGGTGGGCGAGAGTGGACTCGGTGGCGGGGGAGAGCAGGGCCAGGCCTGGCCTCTCCTGTCGCCTCTTGCCGCCTGTTTCCAGCAGGAGCATCGCTCTGGTGATTTCCGAGGGAAAGAGCGGGACGGCGGGTAGATGTCGCTTCTGCCGGCGAGAACTTGTTATCCAAAAGTGCTTGAGTAAACTCCGAATGTGTTTTGAGTTCGTGGAGAGGACGCGGGCAAAAGCGCCTTTGTTGCGGTGAGGATGGATGAAGAGAGTCTGGAAGCAGCGATCCAGACCTACAACGCCCAGCTGCAGCAGGTGGAGCTGGCGCTGGGGGCAGGCCAGGACCCATCGCAGCACTCCGACCTGATCCAGCTGCAGGAGGATTTGAAGCAGCTCATAGAACTGACCGAGTCGAGCCTGGTGGCTGTGAAAAAGAGCAAACTTCTGGCCACTTTGGACACAGATGCCTCCTCCTCCTCCCCAGCGGGTCTCCCAGGGCAGGATTCCCGCCTGGAGAGCTCTGCCCAGGATGAGGAATACGCTGCTTTTAAGGAAGCCATTGCTGGGCTTGGAACAGATGAAGAGCCTCCAGCTGATGACAACAAGATCTCCTCAGAGAGAGAGGGAGAAACTGGGGACAAAACCAAATCAAAGTGCAGTGAAGAGGAGGAGGAGTCTGAGAGAGAGGAGGAGGAGGAGGAATTGAGTGGGATGAAGGTTAAAGCCCCCTACTACAGCTCCTGGGGGACGCTGGAGTACCACAATGCCATGATTGTGGGGACAGAGGAGCTGGAGGACGGCAGTGCAGGGGTCAGGGTGCTCTATCTGTACCCCACCCACAAGTCCCTGAAGCCGTGCCCGTTCTTCCTGGATGACAAGTGCAGATTTAAGGAGAACTGTCGGTAAAGAGAGACGGGTGGGAGGGGCCTTGTCTTTCAGAGGCATAAACCTCCTCCTGAAGTGCTCTGTGTGGCTTTCTCGCCCAGAGAAATTGTGCCTTAATTTTTCTTTAAATGTGCTGTAGTGAGCAGTGGCATCAGTTTGGCTGTTTTCTGTAGCTGATGCACAGATGGAATGGAAAATCCTGTGGGAAAGCTGCAGAGGTGTTACATAACTGAGTGGATAAATTAACAAGTGATGAAGTATTTTAAAATAAAACACCCAAGTCTGTGGATACTGCACACATTCCAGTTGCACAGGGAGGTTGTATAGGCTCTATTTTTGGGGATCTTCACCAGGATCAACCTCAGTGGTCTGTGAAGGTGCCGGGCTGGAGCCCTGCCTGTCTCTGGTCCTGTTTATCCCCAAAGCCATGAACTTTTTAATTGGATGTGTCACTGCAAGGGAGTTTAATTCTCCAGCATGGGATGCATTCCTTGTCCTGTGACATAAATAATGTATTTAAGGTGAAACATGAACAACTTTATAACTGCAGCAGCACGTGGTCAGACTTCCCTAATTATGGTGAAGGCTCCTCACTGCTGACACTCCTGTGCATTTCTTTTGAGGAAGGAAGGGATTTTCTGTTGAAAGCTCCTGTTCCTCCTTCCCTGCAGGTTTTCCCATGGTCAGGTGGTGTCCGTGGAGGAGCTCCAGCCGTTCCAGGAGCCCGACCTGAGCAGTCTGGGGGTGGGCTCAGCCTGCCTGGCCAAGCACAGTGATGGGATCTGGTACACGGCCAGAATCACGGGTGAGGGCCTTTCCTGGGGCTCACGGGGAAGGCGGAGGCTGAGGTTGATGTGGATCTAAAATTTGGCTCTCGTGGTTAGTGACAGAAAAACATAAATTATGTGGCTGCTGCCCTGAACTCAAAATCTCGGCATAGCTGAGGAAACAGTCTGAGTTTTGTCAGGCTGGAGGAGGGAAACAGGAGATACAAAGAGCAAGAATGTGGAAAGGAAATGACTCCGAGGTCATTAATTGCTCCAGGGAAGAGGGAGGGACTGCAGGAATTTACATGTATAGTAGGTGAGAATTGCAATAATCTGGTCTTGTTTAAACAAAAACCACGGGAGCTGGCCCTGCCCAGCAGCTGCTGATACAGGCTTTCCTCTGTCCTGGGAAGAGGGAGGGTTTATTCCCTCTTTCCATCTTTCTTTTAACTGTTATTAAGTCAGAAGGGAGCAAGTCTAACTTCTTTTTAATTCCATTTCTCAGCAGCCCAGCTTTCTTGGTTTATAGAGATAAACTTTCGGGTATCAACACAGGCATTGTGCAAACAGCTTTTCATTGCAGTGGGCACTTCTCCCTCCCAGACAGAAATAAAAATCACAGATTCAACCCAGAATTCTTTAGAACTGTTCCTTGGGCCTCCCCCCTGTCCTGTGTCGTTCTGCTGGAGCTGACTGTGGTTTAGGTCCCTGTGTGCTGGAGCTCCTGTCCTTGCTGTTCCCTCTGTAGATGTGGACAGTGGTTACTACACGGTGAAATTTGACTCCCTGCTCCTCAAGGAGGCCGTGGTGGAAGGGGACAGTGTCATTCCACCCCTGAGAAGTGAAGATGCTGCTGAATCTGGCGAGTCTGATGAGGACAGTGTGGATGACTCTGGTTATGCCAAAGGTAAGGGAGTGGGGAGAATTTGAGCAAAAGGGATTTGGGATTTTGTTCTGCTTCTCTCTGGGACTGGCTGACTGTCCTAGAGCCCTCACTCTGAGTGTCTCACCTCTGATGAAAGAGCAGTTGATCTCTTCTTGTGTTCCTGAAAGATTGAGAACAGTAATTGGCTGTTATGCTATAACTGCAAACTAAAATCTTTGTTTTGTGCAAGTCCCTGGGCTCATGAAGGCTGGAGGTTTCCATGAGAGCTTCCCACACGTGGAAGAAGAGGGTGTGATATTTTAGAGTTCCAAGCTCTGAGCCTGTTTCTTACATGTCTGGCTGAGCTGAGTTAATAAGTGAATCAGATTTTCTCATCCCTGGGAGCTCCATGACCCAGGAGTGTGAGACCCAAGGAAATGTGAGTGTTGGCTCCTTCCGGTGCCTTGATGGGGCTGCAGGAGCCGTGCCCTGTTTTACTGCTGAAAGGTGACACAGAGAGTGCCCAAGTGACTTCCTGGAAGCTGCACAGGCAGCTCTGTCCCTCTGGTGGTGCCACAGCTGCATCACAGGGACAAAGTCGTGTCCTAGAGCTCTTTACATTTAACCTGACAGAGATTATTGGATCCGAGTAACCCAAAATTAATGCTGTGGCCTGGAGGAGCCTCATACCAGAAACAGGAGCTGGAGGCACAGGATAAGCATTAGGTGCTAATACTGTGCTAAGTTCTACTCAGATGTGTACATTAGTCTGTATTATCATCCTGGAAGGAAGGAAGGAAAAGAATCATAGAACTCCTGGATGATTCTGCCTGGAACTGGGAGGTGGTACATGCATTAAATCGAGGGAAAACTCACATTTCAGTCATTCCCTGTACAGTGTTTGTGGAAGGTGACAATTCAGTAGGAACTAAGTAAGGCTGGAGAAGTGACCAAATGTTTTTAGGGTTGGAGTAGTGAATTGTACCGTCCCGTGAGGGATGCCCCACACAGCAGCTTTATTCACAATTCCTGTTTCACTGATTCTCCTCTTCTGTACCACAGTGATAGATTCAGGGGTTCCAGAGAATGGGGAATGGACCCCTGCCTGCAGCTCCTCTTTCGGTGGCTGGGAGGCCCATACTCGTGGAATTGGCTCCAAACTGCTTGTTCAGATGGGATATGAGTTTGGAAAAGGTAAGGGGAGAGGGTGGTCCTGTTAAGAAAACCTCAAGATTTTGGATGAAGCCAGAATTTTGCTGTGCTGAAAGGCCAGTTGGCTGAGGCTCAAGCAGTGTGATAGATCACAGCAGTGTTGGAGGGAAGAGGGATGAGTTATTTCATGGAAGTACAGGCATGTGGGGCACCAGCCCCTGTATGGTAATGGCAAACAGTGGAGGCACTTGGAAGCATGGTCGAGTTCATGATCAAAGCCGTGAGAACGTTGTGGAGTGTTCAAAGGCTGGAGGTGGAAGGGAGCTGATCTGCAAAGCTTCTGATGTCTGTGTTAATGCATCTCCTGGCTGGACACAGACTTCAAAGCCTGCTGAACTCGCTGCTCCCACCCAAATTGCATCGAGCCTTGGGGGCTCTGGGAGGGCCTCCATGTCTCTGGTTATTCCCAGAGGAACCAAACCAGTTTTAAGCAGAACCTGGCTTGAGAAGCTGAGGGTGAACCTGGTTTCACAGAAACCGGCCTGACAGATGGCCTCGGGCTTGGAATCGCAAATCTCCTGCTATGGAAGGCTCCTGGCCTGGCCTTTGCTGGTCCCCTTGGCTTGGACAGAAATTCTAACTTTTGGTACCCCAAAAGCCCCTTTGCTTGTTTTAAGCTTGTGACTGTCAATGTGAGCTTGTGGTGGGAGGTGACTTGGAGAGGGGATGCTATAATCACTCGGAGTCTCTCCTCAGGCTTAGGGAAGAATGGCGAGGGCAGAGTGGAGCCAGTGCAGGCTGTGGTGCTTCCTCGAGGGAAATCCCTGGACCAGTGTGCTGAGGTGCTTCAGAAGAAGAAGCAGGGGAAGCTGGAGCCAGGCAAATCGAGGAAATGCCGAGCAAAGGGAAGCAGCTCTGGACAGGCGAGCGGCCGCAAGGCCCCACGCAACGTGTTTGACTTCCTGAACGAGAAACTGCGCGGGAAGAGCGCTGGGGACAAGGCTGGGGGGATGGCTCTGCCCCAGAGGAACAGCAAAGAGATCTACCACGCCAGCAAGAGCACCAAGAAGGCCCTGAGTGTCAGCCTCTTCCAGACCACGGAGAAGATTGAACAAACACAGAGGGATATCAGGGGAATCCAGCAGGCTCTGGCGCGCAACGTCGGGCGGTAGGAAAACGTTCCTTGGGATGGAGTCTGTGGTGCTTCTGGGGAGGGGCGGGCTTGAAATTAGATGTGGGAGGAACAAGTGAAATATATCTGGATGGTACTTAAGGGGAAGTGGAGGAGAGAGTTCAGTGTGTGCTTCAGACCAGAGTGGACACTGGCAGGTGTCTCTGGGGTCGTTTGGCTGGAATTCAGGCTGTGGCAAAGAGAGGAGCTTTCTGAGGAAAGGTGCTGGAGTCCTTGTGCCCACCTCTGCAGCCCTGCTGTTGAGCATCCCAGGAGGACATTTTCTAGCCCAGATAGTGCTGAGCATCAAGTTATTCCTGGCTTTCAGCAGGTCTCTTGGGCTAATCCTACAGGAAAGGGCAAACCCCCCTGGGATGGAAGAAGCCTTTGATTTTACCATGCAGGATGACATTGCCACTGTGCTTTCTGCTTTCAGGCACAGCATTGCTACAGCTCAGCTGGAGGAGAAGCTGGCTGATGCTCACAAGCAGCTGGGGCAGCTGCAGGCCCAGGAAGCCAGGCTGCAGCGGGAGCAGAAGAAAGCAGACACCCACAAGAAGATGACTGAGTTCTAAGTGCTGAGGAGGGTGTTGGACTGCAGGAGTTGTCCTTCTGGTGCTCCTGGCCTCAGAGCCTCGATGAGCTGTCCTGCTCTGCTGGGCCTCAGGCTGTCCAGACTAAAACTGGGCAAAAAAGCAGCAGTTTCTGGATGCTTATGAGCTCTTCTGGGAGGGGGAGGAGTACACATCCGTCCAGCCCCGAAAGCATTCAGTGAGCTGGGCCTTGGATGAGGCCTGGCTACAAGGAATACAATTCTCTGCTCTCTTGCAGACTTCTTTCCTTCATTTTCCCTGCAGTAGCAGCTCCATCCAGAGTCTGTGTGTGCTCAGGTGATAACACTGCTGGCTACAAACCAGCTGAGGGGGCTTGGACAGCCCCACATCCTGCCATTAACTGTGGCTTCTGTCTGTGGCCACCTGCCAAGCACAGGTGTCCCAACCATAGCTGGGTGAAAACATCAAAGGTAAAGTGCTTTAGCTGCTCTCTGCCTTCTGGTTTTTTCTATGGGATTTATCTGAGAACTCCATTTTTTGGGGGGAGGAGTTCTTTGTAGCCCTAGTGTAAGGAAGGGAGAGAAAACTGAGAGGTGGGAACCAGCAGCCTGGAGCATCAGATTTCAGCAGTTTGACTCTAAGAGTATCCCAGGCCATGCTGTAGCCAAACTCACTGGCTTGGCATGGAAAGCTGCCTGGTTCCACAAGTAGAGTGCCATAGCTGGGGGAATAAGCCAGCTGCATAACAGAATTCCCAAACCTCCTATCCAGGAACAGCTCCACAGGGAACCTTGTGATTTTTGCCACCATTAGTTGGGTTTTTCTGTCCAAGGTGGCTTACTGAGCACAGGTCCTTTTACTAAACAAACCTCAGGACCCAGATCCAGGTTGGACTGGTCCCTGGATGAGCACAAAGAGCAGGATCTGTATGAGCCCAGTGTGCAGTGGGAGAGCTTAGGGCTGGGCTGGAAGCAGGCCAGGCAAGCCAAATGCCCTTCCCTGCAGTGTGGAAAGTGTTTGGACAGGAAGGATGTTCTCTCCCCTTGGTTACATTCTGTGTTAGTGGTGCCCAGTGCTTGCCTCAGAGGAGATGCTGGTTTCATCATCTGGTGGGATTTCTGCATTGTAAAGGCTGGTTTAAAAAAACAAAAGTTTGCAATTCATGCCAGTATCTGCCAGTATCTTAAGGACACCAATTCTTTTTAATTTAAGGAACCGATTTCCTTTTATTCTGTGAGTCACTTTTCTAATGAAAAGCTTCCTGTGGTACCCTGTTTTTTATCTATCCCTAAGAACAGATTAAAATCAAGCTGTCAGCCTGGGCAGGGCTGTGTCTGCTTGCAGGGTCAGGCTGCCAAACGAACAAGAAAATCAGAGACTGAAGATACGATCAGAGCTGTTCAGGTCGTGTGGGATTTCACATTGCTGCAGACACACCTCAGAAACGCAGCGAGAGAGCAAAACCAAACAAGATGAACATCTTCAGGAAACCTGTGGGAGTGAGCCTGTGCTCTTGAAGAGCACCTGGATCATGCTGTGATCCTCGTGGATGTGGCAGCTCTCAGGGGCTGCCTCTGGCACATCAACATCCATTGGCTGTACTGTCCTCATTGTTCTGAATTCACTTTCTTCACACATCGGGCTCAGCTCAATGGTTTAACAATGGCCCTTCCCTCACAAATGACCTGTGTTTCTCACACTTTAGTGCTGAGTGGTGACAAGGACTAATGTGCTCAGTTTAGCATGGGTGCTCACTGGTGACTGGAGGGCTGAGCCGGGCAGAGAAAATTTGGGGTTTGTGCTCTGAGACTGTTTAACATCATCACCTCTTTAGGAACTGGGTGTATGAGCCCTGTATCTAAGCTAAGTCCTATTGTGACCCTTCCTTGGGAACTTCACAGCCTGACTTGTCCGACTCCTATTCCAGCAGCTGCCACCTCCCACCCAGCGCTGCTCACCTCCCTGATGAATAAAGCTGGTGTTTCTTTTCCCCCTCTCTCCTTGTAAGGCGTTGTTCATTTGCAAGGTAATGATGATCTGGGGCGCCCCATTCTTCCCTTATATCGCCCTGAGCTCCCGGAGGAGCCGGGCGGGGATCAGGGCACGGCAGAAGGTGCTCCTGTGTGCCGGGAGCCCTCGGAGCCGCGGTGCTTCCCGCCCCGGCTGCGAGCACAGACCCAGCCTACCCCGGGGTGAAGCCACCACCTCCGAGGCCAGGAAGCTGTGGTGTGTGTGCTCTGTGTCTGCTCACAGCCGGCTGCTCCTCGGGGAGCGGGACAGCTCAAATCGGGATCTTGGGAATGTGTGGGAGGCCCTGACTGGGACTTGCTGTGGGATAAAAAATGAAATTCTCCAGGCTGGCCAGCAAGGAAGAGAGTGTGATTGGATCCCTGCGCTCCACACTCACCGGATTTTGAGTTCCTGCAAGTAAGTGGTGGTGGCTTTCCTGCCGGGGAAACGGGGAATCTGCAGCTAAACTGAGGGGGAAATACTTTAAACCCCCCCAATGTGTATAGAAGTCACAGCGTTGTCAGAGGTGCTCTTGGGGCTGGATAGACTGGACAGGCAGGATTCCAGCTCGGCTCTGGGAAGCCTCAGCTGGGTTCAGTTTTGAGAGTTGGGCTCCAATGTGTGTCATTTCATGCTTTGTGCTCTGCACAAGGGCTTGAAAGGGAAGAAAAGGCGGTGGAGCTTGGCAGTGCTGCTGGGATCTCATGGCTGGAGTCTGGAGGCTGAGTGGTGTGGGAGCCAGTTGCTTTTGGGATGAATGAATTCAGTTCAGAGGTGTGGGACATTGTGGAAATTTCCAGTTGTGTTGTGGGGAGGGGGACGGGAGTATTGGTGTGCGCAATGGGAAAGTGCTGAACTCCTGTCTCTGGGTGAGGAGGCTTGATAATGTGGTCACTTCAAATGCTGTCTTCTGAAAACCTAAGGTTATGTAAAAGTAGTGCATTTGTGGCAAAGGAAACCACTGTGGTGGGCCGATGGTTCATCTCCTTAATACAGCCATGCTGTAGTTTGGAATCTGGCTTCCCATAACAGCAGCTCCGATCTCGGTTGGTTTACTGCTGTGGCTCAGCTCTTGAGCTGATTCTTGCCTTAGAAGAGCATGAAGAGCTCGAGTGAGTGTTCAGCAACCAGGGAAGAGAAGAAAGAAAAGTGCTGAAATGGTGTCAGCCCCGAGCAGAGCCCTGCGGTATGGGCTCACAGTCACTCACCCAAAGGTTTCAAAGTTGTATTTTCTCAAAAGCCACTCCAGCATGTGAGCAGTGATCAGAACTGCAGCTAGAAGTCTGCATCCAAGTTTTCAGGCATTTGGGTCTGGCATTTAGAAGTATGATTAGCACTTTCTGAAATGAAAAGCCCCCAGAGGTGATTGACCATGAAATCTCATTACAGAGATGAGCAAAGTGGGTAAGATCTCATGCCTGCTTTTTTGAAATAGTCTTAAAATTCACTAATTGCACCCCATAGTCCAGGGCAGATTCAGTATTGTGACTGACTGTAAGCAGAGCTTTCACTTTTTGTAATTGAAAAGAAAAAAAATCCATCTACTTCTGCTTCTTGGGCCTTTTTTGAAGCATAACTCCCTGGGGTACCTGAGCAGAGTTTGCTGCAGCTGTGTGCATAGTTGCTGATGAAAATCAGCTCAAAGTGTTCCTCTTGGTTTTGTGCAAATAGGCTTTGAGTAGCTTCACAGACTTTTCTCTTGCCACCCTGCACTGAACAACACTGTGTGGTTTTATCTGGGGAGATGAATCAGAGGGCAGGCAGAATCATCATCAGCAGCAGCACTTGATTTTGCAGTGAATTTTATCTCGCCTTCAGGAAGCCCAGATGAGGAACTTGCACCTTTTGTAGGACTCATAAAAAACTCCCACGACCTGGAGCAGCAACCCGTCTGCCTTAAGGGTTCGTGTGCTGGGGTGTCACACACAGAGGGGAGTGATCCCTGCTCGGAGGGCTGTGGGCGTTGTCACACAACGGCTGTGACCGCCCTGGTCTTCAAAGCCACCTCAGCTGGCAGAGCCAGCGCCTTACGAAACGTCTGCTGTCTCCTGCCCCGGGGAGCGGCCCCAGGACTGAGAGATCGATAACTTTATCGGCAGGAAATTCAGGTGTAGGTTTCGGAAGGTCTGGCTGAGTCTTTGCCTTGCAAACTTGCTCAGTCCTACCTGAGCATCTTTAGTCAGGCACTGGGCACTGATTGTGAATCTGTGATTTTGGGAGACCCAACGTGTTGTCCCAAGGAGTAGCTTTCCCCAGTGACTACTGGGCCTGAGCACTGAGGAGCCTGCCCTGCACAGTTTCACTGGTCAGAAATCCTGGAGCAACCACCAACCTGCTCTACAGACAGTAGGCCAGAAGAATTTCTCTGCATTCATTTCTGCTCAAGGAAGTCTCTCCTTTCAATCTTCAAAATTCAGGGATGGAAAATCCCCCTGCTGTGGGTTAAGCTGCCCCGTGTGTGCCTGCCTCAGCATGCTGAAAGCTCCCACCTTGATCCCGACATCACACCAGCTCCCGGCCATCGAACCTCTTTAGAAGTTTGTCTGCTCAACTCCAGAGCCCTCTCAGCTCTGCCCTGGTCCTGCAGCCCATGATTCCATCACTCTAATGAGCTGAACGAGTCCAGCGAGGAGCTCCAGGCTCTGTCTAACGCACCGGCCCTGTTGCAGGTAATCCGAATAATTAAAGTATGCTCAGACAGAAAAGCCGCGTTGTCTAATTAAAATGGCGTTGGAAAGGGAAGAACCTCCCCTTCCCAGCTCTGATCTAAGCCAGTCTGTCCAGCCTGGTTAGTCCTTAAAAGCTCTCTGTCTCACTTTCTACCTTGAAATAATTGCTCTCCAGGGTTCATGCTTCAGTCAGGGCAGTTTCCAAAGGTATGGGAAGTTCTTAGATAAAAGGATGCTCTCAGAAAAAAGGGTGCTGCAGATGGGCAGAGACCTTTTGGTTATTGGGGTAAAAATGTGCCAAAGATGCTGCTGAGTGACCTGAGGTGGAGAGGAGAGGGGAGCTCCTGTGGGTCTGCCTTAACTTCTGAGATTCACACAAGGCAGGGTGGCTTCTCACCAGAGCTCATCTGGGCTTTGTCATCCCAATGAAGATATGTAAGAGGGTGAGTAAGAGGTGCTCAGCATGTCCCGCCGGATCTGTGGTTTCCCATCCATGCTGGTAGAAGCTGATCCTGCCCAGCTCTGCCCAGGGACCCTACTGCTGGGCCCATCTGGGTCAGCTACTGTGGCTTCTTGAAGCTGTGTTTTACTCCAGGAACTGCCTCCATCTCCTTTCAGATCAGGCTGGTGTCAGGCCAGCCTTTTTTGTAGAGCAGGGTGCACAGAGCTGAGCCTGCAGAGCTGGGAGCCGCAGCCGCCGTCGACGCCGGTGAAGGTGAAGGGGTGTCAGCTTTTGCTTTGGGTTTGCAGCACGCTGGCAGTGGAGCAGGGACAGGGATGGTGGCATGGAATGATGGGACAGGGGTCACCAAAAGCCTCCTGGGGAAGAGGGTAATCCCTTCCTGAGAGGCTGGGGAGCATCCGTGCTTTGTGTCAAGCTCCCCAGCACCCTCCTGCCCCTGCACCACTTGCTCTGGCTGTGCTGCTGCTGCAGTTTGCCAGGATGATTTTTGCCCTGAGGAAAGAACAGGAACAAGGGTTGGATTTGGGCAAGGCACAGCTTTAGGCAGAGGAAAGGGTTGGGAAGATTGGGTATTTTCTGCTCTGGTGTCACAGCAGAGAGTAGCTGCAGAACTGGGGTTGTGGTGGCACAGGGAATGTGGGGTCCATGTGAATCCATTGCAGAAGGAGGGTGTCCTGTCGTGTTCTGCTGAGCCCAGGGCACGAGGAAGGAGAGGAGGCAGGGGAAGAAGATGCTGAAGTTCACCGTTTCCAGGAAATTGAGTCATCCTGCCTGTCCTTACTGGTCTCCCCTATGCTCAGGAGCAGTGTCATCCCCATCTCACAGCCCGGGGTGGTGTCCTGGTGTCCCCAGAAAGCACTCTGTCATTTGTAGGGTGTCTCTAGCAGGTTTTCAGGCCTCATGGGCATCTCCTTTTCACCATTTCAGTGGCAACTTGCGAGCCTGAATCCCGTTGGTTTTATTGGATTGTTTTTTTCAAAAGGAACCAAAATCTGGAGTTTTCCCCAGTGGTCGCAGAGCACCCACTGCCAAGTGTCCACATGGGGCTGGGCACTGGAGGTGTTATGGTGACTCTGGGGTCGGCAATCGCTGGCCAGAAAATGGGACACCCAGTGAAATGTCCCCATCCAGAGCACAGAGAGACCCCTGCTGGGGGACTGTGCTGCAGGGGTCCCTTAAGCCCTGAGGGTCACAGAGCAACATTTCATGCCATGGTGAGCCCAGCAGCTCCTGGCTGAACTCCAACTTGTGTTCTCTCTCCTCAGAGCTCAGCCCTGCTGTGGTGCTGGAAGCGTCTCCCCCATGGCTGCAGCCAGCAACGAGGGGACAGCAGGGACCCAGCTCCTGCCAGCTGGCACTGCCCTGGCCCTGCTTGGTGGCCTGGTCTACCTGGGCACCTTGTGTGCTGCCTGCAAACGGTACGTGCTGCCCACGGCTCCTCCACTTCCCCTCCCAGGGCTGGGATGAGGCTGGGGATCCCTCGGTGGCATTTGGTGGCTGCACATGGAGACTCTGTGCAGCCATCCTGAGCTGGGACTGTGGGGATCTGCTGCTCTGCTCATCCCAAGCCCCAACCTGCACCCAGTGCAGCTCTACCTGGCTTGATCCTCCATCCCTGTCTGTCACAGCCCCCTGGAACACCCCCTACAGCCAATAACCCCAGAGGAGCAGCCCAGAGAGGCTGAGCTGTGAGCAGGACGGGCAATGCCAGGGGTAATACTGAGGGCAGTGCCAGTGGTGCCCTGCAGAGCTCAGTGGGGTGGTGCAAGATGCAATTATGATGTCCCCAGCCAGCACAGGCCCTGCTGTGGGGCTGTAGAAGGAGCAGGATGTGGGGACCTGGGACACTTGGTCCCCCCCCTTGTTGGGGACCTGGGACACCTGCTCCTCACCCCTGGCTTTGCCATCTGCCTTGGGCTCAGCCCCAATTTTCCCTGCAGGAAGGGCAGGAAGAAGGTTGCTCCAGATGGGGTGAAGCTCGTGGATGAGGTAAGAGCACATTTGGGGGGCAGGATCAGCTCTGGGGGGTGGTCTGGGCTCTCAGCCCAGCCTGAGGGTGTCTGTTTCCCCACGGCAGGCCCTGCTCTGCCAGACACAGCTGCGGTCACTCTGCAAGTCAGACACAAAGCTGCACGAGCTGTACAGGGTGAAGGTCAGAGACGACGGTGAGTGGCCGTGGAGCAAGGGCAGCCCAAGGGGCTGGTGGCCTGTGGCAACTGCCTGCAGTCCCCCTGCTGCCCAGAGAGTACATCATGGCATGGACAGACGTGCCACAGGGCTGGCAAAGGGGCTGGTGCCTGCTGCATCCCCTCATTTCCTCTTCTCTCCCCACAGTCCAGCGTCCAGCCAGCCTGGATCTCCCCTGTCTCACAGCCCCTGAAGGCGAATCCCTGCACAGCTCCGGCCTCCTGCACCGTGAGCTGCCCCAGATCCCCGTCCCTGAGCCCCCGGCCGCTTCCCCAGCCCCCGACCAGACCTACTCCAACCTGCTCTTCACCCCACTGCGGAAACCAGCACCAGACACTGTCTATGAGTGCCTGGCAGTGGGAGGGGAGGATGCCCCAGTGCCCCCCATGCCAGCTGGCACCCAGGTGTCCCCTCCACAGGCTGTGCATGGGGCAGCTGATTATGCCTGTGTCCATAAAGTGAAGAAGGTGGTGTCGGTGGAGGTGCAGGACGGGGCTGTGGCAGGACCCTCTGGAGCACAGCACTGCTGGGATGGTGCAGGCAATGCCCCTCAGGCCAAGGTACGACTCTGGAGGGCAGCAGGGATGGGGTGCATGGGGGGTCATTTAATTCCCTGTCTCCCTGTAGTGCCCATGCTTGGAGCAGGGTGTAAGTTAGGATACAACTGCCAGGATCCTCCTGAGGGGCTGTCAGAAGATGGGGGGGACAAAATCATGAGGATACTCTGCTGTGGGCAGGGATTGCCCTCAAACCTCCACCCAAAACCAAAATTCCTTTTGCAGCTGGAGGAGATGTACTCGACGGTGTGCAAAGCCACCAAGAAGAAATCCCAGGTGCCTGCATCAACCCCGAGGGCTGTGAAGGAGGTGGGCTCTGGGTGGCCGCCCCCCCACCAGCAGGAGGGGGCCCCAGCAGCCCCAGGCCTTCCTGACCCCTGTTACGAGTCCATCAACGACAGAGCATGGACTGCTCAGGGCCGTGGCCCCGACCCTGACTACGAGGCTGTGGACATTAACTGGAAGAAGGCAGCAAAACGGGACAGGGCAGGGAAGCCCCGTGTCCCCGAGAACCTGTATGAGAGTGTGGTGGACGTTTGGGCAGGGGAGCCCCGGAAAGCCTCTGCCCGGACGGCGGCCAACGGGCTGGAGGTTTATATCACCAACCTATAGCCCCCCCAAGAGCAGGGGAGGTGCCACAGGGGGGTCCCACCTGGCTGGACATCATTGGGTGCCAAAGGGAGGGGTGCCAGCAGCCCCGTGCCCACCACAGTGGCTGTGTCCCTGCACTCACTCTCTGTATATATTTTCTGTTACTTTTCTTTGAGTGTCCTCGTCCCATCCCAGCCCAGCTGGTGCCAGCAGGTTGATGGTGGTATGTCCCAAGATGGGCAGTTTGGGGGTGCTGTGTGGGACCCCAGTGAGACAGGGCTGGCACTGGCACCAAGATGGGAACAGGGTGGGGACCAGTCATGTTTTGGGGCATGGGGGTTACAGGGCTCCAGCCAGTTCCATGCCTTGGGCAGAGGATCAGACCCTCATCAGGAGGTTTCTGCCATGACTGAGGGTCCCTGTTCTCCTCACACTGCGTGGGGGAGACCAGGGTCCCTGCTAGCCCCCAGGAAGCCTTGAGAAGCTTTGCTCTCATCACAGAATGTCCCTTGGGAGATGGGGTCAGCCCAGTGTCTTCATGGAATCATAGAGTATATCCTGAGTTGGAAAGGACCCACAAGGGATCATTGAGTCCACATCCTGACCCTGTACAGGACAGTGCAGAAATTTCACTGGTGTGGGCTGTGGGCTCTGCTCCATCCTCCATTCCCACCCTTTCAGACCCATGCAAGGGTGTCTCTATGGGCAGCCCTCTCCCAAACACCATTAAAAAGCTGAGAGAAGGTTTACAGTCTTAAACTGAATCTAAAACTCTGGCTCTGGGGGCTGTTTGATGCTGCTGCTGCAACCGGTGCTGGGAGAGCAGCTTTGAGCATGTGACTGTGAGTGCACCTGCCCTGGATGGGTGGTTTGGCACCTCTGAAATGGGGACACACAGCCACCAAGAGCTGCTGTATGGGGCAATCTGTGCCAGAGCAAAGCCTTGCACAGGGCTGGGGTACAAGCCAGGCTGTGTTTGCCCAGCATTGGCTTCCTTGCTCACCTCCCCATCACTCCTGTGGGTCCCGCACAAAAAAAAATGTGCAAAAAAACATTGCATGAGCTGGAGGTATGCCAGAGCTTCATCTCCCCTCCTCTCCTCCGCGGTGGAGTTGCACATCCGTGCCTCAAGGGACACCATGGCGAGGCAATGACGGTGGCCTCGGTCACATGGCCACCGGCTGGCCAGCGGCTGCCTGACCTCGTGGCACGATGGCCTGGTGCTCACTGGAGCCGGGTGGAACCTGCAGCCCCTGTGCCGTGCCAGGCTGTGTGGCAGGAAGCGACGTGCCTTCCCTCAGCATCTCGGCCCCTGCGCTGCAGCAGGTGAAGAGATTAAAACCGAGAACTCAGCAAACCCCGCTGAAGGCGTTAGAGCTGGAGGCCCCCCCGGCGTCGTCAGCCCCGCACTCGACGCCAAACCACAGCCGCCCTCGAGAGCTTCTCCCATCCCCCGGCGAGATAAGGGCGCCGATAGAGCACGGCTGGTGCCGGTGCTGCCGCGCTCTTCCTGCTGCCAGCCCACCACAGTGACGTGTGGGCTCCCACCACGCTGCCCCCGGCTGCACCCTTCCCCTGCTCCCCTTCTCCATCCTCCCACCACACATGGCTGGGCCCTTCCTGCACCACCTGAACCCCCTGAGCTGTTTTGGGCTGTGTTGCCAGGCACAGGAGCGTCACTTCCATGTGGGGATCAGGGTGGCTTCACACCGCTCCCTGCGCTGCCTGTGGGCTGGGATGTGGGTACCACTGTGCCACCACCCTGGGGAAAGGCAGGTTTGGAATGGCACGAGGGAAGGGAAAGCTCCTGCTGTGGTGGCCAAATTTGGTCTCCAATTTGCCCCAGCAGCAGCAGAAGTTGTGCAGGACTGCCCGCTTGCCTGTAATTCCTGTGGGACTTGGGAGAGCCGGACTTAAATAAGACAACGACTGCCCAGTCCTCAGGGTGATGGAAAATGTGCCTGGAGCTCTGGCTGGAGACTCGAAATCTGGGTGGTGAATGAAGAATCCATCCCAAACATCACTTGGGGTCTCAGGGTCTGGTCGAGAAGGTCGATGTTGGGGTCAGAGCAAGGGGAGAGGGTAGGGTTGGGCGTACCCCGCCTCAGCCCCAGGGGACAGAGTGTGCGACGGGGCTCTGTGTCACGCTGCGAGGGGACGGTGCTGAACGGCGCCGTTCCCACAAGAGGGAGCGAGCAGGAGCCCAGCGAGCACCCGCCTTAAGAGGCTGAACGGGGCTGCACATCGTATCGTCCTGCCCGCTGTAGGATGTAGCACGGTGCTGCAAGGCGCACTGCACGGTGTGACACCTGCACCGTGTGGCACCTGCACCGTGTGACACACTGCATGGCGCTGTACGGGGCTCTGGAATATAAGGATCCACACCCCCATGGCCCCTGCACCCCGCATGGCTCCGCAGCCTGCCCAGCTCTGTGGCTGTACGGCAGCACAGGGCTCTCCACCCAAACCAGCCCCACACCTGAACAGCTCCGCGCCCCGCCTAGCCCCACATCGCTGAAGCTCACACCCGTATGTCCCCGTCCCCCGGCAGCTCTGCACGCCCAGCAGGCAGCCAGGGGACATGGGCAGTGCGGGCACGGCCGCGCCTCCCGGTGCAAGACCCTCTAGGTGAGGGGCATCACAGTCCAGTTCACAGCCAGCCCCTAGCAAGGGCATCCAGGTACCACGGGGGGATCTCCCAGGGATGGTGATTCTTGTGGGAGGCCTGTGCAGGGCCAGGCGTTGGGCTAAATTATCCTTGCACGGCTTTTCCAACTCAAGAGGTGCTATGACCACAATTTTAATTTGGGATGCCACCCTGCCGAGCGCCCCTGCCCGGGCCGGGAGTCGGGCTGGTGGCCCCCTGTGCAAGGGCGGGCGATCCTCATGGAGTTGCACAACACCGAACGGAGCTGCTGGAGCCTCCAGCTCTGCGCTTCGGCCGCCGTTAACCATTAAACCACAGCGGGGGCGGCCGCGGAGCCTCCCCCGGGCCCCACAGGCTCCGGCAGGGCTGCGCTGACGGGGGCTGCGGGATCAGACTCCCCAGGGACGGGACAGGATGGGGAATAAAGGCTGTTTCGGCTGTGCTCATCCTCCCGTGCTGCCCGGGGCCCCGCGGGTGTCTCGGCTCCTGGGGGACACTGCCCTTCGCCCGGCTGGTCCCCAGTGCTGTGTCGTGCCGGGACACCCCGCGGGCGGCTCTGCCGGGGTGACACCCGCCGCTTGGCCGGATTCGTGGGGATTTTTCCGGTTTGCTGCTTTTTTTACTATTGGGAAAGCACCTGGGATTGGCGCAGGGTGGAACCGGTACCTGAGCAGGGAACGAGGGGTGGCCAAGCACCCCAGGAGCCAAGCTGGGAACATCGCCTCCCCAGGCAGGGGATCCCCGGGATGCCGCCCCAGCAACCCCACAGCCCCCGAGCCACGGGAATCAGCCGTGTCAGGCAGCCCAGGGCTGCTGGGGGACAGGCGGGGGGGGACAGGCGGGGGGGGACAGGCGGGGGCCACCATCCGGGACAGCCGCACGGACTCTGTCCCGGCCTTCAGGCTGCGCGTTGGTCAATCCAGCAGGAGCGGGACCTGGTGGCCCCCCGTCGCCGCCCGGGGCTTGCTGCCCCGCGGGTTTTGGGGCAGACGAGGAGCAGAACGCGGTGGGGCGCTAGCCGGAGCTCCCCAAACACCCCATGCACCCCAAAACCTCACGCACCCCATTTATCACGTGGACCACAGATACTCCCTGCACTATAGGCACCCCGTGCCGCCCCACGTCCCCAGGGCACCCCAATGCACCCCAGAATCCCATGCACCCCATGCACTCCAAGCATTCCATGTACCCAGGGCATTCCATGCATCCCACACGCCCAGGGTAGCCCACGCTCCCCGTGGAGTCCATGCACCCCGTGTACCCCCATGCCCCACAGTACCCCAAGTACCTCCTGTACCCCTCGCAGCCCGGGCACCCCACCCACACCCAGCCCTGCCATTCTGGGTGGGTTCTGGCAGTGATTCCTCGTGGTGGCCAGGACTGACGGTGGAATTAGGGACTTCTTTCCTACTGGGAACGGCGCACACACCCCAAAAGTCCAGACCACACCCCCTTTCTAGCAGAAGGTGACTGTAACTTTTGGGGGAGCCCTAGAGCTGGTGGGGGGAGCCCTACAGGCAAGCTGCAGGGGATATAAAACTTCGGAGAGAATTTTGGGGGGACCTATAAGTTTTGGGGAATATAACTTTGTGAAGAGCTTTGCAGCGTTTGAAGAACCTCTGTATTTTATCGGCAGCCCTATAATTTGGTGGGGGACATCACTTTTGCACGAATCCCCCCAATTTTAATGGCGCAAGTTTCAGCCCGGTAAGTCCGCAGGAGCCTTCGGGAGTTTTGCAGGATGCTCCGCGGTCGCGGGATCCCCACGTTTATTTGGGTGGCGCCCAGAATCCGCGCCGTAACACCAAAATCGGAACTTTCGGGGGTCCTCTGCAACTTTTGGGGAGCCCCGCGAGTTTGGCGGGAAAAGGTGGGGGTGACTTCACGGTGGCTCCAGGGGTGCCAGCGGGGCCTGAATGTTGAGGGGGGGTGTGTGTGACAGGGGCAGTGGAGGTGGGGTGGGGTTTTGGGGAGGTGTTTTTTTGGGGGGGGTCCCGCCGGCAGCGCGCGGCGGGAGGGCGGGGCGCGCGAAGATGGCCGCTGCCGGCGGGGGCGTGGCGCTGCCGGGGGGCGTGGCGGCCCCGCGAGGGAGAGGGGCGTGGTTACCGCCAGCCAAGTGGCAGCTCTCCTCGACCAATCAGCGACGCGGAGTGCGGCGGCCGCGTTCCAGCCCGCGCGCTCTGGCCAATGGCGCGGCGCTCGGGGGGCGTGGCCCAGCCGGCGCCGACACCGGGGCCGCGCGCGGCGGAGCGCGCTCCCCCCGCCGGGCCGCGGCCGCTCCGCGCATGGACCCCCCGCGCCCGCCCGCGGTCCTAATGCCCGCCCGCCGCCGCCGCCGCCCGCCGCCCCCGCCCGCGCCGCCCGCCGCCCGCGCCGCCNGGAGACCGGGGTGGGATCCGGGGGAGGCGGCGGGGGGGCGGTGACAGCTGACAGCGGCCCGCCCGAAACTTTCCCCGCCGGTAAAATGGCGCCGCGATGGGATAAACTTTGCGGGGCGGGAAGGGGGGGTTTGTAGCGGCGGAGCGCGGGGGGTGGTGGTGGGTCACATCACCCGCACCCCCGGGGGGATCGTCTCTCCTGGATCGCAGCCCGTTGGGATCTTCCAGGGATCTCCCGCCGCGGGGATCCGCCCAGCCCCGCCCCAGGGAGATCGGTAGGATCCGCTCGCAGCGGGATCCGCTCGCTGCGGGATCGACTCGGTGCTGGATCACGTGGGATCTCCCTGGAGTGGGATCCACTCGGTGCCGGAGCTCAGGCAGTGGGTGCCGGTGTCTGGGATTGGCCTGGCAGGCACAAGTGTGCTCCCAGCTCTGGGATACCCGCTGGATCCCGGGTGATCTGCTCAGAGCGGGATAAACTTGGGATGTGGATTCATAAGGTGTGGATCTATACCGGGATGTGGCATGTGGGTGCTGCCACCTTAGAGCTGCGTTGCCAGGAGGGTGTCAGGTCGCCTCCTGGCTCTGCTGGATCTCTGCTGATGCTCAGGCAGTGGGTGATGGTGCTGGCAGCAGCATCACAGAGGGATCTGGAGAGTGCCAAGGAACTCCTGCCTGGATCCCACCGCGACCTGGTGGGATCCACATGGGATTTACCCCAGGGGGACCCACGGAGTGGCTGGCAGGGTCCCACCACCACCCTGCCTGGAGGCGCTGATCAATCTCCCCAAACCCCCCTCCCCATCCCACCGAGGTCTTGGGGGACCCCTGGATCCCTGCTACCCGCTGCCGTCTCTCCCGCAGGCTCCGCTGGGATCCGAGGGCTGGCCGGGGGAGCCGCCGTCGCGCCACGACGCGGCCAGCCAGGAGGCCATGCTGCGGGCGCTGGACGCGGGGCTGGAGCGGTGCCTGGCGCTGCACTCGGCCGTGCAGTGCATCCCCGTGCCCCGGCACAGGTAGGGACACCGGCGCGGCCACCACCCTCCCACCAGCACCGGCCTCGCTGCGGGAGCAGGGATTTTTTCAGCGGGAGGACTTTGGCCGCTGTTGGCCTTGCTGGGATCCCCGGCAGTGAGTGGCTGTCCCGCTGTGGCAGCTCTGGGGACTCCCAGCTGGGAGCATCACCAGGTTATCTGTTTGCAAAATGCTTTCAGGTGCTCTTGACCTCTTGCTTTTTTTATTTTAATCTAAATTTTTTATAGGTTTTTTTCCACTTCAAGGAGGCCTTTGGCCTTAGGCAAGCCATCCCTGTGTCCCTGGGCAGGATGGAGGTGACAATACCCTCCAGCACAGTGCTGCCCACGGGCGTGGAGAGCTGCCCCTGGCATGGCACAGGCAGTGGCGTTTTGGCAGCCTGCCCGCACCTCTGTCTGTGCCATGCCCAGGGGAATTCCAGCCAGCTGCTGGGATGATCCCTGGAGGGGTCAGCAGCATCTCTGGGTGCTGCAGGATGTGGGACATCTGTGGCTACCTTTCCACCTGGTGATGCCACCAGCATGATGGGGCCACTGAGACCTTGTGCCCACCCTGTACCCCCACACAAGCCACCCTGGGATGGGCGCAGGCCACCGTGGGTGGGAGGTCCCGGCACCTCAGTGGGGGAGGGAAGGTGATAGAGGGTCCCAGGGGGCCTGTCCATCCTGACACAGCCCCCTCTGCTCTGGCTGGCAGGAAGCTCTCGGGCAAGGCAGGCATTGATGAGGTGATGGCAGCGGCGGTGCTCACCAGCCTCTCTGCCAGCCCGCTGGTGCTCGGGCACCCACCAGCCACTCATGCCCCAGGTAAGAGCATGTCCCTGTCCCCCCCATCCCTGGACATGTGTCCCACGGCAGGACCTGACCTTCCTCTTCCTCCTCCTCACCAGAGCCCGGCAGCGAGGTCTGGAAGGAGGCTCCTGCCATGTCCTCCAGCTGCAGCAGCAGCAGCAACACCAGCGGGGACTGGAGCTGGGACCCCTCCAGCGACCGATCCACCCCCTCCACCCCCTCACCCCCCCTCTCCAGCCACGTCCCCAGCACCTTCCTGCCTGGCCCACTGCCGGATGAGGGCCCTGATGAGCCCGATGGCACCCACTTCATCTTTGGAGAGCCCATCCCACGGAAGAGGAAGGTGAGATGAAGCTGGGGATGATGATGGGGGTGAAGTTGGGTTTCGGGAATAATAAGGATGGGGATGACAGTTGGGATGAGGTTGGATACATGAATGAGTTTGGGAATGGGGATCGTGAGGATGGAGGTGAGGAGGATGACATTTGGGATGGGAATGAAGAGAGTGAGGTTGGAGATAGGGATGACAGTTGAGATGATTCTGAGGGTGTAGGTGGTGATGGGGGTAAGGTTGGGGATGACAGGATGATATTTGGGCTGGGATGACAGTGGGGCTGGAGATGAGGTTGGGGATGAGGATGGGGCTGCCAGCCTGACACCTCTCTCCTGCAGAACTCCACCAAGGTGATGTTCAAGTGCTTGTGGAAGAGCTGCGGCAAAGTTCTCAGCAGCTCCTCAGGGATGCAGAAGCACATCCGAACCATGCACCTTGGGTAAGCACACAGGGTACCCCTGGACACCCCCAGACCCCCTGGTACCCCTTGAAGGGTCCTGTGGTGCTGGGGGAGAGTGTCCCAGCCAGCCTCTGCTCTCCCTGCAGCCGTAAAGCCGACCTGGAGCAGAGTGATGGCGAGGAGGATTTCTACTACACGGAGCTGGACGTGGACGTGGACGCGCTCACTGACGGGCTCTCCAGCCTCACTCCGGTCTCTCCCACGTCCTCCGTGCCTCCCGCCTTTCCCGGCCCCGAGGCTCCTCCTCCACCGGCGCTGCCGATCCTCGACCTGGCCCTGGCCTCCCCCTGCAGCCCCCCGGCCCCCCCCGGCCGCTGCCACGTCCACACTGACCACGCGTACCAGGTGAGGGGCACAGGGATGGAGGGCGGACAGGGATGGAGCGGGGACAGGGATGGAGTGGGGACAGGGATGGAGGTGGGGACAGGGATGGAGGTGGAGCTGCTGCACTCCCTCATCACCTCGTCTGATGAAGGTTGTGTCCTCTCTCTCCAGGGCTGCCGGACCCCCCCACGGCCACCGGTGTCCCCCACTGTCCCCACCCCGCCACCACCCAAGCCACCGGCCGTGCCCAGGTGAGCCATTGCTATCGTGCCCCACCCTGTCTCCTCTCACCCGCGTGTGTCCCCCCC
>VZDJ01000175.1:4879253-4918701 GCA_008694505.1 Cyanoderma ruficeps
GGGGGTGTCTGGCTGCTCCCGGCCCCCTCCCCACTGTGGTTTGGGGACCCCCACATGGCTCAAATAAGCTGTGCCTGTGGCTGGCGGGGGCTCGGAAAAGGGGGTGTCCGTTCCTGTCCCCCACCTGTTCCCGGGGGGCAGCCCCAGTGCCCAGGGCAGAGGTGGGCGCCTGCCCCCCCTCACCTCCCCCAGGGGGGTTTTTACTCTTTGTAATGTCATTTCTCTCTCTCGTTTTGGGGAGCCCCCACCGGGGCGATGCCCCGGGAAGTGCCTGCAGGAATGCGCCCATTTGCACTAAGCCAAACTGCACAAAGAGGGGTCTTTTTTTTTTGTTTTCCTTTACTTTTATTATTTTTTCCTTCGTGTGGTTTTTATTTTTTGAATAAAATATATGAAAATTCGTATTTTTACCTACTCCCTCCCACAGCACGAGAGCGCGCGGGCCGCGGCGCTGCGGCAGCGGGGTGCCTCCAGCCCTGGGTGGGTTTCTAGGGGTTTAATTCACTTTAAACCCCCTTTTTACCCAAAAAAACCCATTGTCCCCTCAAAACTCTTTGTCCCCTCTCGTCCTGTCATTCTCCAGCCCAGGCAGCAGCTCGGGTTTGGCCAGGCCGTGCCACCCCACTCCTCTCCCCATGCAGGGAGGGGACAGGGAGGAGTGGTGGCCCTGCCACCCTCCTGCCCTGTGGGAAGGTTCCCTTTCCATCAGGGACCCCCCCCATTGCAGGGTTCCCCCTGGCAGGGGGTTGGACACTGCTTTGGTCCCATGGGTCAGGCTGGTGCTGTGTCCCCACTTGTCCCCTCCAGGGATGTGATGTATCAGATCCAAAAGAAAAAAAAAATAAATGTTTGGATTTTTTTTTTAATGATTCCTGTTCTTAAGTTACTGTTAAGACAGACAGGGTGGGCACCATGCGCCTCTTGGCACCCCCAGACCCACAGCTATCATCCCCCTCCTGCATTCCACGTCCCCCAGGAATGGCATCACTCTGTGCATCCTCCTGGAGTTACTTTAATGTCAATTAATGCCCAAAAAATAAGGAAATTGCCACCAACAGGCAGCAGGGAAGGAGGGAATGAGCCACAGGTGCCTGTTGGGAACGAGGAAGGGGAAGGGGTAGGGAGCAGCACCCCCAGCCTGGGGGCGAGCAGTGCTCCCTGCTGGTCCCCATGTTGCCCCATCCTTCCACACAGGGCAAGGAGGAAAATAAATTCCATATTTGAAAAAAGAAAAAGCAGACAAAATTGTAGCAGCAATTTCCCAATTTATTGAAACTGATTGATTTTTGCAGGTATGTCTAAGCTAAATCCCATCACAAAGGTTCTATCCGAGGGGCAGCCCCCGGCAGGCGAGGAACTGGGCAGCAACTAGAAAATAAAATCAGATTTACCTGAACTACATCGACAGAAAATCAGTACAACACAGCATGTTCTCCCACTGACTTCTGGTTACGAAATCTCCTCAACCTCCCCAAAATATTAAACACATCTTCAATACAAACACAGGTTTATAATAATTAATATAAAGTCAGTATAATATAGAATATTCCCAGCAAAAAAAAAAAAAAAATCAACAATCTTCAAACACCGTCCTTTTTGTGTTTGTTCAGCTTTATTTTTGTAGACAGGTTTAAAGCACGTTGAAAAATAAATATATATGAAAGCATACACACAGCACTCTGACTAGGGGGACTAAAAAAAAAAAAAAAGGCTGAAATTCAAAACACGACTCAGGATCTACAAAATCAAAGGAACCATTAATTATGGCTTTCATAGGAGTCGCACGTGTCACAGAATGAGTGAAAATTAGATTATCTTTCAGAATATTGCAAAAAATTCCAGTTTTTGCATTGTTTTTATGGAGTTTCTTTCCTCGAGGGTGATGTGCAAAAGGGGGGGCTTTGAGGGGAGGGTGCTCAGGGACGATCCCAAAATGCAGCCACCCACCCCAAAGCCACAGCTTTGCTTCAGGGAAGCGGAGTGTTTAAAGGCAGAAGTGGGGAGAGGAAACAAAAAGGGAAGTAACGCTGGAGTGGGTTTCCTTCCGCACAAAAATTACTCGTTTTGTTGTCCAAAAACCTGATTCTTGATTAAAGAAAAAAGGGGAAAGGACAATCACTTTGCAAACCTTCATTAGAGAAGTCGCCCCTGCCTCCCTGCTAAGCTGCTCTGCAGCTGTGAGGCTTTGGGGTGACCTTACAGACCACAAAACTGGGGAATTCATGATTTCAAGGACAGTTTTGGAAATTCCAAATCAATACAAGGACCTCATTTGTCTCCATCCTTTAAGAGATTCTCCAAGTTCATGGATCCCTGGGATGTTTTCCAGAGGGCACAGACAGGACGATGCCCTCTGCCCCATTCCGCTCTCTACTCCTGGCACTCAGATTTAAAATAAAAAATGAGGGTAATCAAGGAATTCAAGGAGGAGCATTTACATGTACAAATTTCACGTGTAACTCTTTAAAAAAATGAGTTGCAAGTTCTCAAGACAGAGTATATCCATGTTTTACCTTTAAGGGAGTTATTGTTTTGGAACTAAGTCTGTATATATATACACATATATATATATATATTTAGAAAAAATTAAAAAAAGGGAACCTCAGTGAAGTATACAAAGCCCTGAAGGGAAATACAAAGACGAGATGCAGAACAGGCAGAATTAGTGGGGTTTTGTTTAAATCTCCAAGAGCAGAAGTTTGCATAGGCAGTATATCCAAGAGACCCCGGAGAGAAGCTGGAGGGATGCAATCACCTGGAGTGACTAATGAAGTTTATAAAGTTTCAGCATAAAAAACACGCCCAAATTCCTTTTTTTCAAACCCAAGTCGGAGCATGGAAGGTAAAAGATGAATCCCTGCGTTTCCAACTCTGCACACCTCCATCAGAACAAAGCACTTCAAGAAACATCAGGTGTTAAAAGGGTTTTATTTGGTACATGGTGCGTGTGTTAGTGGGACAGAAGCACGTGCGAGGTTATGACATGGGAGAAGTTAGTTTTTATCTGGATTTTTCATTTTTCTCTCCCTTTTTTTTTTTTTTTGCTTTTATTTTTTGCATCGTCAGTTCAAAGAGCCTCAAAGTGACACAATTTGGAAACACTCCTGAGGGCTACCTGGCTCTCTGCCCACCTTTAATAAAAATAAAGAAAGAAAAGAATAAAATAATTCCAACGGAATTGTGAAGAAAGCTCAGCAGTCTGTAACCCTGATGACAAAACTGAGTCACCCAAGGGCAGGGAGGAAGAGGAGGGCTTGGCCCACATGTGCTCCTCAGAAGGTGGATGCACACACCAGCATTGGAGGGGATGGGCCATGGGAATGTGACACAAACCGAGGGGTTTGAACTGTTTGAGCTTTAAAATTCTCTTTTAAATAGATTTTTACATATAAAAAGCAAAGCTAAAGATAAGATCTTGAAGTACTGTATGTATTTGTCTACATGGAACAGGTGAGGCTGCACATTCAGGACTTCAGGCACCCCCTAATCCCTCCACATTTACAGGGTAAATGACAATAAATACAGAGCCCACACTCTGGGGGGGCCAAAACTGGGACCGGGGACAGCCTCCTCGCTCTGGGACCCCCCCAAACCACTGTAAAGGTATATAAAAGTCCAATTGTGACATAGTGGGTGGGTTTTTACAGCTTTTTAAATAAGGGAGGAGAAGGAAAAGAAGCTGGAACGCAAAATAAGATTTTTACAAGTTGAGAAAAATGTTCCTGCATGACCCGCTCTGCTCTCCCCACAATTGAGAGGGATGCTCTTAATTAGGCACGCTCACTGCCTAAAGCAACAAGTGCCACTAACTCCTCTAGTCCAAGGGGTGGCAGCAGCAGCAGCGCTGGTGTGGCCCCACTGAGCCAGGCGGAGGATTTTAGGAAAGACGCGCGTTCCCACATCACTGAGCACCCCCAGATCGACAGGGCAGGAGCCTGGAGGCTCCGAATGGGAGCAGCAGTGAACCAGGTGATGGAGGCAGAGAGAAGGTGGTGAATGCCTGCAAGGAACTGAGGAGCAGAGAAAGGGAGTGAACGCCATGAACCCAGGATGCAACAGGAAGGAGGGAATGGAGAGAGAACCCAGCTCCTGCAGGGGCCGGGATCGAGGCTCCCACCACGCTCCACAAAATCCCGGCACCGAGTGGCTTAAATCCTTTCAGGTTACTTGGGGGTTTATTGTACAATGTACTTTTAATTCCTTCGCTAGATGAAACCACGCTTTTCCTCATGGACCACCAGGCCTGCAGGAAGGAAAATAGCACCTTGAGTCATTTGGCTTCTGGCAATGGGTTGTCTTTCGTGGCAGGTTTCAAGGTACCACAGTCACGGACATTGTAGAAAATTGCTCGATGGCAAGGATGCAGTGAGGTCTTCAGCTTTTATTTAATTATTATTTTAAAAAGCACCAGAAGCAAAGAGATGAAGGTAGAACAAGCTGTTTCTCAGGAATAAGAAAATTCCAACCCACGCTGTTGCTGTTGTTATTTTAGGTGTAGCTGGAAGAAGGCAACAGTGGCCGATATGAAGTGGGAGAATCCAACTATCTGGAAAAGCCCCACAGAGTCTGAGGAGACACTGGGAGAGAAACCTGGTTCTTATTTAAAGAAAAAATGGTTTATTGGAAAATTTACAGGGAACCAGTGCAACTAAAGCTGAAGGTTTTTGTCATGAATTAAGTAGGTGTTAGACCTACCCATGATCAACAAGAATGTTGAGATTGGCAGGGAAGAACAAGGTACCCAGATGAAATCCTGGCCCCACAGAAGTCCATGGGACGGGAGCAACAGGATTTCACCCTGCTGGGATCTCCTCACCTCGGCTTCTCACCTTTCCCAGCTCATCCTGCACTTGGCCAAATGCCTCTGTTTTGCTACAGTTTGCATATATTTGTGAAAAAGGCAGCTGAGCAAAGGGAGAAAAGTGAAGATATTTCTGGAGAAGAATGACAGGTACAGAACTGTGTCCTCTAGAGCAAAAGATGCCTCCAGAAGCACAAACGTGTTTCAGTGCCTGTGGATGACCAAGGCTGGAAGACAGGACGTGGGTAAGATGCCAGTAGGTCCAAGGAAAGTCACAATCTGTCTTTGATGGTGATTCTTTTGGAAGCTAAGAATCCAAGAGAAGTATTCATAAGGCTGTAATCTGACTTGCCTTTTGATCTATTTGGCTCCATAAAAAATAATTAAAACTCTTTAAATAACTTTGCAAAAGGCCTGTATCATCGGGGGAAGCCCTCCAACACATCCATCCATCCGCTTTCACAACCTTAGCTTGAAATTCCACTGCTGCTGGGATTTTAGCACAGACAAGGTGTAAAAAAAACCCCAACCAACCAACAAACCTGCTTTGGACACCAAGACCTCCCTGGTGCTCAGTTCAGAGTGGGCAGGGGAGGAGGATTAATGTTTCACCAGCCTCCTCACACCTGCAGAGACTCCATCTCCCTCTTGGGCAGCCTGGCTGGCTTGGCCGAAGGGGTGGCCACGGGCAGGGGGTCACAGGGGGAAAAGGGAAAGGGAAAAGGGGGAAGGCGAAGTCAGTCGTGCCGCTGGAAGCGACCCTGCTAAGACAGTGTCTGAGTGGGACAGAGAAGGACTTGTTTAGAAAATACAAGAGTTATTTTGCACACATGGACGACAACAAGGCTACTTAGTTTTTCCAACATACTCCTTCCTCCCCACCCTCCCTCCCCCTACAAACAACAGAGCGAAACAAACAAAAAAAAAAACCAAACAAAAAATAATCCCTAAGAAATCCAGGTAAAATCCTTGTCGTTCTCCCCAGAGTTGTCCTGCTCCTGCGGGGAGTCAACATCTTTGTCATCATCTAAAATCACGTCATCCTGTGACATCCCCACGTCATCCTTCCACTTGATGTCGTCGTCATCTCCCATCTCCTCATCTCCTTCCACTTTGATGTCATCTGGGTCTTCCATGTACTGCCCCTCCCCGGGGTAACACTCCTCTGGGGACCCCTCTCCGCCGTTGTGGTCCAGGTGCCCGGCGATGCCGCGGCCGGAGCAGTCGGCGCAGACGCCGTGGCGGCGGGAGCCGTGCTTGATCCCCACGCTGGCCGCCGACATGAACACCCGGTTGCAAACCTTGCAGACGTATTTTTTATCTTTGCTGTGGACCTGCCGAAGAAGAAAGACCGCAGAGGTGAATGCCAGTGGAGGTGGAATGAGAGCTGCTCCCGTGTCCTTGCAAAGGCGAATCCGCAACTGCTACCTGAGATCACGACTGGCTTCCACCACAAACTCAAACCCACCACGATTAACTCAACCCTGCAATGATGACACACAAATCCTTTGGGACTGCCTGTTCACCATCATATTCGTAAGTCTGAGACAAACTTTTTATCATAATCTTTTTTCTTCCTTTTTCCTTCTGTTTTTCTGGGGTGCAATAGTTGTATCCCACCCACCACCATGAGGAAAATGTTAAAAAGAAATAAAAAACAATCCACAAGCATCAGTTTTGTGAAGAGAAAAGTAGCCCTGATAAAACCAGTGTTAATGTCACAGTGATTTAGTGGTCTCTCTCCTGACTCCACTGCTGTCCAGAACCAAAGAACGGGAGCACTCAGAATATCTCCTGTATCTCCCAAAAAATGCATCTGAATGCACCTTATTTCTGACTACTTTGGTTTGACAAAAATATTGCTCTCCCATAACCCATGCTGCAAGAATCCTGGGCATATGAAACTATCGCAGAATACGTGGCCAGTAAAAGAAGCAAGGAAAATGCTCTGCAGGATAAAATAATTCACTTCCAGAGTGGAACTGCACTGTTCAATGAGCAGAATTACATACTTTGAGAACCACAAAACACCAGATTAAAGGTGAAATCTGTCCCTGGCCACTTTTGCTCTGCATGGAAGGCAAGGAGCTTGTCAAAACATCCACCTGCTCCTCTGCCAAGGGAAACCAGAGCAGTGAGAACTCCCAAACTCCACCACAAGGAGCCTCATCAGGTGCTTTCACTTATACAGATATATCTACATGTAAAATACATATTGATTTTATATATATATATATAGAAAAGTTTAGTTTGAAGGGATCCATGACAATCTTCTAGTCCAACTGCCTGACTGCTTCAGGGCTGCCCAGTATGTATTATAAATATGTATTTTTCTTTTATGTTTTTTTTCTTTATTCTTTTATATATGAACACCACACGGGGACAGCACAGGCACTCAATGCCCCGTCTCTGGCACTGATCCTCAGAAGACACTTTAGGAAGTGGTGTAGAAGCACACAAGGATCCAGTGCCAGTGGTTTGGGGTTGCTCTGAGCAGCTCAGCAGCCACCAGAGCCTCGGGTACATATCACCAGTCCCTAATCCTTTTCAACTCGTTTCTTCTTTTCATGCTCACAACAGCCTGTGGGAAAGCTTTTGCTGATTAAAGTCCTTCCTTTTATTTTAAATCAGCTGCCTGGATGCCTGCTCCCTGCTTCTGCCTCAGCATGGGATCACCAGCTTTCACCACCTGACTCTCCACAACCGTGCGCTCCGGAATACTCAGCTGAGCTAAAGCTCTTTGGGAAGAGGACAGATTGACCCATTGTAGCCCCTCAGCCCTCACTACTGCAGGACACTGGCTCAGGCTCTGTGTTGCACCAGTCCCAGCCGTGTTCAAAGCCTGTGAGTGCCTCTGATATGCTCTGGCTGCAGGTTCCCCTGCTCCGAGCCAGTCCACATGACATTCTTCTACTGCATCAACAAAAGCATTACATTTTATTACTTTTTTTAAAGCAGTTGGACAGGGCTGCTCAGAGTCATCCAGCAGGATCTATAGGTATCACTCACTTTCAGCTTGTACAAGAATGATTTTCAGGCATCAAAAGCTGAATAGGAGAACAGAAGGTGGCCAGGGGTGCAGAATAAGGGCTAAAAGAGCCATAAAAAAGAAATCATAAAACAGGTACTAAACCCATTTGTAATTATCACAGAATGGTTTGGGTTGGAAGCGACCTCAAAACGGATCTAGTTCCGATCCCCTGCCATGGGCAGGGACACCTTCCACCTTCCAGAGCAGGCTGCATTTCTACTAAAGAACTGATCATGTCTCTCCCTCTTTTCCAATGCTGACAGCTCAGTCAGTAGGTTCAAAGCGAGCCATATTCCTGGATGAAATGGAACAGAAATTAATCTTATTCCCTTTATTGGCACTGTCCAATACTGAGGACCAAATGCTGTTTGTGTGTTTAATTAGTTTTAAACACAGAAACAGCATTTGGTCCTCAGTATTGGACAGTGCCATTGGAAAGATGATAGTCTAACTGATTAAATGTCCATATTTCAAGAAGGGGAAATATGCTGACAACATCTTAAACTTACAAAAACACAATTTTAAAAAGGAAAAGTTCTCAGAAATAAAATACTGGAGCCAACCAGCTGGCACGACAAGGTGCTCCCTGCCGCAAAACCAGTAACAGATCTCAAAACCTGTGTGCTTGCAGCAGGACTGAGCTCACGCTGGGATCCGCCTCCTGAGCTCCAGCACCCCAAGGAAAGGAGGAAGGGACATCTCAGGGAGCAGGCAGTGCCCAAGCACATGGCTGGACACTCTTCAACACAGACATGGGAGCAGCAAAGGAAGGGAAGGAGATGATGGGGATTTGGGCACTGTGGAGAAATGTCACAGAGGGCTCCAGTGAGGATCCCAGTGAGGGAGCTGGGGCATTGTCAGTGGTGAGACAGGCCTGCTGCTGGAATTATTGCCTAGAAACTACCTGCTCTGCCACAATACCACCTCTACACCAAGCTTTGAGAACCATTTTAGGATGGCAAATCATTTCTACTCTGAAAAGAAAAATAATCAAAGTTTGGCTTAAAATTTTGTTTCTGAAGAAGCCGTGGAAAGCCACACACCAGCACCAGCCCCGCAGTCAGAGCTGAGGAGCCTCTAATAAGGTGTAACAGCATTTTTGATAATTAAGCATGGCCAGACCAGAGTAGCTTTGCCTCAAGTTCTTGCTGAGTAATGTGTTTTAAAGCTTTCTGCACCAAGTCATAGAATTACAGAATTGTTAAGATTGGGAAAGGCCTCTAAGATCAAGTCCAATTGTTCCTCCAGCACTGCCAAGTCCACCACTAAATCATGTCCCCAGAAGCCACATTTACATGTTTGTTAAACCCTTCCAGGGATGGTGACTCCACTATTGTCCTGGGCAGCCTGTGCCAGGGCTGAGCAACCTCTCAGTGAAGAATTTTTTGCTAATATCCAACTGGAACCTTGGAAAGCCTCTAGCTGAGCTTGGAGAGCAGGAGGAGGATGAACAGGCAGCCAGCCACGAGGCCTTGGAAAGGCAGGGCAAAAATACACAGGAGAAGCCTTCAGATGAGCCCTGGGTGGCAAACAAGATCCAGACTTAAATGAAATGAAGTGAAGCTGCTGTTCCCTTTACCCTGCACTAAAGGGCTGATGCCCCCAGCACTGCCCTTACCAAGGTGTGGCGCTTCATGTGCTCCCGGCGGGTGAACTTCTTCCCGCAGATCTCGCAGGGATAGGGCCTCTCTCCCGTGTGGGACCGCATGTGTCTCTTCAGGATGCACTGGTGCATGGCAGAAAAGCTGCAGTACGGGCACTTGAACTTCTTCCTGATGACTGTGAACTCGTTGACTGCAAGAGAGAAAGGAGAACACACAGATTAACCTCAGAACGTCTCAAAACAGTCTTCTCGTTGACTGTTACACTATTAAATTAGTTCACTGTGAAATCACACTCTCACCCCTTAACCATCCATATATTTTTAATCCTTACAATGTGCATGACCTGCATCCTCAGCACACTCCTCCCCAGCCACCTGCTTCCAACACATCCATGGATTTCCAACAGCCTATTCCTGACTCTGTCCGATTCCAAGATCCCTCACGCCTGCATTCAGCTTAAATGACTCAAAACCAATATTTTCAGCTTCTATATTTAAAAATACTCACAGAACACTGTTTGCAGCTATAGTTTTATTGCACCAAATAGCCACATATTTAGTTCTGGTATTTACAAAAGGAAACACCTCAAAAACAGCAGCATGGTCAGAAAAATAAATTTAGTGCAGCATTAACATTTTCACAGCCCTGTAAAATATATGCACCCACAGTACATCTAGTTAATGCACAAATACCAGCTTTGGTACGAGCATCTTTCTTTGTCTAAATGACAATATTTTGTAGAGCAGCATTAACTGTAGCAGCGTTAAGGTCCTAAGAAATCATCTTTAACATGATCATCAAGGTGATAAACAGCAGCACTGTGGATAAAGGGCTACTGGACACAGCACCAAGAAATGGAGAAGGAAATCGAAACAGTGACACAGTAAAAATCTGTGTACTTAATGCCACTAAAATATTTATGGAAATGTGTGTTTTTAAACCCAACAGAGTAATGCTTGGGGAAAAAATCTTTGGTATTGTCATCTCAAGTAACTTATTTCACTGAGGCTGTTGAGGGAAACAGGCTCCTACATCCCTGAGAGCGAAGGAAAAGCACTAGTGATGCCCGGTGGAGCTGCTCTGAATTAACTCTGTAAACTGTCACCTAGTTAATCATCACTGAAATATACATTCTTTGGGTTATTAGGAAGAATTCACAAACTTCAGGAGAATTCTTGTCCGTTAAATCCTCTTTATATTTAAGGTTATAAATAGCAAGGTGCAATTTAACTGTCAGACTCACACCTCCCATCAGCTTCCCATGCCATTTCCTAACAGTAAAATCCTGCTTCTAACACCTGTTCTACACAAGCCCAATAAATCTCTGCCCTGGCGTACCCTTCAGTTCTAACCATTTAAAAAAACCAGTCCTGATCCTGAAGGGAAGCACTGGAAATTCCCAGTGCTGAAGTCAGGAAGCACTCTGATGCACAGGCCAAGGAAAATACTACTAAAATCTCTATTAGAGACAGTGTTGACCTGACTACAGAAAAAGAATTCCATGTTGAATTAAATTCTAAAATACAAGAAAAATGAGCAAACATGAAACCTCATTAACTATTATTATGTAATGAAGCTTTTTAAAGTTTGCTGAAATTGCTTTGCTGGCATCTTACTTTCCCAAGTCAGACAAATCCTTCCCTGCTGCTCCCAAATTTCCAGATAAGATTCATTGGGTTACAACTTTGTTTTCTGGCTCAGCTTTCTCCTTTCTCACTTGCTGATTATTTAAGAGCAAAATAAATAACGAGGCAATTACTCTGACATCTGTCACAGGGGAAGCTGACACTAAGAGCTACACACATTCACAGACAGTCGAGATCTCTGATGCCAAAGATGTCAACGGGAACAAGAGTGGAAAAAATGAACCTGACTTTGCAAAACCCAAACATTTAAACCCAAATGATTAACGTGTACTACAGTGATTATATAGGAACTTATCCTCAATTCTGACTACAGCCTGCTCAAATGCAGAGTAAGAACTAAGCCAAGCAGGGAAACTCCAGCTTCCCAGCCCTGGCGTGGCATGGAGCCGTCTCCCTGATGCTCCAAATCCCAGCAGGAACAGGTGGAGCAGAGCTGCACCAGAATATATCTGCTCCTGCTCCACAAGCCCAAGGGCAGCAGGACTTGATGGGCTCTTCAAATCACCTTTCCATAGGAAAGGGCTGAGGAAGAAGCTCCTCACTAAGTCCATTGTGCACAAATACGTATTTATCATTTTTTGTCTCCCTGAGATGCAACAGTATCATGAGAAAGAACTTCCCTGAAGAACTCTAGAGAACTGTTGTAGAAGTTGGTTTTTTTTCTCCTCAGCTGTCTCTCGCACTGAGGGAAGAAACCCCCACATGCTGACAAGCTGTGCTGCACAGAGAGCAGCTGGGAAGCACTGCTCTTAATTATGCTACTTTCATTTCACAGTTACCATAATCTGGTTTTGTATGTAAATATATAGCAAGAGACACCAAAATATATAATCTTTTTAAAAAATAAGTGAATTTCATAGAACGAAACAGGAATTACAGATTTCTACCCACCAGGAACAGGCACTACTGATTCTGTATGCACGCCCCAAGTTACAATTAAATCTATGTAAAGCCTCCTTCCTCTGCTTCAACACCACCACACTCAGCTTGGCTAACTTAATTACAGTATATAAACCAAACGAGTCACAAAAATGTACAGAATCCCTGAAAACCACAGCCATACTCCAGGATGTTTTTTATAAAAAGCCCTGAAAGTACTGAAATATAGTATCAGTAAAAGATGCAAGCCTTGCAACAACTTTCAAGCCCAAATAACATACCCTACTGGACATATGAACAAGCAGTATGTTTTTTTCTCCTTTGAAAGACATAAAAAACCACTTTACAGAGAGCAACCCAGTGCCTCCACAGTTCCTAAGTTCACAGTGAAAACCTTTGGAATGTCCAAATGGTCTAATGGACAGAGCACTAGAGCAGAACTCAGAATTGAATTCTATTATTAATTCTATTACTAGCACTTTCAACAACCTGAGGGATGTTATTTTCCTGAGGAACTGGAGGAAAACATCACCATTTCTTTTATAAAGCACTTTGAGATCTACTGATAAAGCAGTTGAAGGCAGTGTCAGAACACAGAATGAGCACTCCAATAAAACAGCCAAAGTGCCTGTTTTATGGACCCAAAAAAGTTATCTTTGCATAAAAATTGCCCCAAGGCTGCAGTGACACAGCATCTGGAACCAGCACAGCATCAGCTGATCAGCTTTGGGGAGTTACTCTATGAAATTACATCTGTGGAACATTTATTTGCAGCACAAGAACCATGGCACAATTTGCTTTTCCTAGTTGAAGGAAGTGTCTCGTATACAACAACAGCAGCTACACATCTTCAGGATCCTCGCTCCGTCCTACACTGTCCAAAAGCTCCAGCCCAGCCAGGTGGGCAGAGCCCAGGTAACACATTTTCAGGTGGCTACTGAGGTTCTTCTGGGTGCCGAAGGCCTTCCCACAGCAGAGACAGACAAAGGTGCGCTCGCTCGAGTGCACGGACAGAAGGTGCCGGTTTAAGTCTGTCTTGTCACGGAACAGCTTGGCACAGTGAGGACACTGCATCTTCTTACAGTGGAAGTGGATGGTCTTCTCGTGCCGATCCATGTTGGATTTCAGAGTGAAGCTGGCGGGGCATTTGGAGCACTGGAAGCGGCCGAGCTGGCCGGCAGCAGCACCGTCGGCAAGGCCGGGCTGGGAGCAGCTGAGCACGTCGAGCGGGAGGATCATGGAGAAGGCGTGCTCATGGATGTGCTCCTTCAGCTCCTCAGCACACTGGAACACCCTCCTGCAGAAGCCACAGGTCAGCCTCTTGGCCAGGGCCGAATCCAGGAAGGTCCCGTCGGTGGCGACGTCCGCGTCTTCAGATCTCGGGAAACTTGAATCTGAAAAGAACCGTGGGTACACACGTATGGATCAGCCTCTTCTGGCACAAAATAACAACAGTTTAAAAATCTAGTTTCCTCTCTGCTTACCTGAGTCAGAGTTATCAAACTGCCAAAGTGACAGCAATCCGTCGTAGGTGGCCTAAAAGGAAAAAGCACAGGGAAGTTAAGGCAGGCACACACAACAATCTGTCCTGCAGGCAGAGCTCTGAGTCCCATCGCTGCTGTCACTGCCTTCATTCCTTCTCTAAGGGAGGCTCAGTCGTTTGACCTGCCCACTCAAAGTGCCCTTACAAAGCTTTCACCACCAGAGCAGTGAAATGGGCCTTTATCTTGCTCCGAAACACCTGATCTTTTGGTGTTTTGAAGACAGTAATCAACATCCCTGTTTAAGTCTTGGGTAACTACTCAGTTTCCAACCTCACTAAGCATTTGTAGCTCCCACTCAGGCCAGTGGAAAATGCTGGACAGAATAGTTTTAGTTGGTATAACAGAACTGGAAAATTCTCCCTTAGCCCTCCCACAGGTACTTTTCCTTTCCTCACAGAAGAGCCTGTAGAACACAAACACCTTCTGCATAGCTCCCTTTCCTCAATGCCCTCTGGCACTGCTGATCCAAATTCTAAATAAAAGCTGATTTTATCTTTTTTTTCTATAAATCCTTTGCGATATGCCAGCATGTGGCAGATGGCAGCCCTGTATGAGGCAGAGGCATGCTGCAGCCTGGGCAGGTCTGTGCAGACCAGCTCACTTTGCTCTACGGGGACTGCAAAGCAAAATCTGTGTTTTCTGCCCACTTGTTTAATAGAGCATCATTCAAAAATATTAAGAATAGGAAATGCTGCAGAAAGCTGTGGATTTTAGGTCAAACTTCTGACTTCTGTAATAGAGAGAGCCAGCCCACTTTGGTCTGAATTTAGACAGTTACAAGAAACCCAAATGCCCAACACTAGAGGTGAGCAATGGGTAGCTCAGGTCTCATGCAATTATTATATGCTATTGTGCAACGTTGTGCAAATGAAGGGATTTACAATAAAAAGGGCATTTATATTTTAAAAAAACCCAGAAGTTTTTGACCAGAAGTTCTGTTGAGGTAAGACAGAAAGACTAAAATTGGGACAGCACTAGTCCTGACCCTCACCAGACTTCTAGTTTTAAAATAAGCTGTATTTCTTTTAATAAAAGCTCACAGATTAAACTATAAGGTATTAGAACTTTCAAAATACTCCTAACTGGGGAGGATTTGATCAAACAGACACCTTTGCATTTCAAATTCTTTGTATTTCCCCTTCTCCCCCAATCTTACCTGGGCTGAGGAAGGCACCTCTCCTTTTATCCCAGTTTCTGGTGACATTTCACCAGAAGAGCAGATCCCGGGGGGGCTCTGAGTGGCAAGGTGTGCTGAAGGCAGCGGGGGAGATGGTGCTTCCACTTTGCCATCACTTTCACCCCTTGAACGATTCGATTTGGTGCCAGGCCCTGGGGAACACAGGAAACGAATCTCACCCACGTGAACGAGCACCAGCTGGTGGCTTTAAAAACGGCCTTGCAAAGGCAGCGCCCCAGCACTCGCAGCTCATCTTCTGTCAGTGGGAGGGAATGCAGCAGGACAGGGATGCCAGGCTTTTGGTCTTTCTGGTTGATGGGTTGTTTGTTTTTTGGGTTTTTTTAAACCAGCCTCCCCACCCCAATGTCTGTGCGTACTGGAGTGACATTGCAGGGCTCAGTCACTACAGAGTCCGTCGAGAGAAAGAAGCACAGTGCAGCACCAATATCCACATTTGTCTTGGAGAAGCACCATTCTGAACACGTACACTTCCACCTTTAAGGAATGTACACGCAAACTTCATTCCACTAACCTTCTTCAAAGTTTATGTCACAGGTTCAGATCTCAAGATCTGTCCATGGTGGTTTATTTAATATCGGACTGTCAGTACTTGATCTCAAAGTGCTTTACAAAAGACGGAAAAAAGGATTCCTGTCACTCTATATTTAGCAAGAATAGAGGCTCAAATATTTGTACAAAACTGTTCAATTATACCCGACAGTCATTACGGTCTAAAAATCACCCATAATTCAAAAGGAAAACATGCTGTGTCCGGCCCTCGCCTACACTGTAGCAACAGCCAAATGGAAAACAATATTCCAGAAACTGCCCCGAGGATCAATGACAAAGCTAAATACAAATAAAGACTGTGTCTTCTGTACATCACTGTAGATCAGAAAATATTATATAAACTTTAGCACATGCCTTGACTGAATATTGGAACGACATACTGAGCAGGTTGTTCTTTTTGAAATGCAAGGCGGCAAATCCAGAAGCAAACACGGCATAAAATAAACAAATTCATATTTAAAGCACTCTATGGCCTAAAGGCTTTTTCATTTCCAGCAAAAAGGAGTCTGATGGAAACCTTCAGGGATATAAAAAACCCCACTCTTTAATGCAGCTACAAATAACAAGTCACAGTTTACACTGCGTCCGAGTACAATGCGCTGTGATCTGGGTGACAACAAAGCACTCGAGTGAAACCACACCAAGGTTTCAAAATGCGAACAACCCCAAACTTCACTTTTTTTATCAGCTATCAAAGGAAATTCTGCTCTTGTGCCACGAGCTGGATGTTTCATTTTCTTTCCTCTGCTTTGATCACAGATCCGTATCTTTCCCAACTTAATTAACGCTAATCAGGTGGGATAACAATGCTCCAAGATTTACTTCTGTTGCCGTTGTCATTTTAAAACAGGACAACAAAATGCCAGAAATTCAAGATAGGAAAAATTCAGGGGGAAAAAGGAATTTATCAGTACTTCCTGTTAGAAACTGTGACCAGGAATCCAGCTCTGCAGGTCCATAGCAGAATTCCTGCCTAGGAATATCCCAAACTTATTCAAACTGCCCCAAAGGCATCTCTGGGTTACACTTCTTTGAACTAATGGTATTTTAGCACACAGTAAAGATAAACCAGTGAGGCCTGGCTTGATGAATTCTTTATTAGCAGCTTTCCAGAGTTTCACAGGTTCCAAAAAAACCTCTACACTTCTTAAAGCAAAAAGTAAGGCTAACAAACAAGCAATGAAATAAAGCACAGAGAAGCAATAAACTATCATCCAAGGTGTACAAACACACAAAAATGTACAACACAACAAAGATGAGTTTTCAAACAATAATCAGTATTTATTTGGTTTCAACAACTGCAAGTAACACAAGAAGAGAGAAACCCACATCAATGACCCGCACTTTGTACACAAGAATGCAGATTTATATCCATTCTGATTTGTACTGTGAGAAACCTTTTCCCCACCTAAACTTGTACTAAAATGAATTTTAACAAAAAGTATTTTGACTTTTAAATCAGACATCAAAACCACTTTCCTTCAGTCAGTTCTGCACACAGAAAATGAAGCACGGGTTCAGCAATATTTGTGTGAATACAGAATTCTTGTGACAGCTGGACAGTAAACTACTGTGGAAAAGAGAAAGGCAAAGTTATTATATCTCATTTAAAATTGCATCCATTCTCTCCTAAATCTTCTTTTACCACGTACAAAAATTCCACACCAAACTGAACACCTTTAACTTCTTCCTGGGAAAGCTGACCACTGTGTAAAACGTATTTCTTAACATCCAGTGCAAAGATAAATTATTGGCTCCAATGAACCACTAACTAAAAATAACCTATTAGCTGGTTTGCCCAAAAGAAAAGGGCTCTGTGTACCATGTAATCACTTGGACTGGAAGCTTCATAGGAATTGCTTCTATAAACAGTTTCAGATGCAACAGAGTAAACAGGAAAAGCCAAATTTAGATATATAAAAAAGCCTTCAAATGTGCTATTCTGAAATGTGGAAGTCGCCCTTTAAGGGAGTCGTCCCCCCTCCACAATCTGAAAGTTCTTTTTTTTTTTTAATGAGAAAACAAGGATGTAAACTAACCCCCTCATTTTTCTGATGAATATTCAAATTCTCATTCTCTTGATTATACTTGGCAAAACCATCTCAAAACATTTGACTGAAGCCTTTGAGACTTCTGGCCGTGTGATGTAACCGTGCGGAACAATGCTACCAAAGTTCAGGCTCATAAATGAAATGAGACACGTTATTGAACCAAGGAGCTCTGCAGAGCAGCTCTGCTGGAGTGGAAATCACAGCACAAACACCTGCTTTTAGAGACAAACCAGGAAAACATGGCAAGACCAGGAAAACTCTCATGATGTCTTATCTGAAAGGCACCCCCAGTAACAACCCAGGCAAGGTTCAGTAGCCAACAGTTCCCCAGACGGCCTCCGTGTTACCCATGAGTAACTCACACACTTTTTTTTTTCTGTAAAACCTGAGTGTTCCAGGTTCCTGACAAGCATCTGAACAACGTCAATCTTGATCCCATATCATATCAAACTCTCAGAGCCCTTCAGCTGCAGGTTATCTGGCAACTGTGCTACCCAAATGGCAAGATACTTAAGTTTTCCCTTCTGATTTTAAATGAGTTTGAACTGGTTAACTTCAGAAATTCACCATAGTGATACAACACCCCCGCCCCACGCATTCTGGGCTTCATTTTCTATCAGCATAATGTCGAGTTCATACCTCATATGAGCATATAATGAATTAGTTAAAAAAAAACATGGGGTAAAATGAAAACCTTGGGATATCCTCTAACTTCTATAACAGGAAGAATTATGTGGAAGAGCAAATGAAAACTTTCAATGTGTGCAGTAACTTGGAGAGTAATATCCCCTTTAGAAATGGCTCATCTGAATTTTAAACATGTTTAACACCCTCTTTGCATCTGCCCACTTTCATTAAGTCTTTTTTCCTCCAGAAAACAAAACAAAACCTGAATACTGCTCCTTGAGGCAGTTATGTACTGCAGTGCTTTGTAAGTAAAGACAATCCAGTGATAGCAGCCGGGATTAAAAAACATTTCACTTCTTTGGAGTCAAGAGAGACTGATCACTTATAATCCCTGAAATTAGTGCATTTCTTTTCAAATCAAGACAGATGAAAACCACTGGGTTTGGCTGTCTTGTTAAATTCAATCTTTTTCAGAGTGCTCCTACCTACTCCCTCCTCCTTTTTTTTTTTTTAATATAAGCCAGGACTTAAAATGACTCAACATCCTCAAATTGTTTTTGAAGAAGAATGTCAGAAACACCTACAAAGCCAGTACCAACCTAGACTGTGTTTTTACATCTCCACAATCTTCCTACCACTTGCTTCACTGTCTTTTTATACACTGAAAATTCTCATCAAACTTGATGTCCTGTTGTATTCAGTAATGACCACTTAAAAGAGAATCGTATATCACAAGATCTTTTTCAAGTGATTAAAATAAATTGATACCTGTGAATCTGAATAAGATGAAAGAAAAATATGTCTCTTAACTCCTGGCTTCTATAAAAACCCTCTCACCAGACCATAGCCACATCCCTGACTGCTGTGAGAGCTACAGACCAAGCAGGAAATCTTCCTTTTGACTTGGGCATTTCACTTTGCTTCCATAAAAATGGGATAATCGAAGCTCAGCTGAATGAAATCCAAGTAACAGTGAGAAGACTGGAAAATAAGGACCTCAAACAGATGCTGGACAGGACCTCCTGGGCCATAGCACCCTTCAGTGAGCTATCAACTCCCCCCTTTTCTAAATGCATCAAGCTTTATTTTAAACCCAGCTGGTCTCCTGCCTGCACCATGCCCATCCCCAAACTCTGCTTCTCTGGTGGTTGGGCAAACTCTAATTTTTAACCTGGATTTATGACTGCTTCATACACATTTATCTTTATGTCAAGTGGTGGTTCAGTTTTTAAGTAAAACCTAAAACCCTCCAACAAGGAGAAGGATGATGGATAGAGGGCAGCCCCGTCATTATTCCAATTTATCAAGACAGAAGATGGAACGGCTGATTTCACCTGTCAGGAGCCACAGATCCAAAGCCTTGGTGCATCCATCACCCACAGTCATGCATCAATCCAGGCTCCCACCCATCCCTGTGCCAGCTCAGGGCTCTGTGCACCCAAACCCTGCCACTGAACTGAGCCACATCTGTGCTGTTCCACTGCAGCTGAGGGATTTTCAACCCTGGAGCCCAATCTGAACCAGCTAAATCTGATTTAACTGGAGATCCTTCAGGAAGTGAGTTATTGCAAAAGAAACCAGAATGCTGCCATACTCCACAAATATTTAAGCTACAGAATAAGGTACAGAAACTTCAAGGGTTTTGGATTTTTTAAAAAACAATCCCATTGTTCAGACATGAGAAATGAAAAGAGTCACTAAGTCTGACACTGCATAGTGTAGTTATTTCCCTTTGTCACACAACTCCAGGGGCCAGTTGGCCACTTGGACGGGGCTCGGAGCACCCTGGTTTAGTGGAAAGTGTCCCTGCCCATAGCCAGGGGTAGGAAAAAGATGATCTTCAAAGTCCCTTCCAACCCAAAACATTCTGGGATTCTGCGACTCATTCTCTAATTCTATGACCATTAAAGTTATCTATCTTTTCCCAATGAGGAAACAAAAAGAAAATAGAATAATAGATATCCTAAGTGAACTTTTCATTCTATTGACTTGGTCAGTTTTCTCAGCACAGATCAAGATAAATCTAATCTTCTGGAAGTTAACATGTAGTACTCACAGAACTGTTTCTTGCTCTATTCTATTTCACAAATGAAGTATCTTTTCAGGTATTATTAAAATACAGCATTAATGATTTCTTTCTTTACACACTAGAGAATCAGGCTACAATGAAGAAAACACAAAAATATGCTGAAAAATCAGCTGTCCACACCTAATGGTTCACATCAGCTGTCTCCAATAGATCACCAGCAGAAAAACATTCATTTCCAGGTGCAAGTATAACAAAATCAATAGCTGCTCACTACTTACAGGTCTAAAATGAAACTGCAAGAAGTAAAGATCATGCAATCTACAACATCCCGATTGTTTCCACAGACACAGGCGCAACATTCAAGCTGTTCAACATCAATCAAGTTTGGATTCAAAACCTTTCCCATAATGACTCAAATACTTTGTATTTTGTTTGTAAGTACCATTGTGCAAATGAGCAAAACAGAAATTTGAGGGCAAGTGCTACAGGCTGAATATTTTCTTCTATGACTTCAGCAGTTAACATCAAAGTTGAATCAGTATCAGACAAAAGTTTCCAAATTTTATATCAAGTGGGATTAAGCAGGACTTAAACCTGGATATAAACACACCAGCAGCAACAAACAAGGTGGCGACCTTTATTTTCTTCTCTATAAAAATTTCCCCTAAAGCGTCACTAAAATAAAAAAAAATAGAAGAAGGCCAACTTACGGGAGAGGGAGTGCGTGCCTTTGGGGAGGTACTCGAAGAGCAGCGAGCTGTCATCGCCCAGCATGTCGGCTTTCAGCGACAGCAAACTGTTCTTGCTCATCAGAGCCGCACGCAGGTTGGCCACGGTGGCGGCCTGGAGCGCGTCCTCCTTGTCGGGAGTCAGGGGCTGGTGGATGTAGCTGGACTCCCCTCCCAGCAGCGCCTCCTCCACGCTGGTGTAGGGGTCCGGCCTCTCCACCCTGCTGTCCGAGCTGCTGGGCTCCGTCCCGGCCCCATCAGCGCCTGCGGGAGGGAAGATGCTGTCAGAGACACCGGGAAAACTACCGGGACCAGGACCCGCCTCACCGTGGATCTGGGAAATGGAACCAGGAATGCAGGAACACTTGTTTTGGCTTTGCTTTTCATACAGGAGTGCTGCTCTCATCCCCCTTTTCCTGCCTCACAGCTGGGGGTTTTGTTTTTCCAGCCCGTTCCCTCCTGCCCCACCGGCTGGGCTCCAGTTCAGCACCACACGCTATGAAGGCAGGGCAGAGGGAGGGGATGTGTATTTTACCCACAACTTGGATAAGACTATTTCTTCACTTCAACTAAGATTTCAGGATAGTTTGCTAGTACTGGAATTACATTCAAATGTTTAAGTTCTGTTTTCTCACTAATTTTGCACTCCAATAGCCCAAATTTTCACTCTTTTGTGTCTTCCCCACGATGAATGTTTTACAAAACCCAGCAATAAACAGCCTCTAAAAGTGGGGTGCTGCGTATAAATCTCTTGGGGTCACTTCTCTAAAAAATGCACAGTAACCAGTGGTTCCCAGCATACATCTCAGGGTGGGTTTTATACAGAAGTGTTAGTTTAAAAAAAAAAAAATATATGGATCAGCCACTTTACAACATGTAACTACAAAGAAATTGTATAAAAATATAAGATATTAGTAACAAGTATATCAATTACTGAACCCAAACAAAACCAAAAAAGCTATAATAAGGGAAACTCCTTCCTGCAAAAACACAGTTTATTTTTGTATTTTTGGGGAGGTCTAATTAAAGAGCCTCTTTTGTTTGAACTTTGACTCTCCTATGAGCTTAAATAATTTATGTATTTTTATGTAAAGGAAAATGACTTTCAGACTCCTCTCTATTCTTCACATGAAACAACAAAAATTGCACACAAAAAGGGCTGTTAGCCCATTTTAAAAGTGCATAAAACAAATTGCAATTACCTACTCCACAATCTGCAGCAGCAAACACAGCTGACACTCTCAAAGCCCAGCTGAGCACCTGGCAAACGGAGCTGAAGCTTCCCAACAGACTTATGCCTTTGTGGGATTTCTCCTATCAATGTAGAGGGAAAAAAAAAAATCCACACCCAAAGAGAAGGCACATATAATGAGCCATCAGGTGGAGAAAGAAGCTGTTTCGCAGATCCTGAATATTTTATTGCCTCCTAGTTTAAAAGAGATTTAAATCTACTTAATGCAAGAGGGAACTATTAGAGCTCAAACCAGTGGTAGGACACTTACAAAATTAATACCTGCTGCTGTCACAAATTCACTTTGTGCTCTTCAGGGCAAGGAATTCAGGTGTTGTCCACACACAGCACTGCAATAAACTCACTCCTGTACAGAAGCACAGGAGGCAGAGTGGGACAAACCAGCACTTGGGTTTCCCTGCAACTTCAAACCAGGGCAAGGCATTCATCTGCAGAGCCTTATTAAAAAATGCTAATGAGGACACTGGTACTGTGCCCACTGCCTGTAACCTGGAAAACAGCTGAAGGAAGATCATTATTTTTATCTCCATTTTACAGGTGGTGGCTGCCAGAGAAAGACTCAAGGTGTCCAGCCTGCGGAGCCGGGAGCAGCCAGAGAATTTCCCAGTCCCAGCTCAGGGCATATCAGATTCCAGAACATGTCCAGATTGGTTTTACTAAGCTGCCCTGTTCTGCCAGTACATCCTACTGCTAAGTTGTTCCTTTAAAAAACAAACAGCCTCAAAGCAAACAATAAGGAAAAAGCAATCATAGGCAGAGTGCTCCCACACCCTGGAGATGGAGGGAATGCCCAAGGCTGGGGGCTACAAACACAGCAGGAAGTTCATAAACGTGAACTACCAGAGATGCTCTCTATTTAAAACAAACCGTTTTCCCTCCTCCATCTGTGTTTTGCTTGTATAATTTCATATTATCGGTTTTATTAAATCTTAGCCAAGCAGAAGAATTCAAATGCTTTGAATTTTTACGTATTTTGTCATCCCTCTGTTAGCAGCTCACAGGATATCCACTTTTCTAGATGATAATGAAAGTTTTTTAAAAACAAGCCGGAATGCCTACATAAAGGAAAATTACAAGACAGTAAAAACCAGCAGCTGTTACAAAAGGTGGTGAAGGAAGCAAATTAAACTTTAGCCCATTAAACTGGTAAGGTAACAGAGAGCTTCATCATATCGAAGCCATGATAATATCACTGTCCCACTGCCTACATGAGGGATCACAGCACATAACTCAGGCCAGAAAGGGTGTTTGCCCACCAAAATATGTTCCCAAATAACCATGCAGGCAGGGAACCACCTTGTGCTTTCTGCACTCCTCTCTCAGAGCCTGTTACAGCTGCTGATTGACAGTTGCCAGAATTGGCTGCTGCCCGCTGCACATAAACACTAATTGCTAAAACACACGCAGATTAATTGTAACCACAACAAGGCATTAAATGTTCCTCAAAAGCCAAGATTAGAGACAGACAGAGAAATAGATGCTTCAGAGCTTCCAGTATTTATAGCTGATGTAATCTAATCAAACACACATTATGGCAAAATAAATATCCACTTAGTCACATAAGTACTAAAATACTCTCAGCACACCAAAACCCAAAAAATGCACCAAGTTCCTCTCCACAGGGCCTCCAAAACCACTTCTCTTTTCTCTAGAATGCAGCTCCTTTTAACAAGATTCAACCAAAGAATTATATGAATCGAAAGCATCCGTCACTTCCCAGTAATCCAAACTGTTTACTACAGCGCCTCAGCCCCGCGTAAACCAGGCTTTAGTCAATGAGCTTCTATTCTGCAATTATTCACTGCCACGGGCCCCAGAGCTCCATCCCTGCCCTCCAGAGCTCATTTTTCACCCAGCTGGGACAGCCCCTGCGACTGCAGGGCTCCACACACAGGAAATCCCGAGCTAAACATGGGATTAATGCTGCTCAGAAAACTGAGCTCATTAGTCTCTTTAGCAAATCATTATTTTGCAGTTATTCTATTACACCAGCCTACTTTCCAAAACACAGAAGCTTTAGAAAAGCTTTCTTAAATTTGTTGACTTGGATGAATATTTTATTGTTAGCTTTTATTGTCAAATAAAACACAGAACCTGTTTTTTTTTGACAATTTTGGCAACAGTACCTCTGTGCAATTCTGAAAACAACAGTAAAGTTCTTGCCTACACATGAAGCATCACGTAACAGGGGTACAAGGACTGCAAGCACCTTCTCACAGAGATCACCCATCCCAGCTGAGCTCAAAACACACTTCATTTCCAGCCACACAGACCAGGCAGGCTTTAACAGATCCATGGAGAGGAATAAGCCTCACACCAGAACAACAGGAGCAGTGCAACATTCCCAACATATCCAGGCTACTGTGGGAGCTCTGCAAGTCCTATAAACTGAGCTCCTGTCACAAACCCAGGAATAGGAAAAGCAAGTTGCACTAGTCACAAAAAATCAAGCACTACAGACATCTGACAGCCCCTTGGAAAGGGCTAAGGCACAAATCAAAGTAATGCAATGTACTAAAAGTATCCAAATGTTAATGTGATAATTTATTTTCAAAGATCTAGGTGGAAGCTGACAGTAAAAACCATTAAACCTAGTCCAACAACTGAACAAAACACACATGCCATCCCAGAAACAACAAGGAAAAGCTCCATTTTAAAGACTCCATTTATTACCTTAATTAATTACTTTAATACACAAACCAATTTTTTCTCTTGTATTTTTTCTCCCTGCTTCTGTCATAATTTCTCATTACAGCTTAAACTCAGCTGTTACCCAAGTACCTCCTCAGCGTCTGCTTCTCTCACACCACTTATTTCTTGTTTGTACTGTTTTAACCTTCTCAGTAAACCCGCAGTGGGGTTTCCCAGACTCCCAATGCTATTATTCTCTTTCATAGCTCTTTTTTTTTAATTATTTTTCTCCTTTTCATCTTTTATTCCTGCTCTCTCATGTAGACAGTTGAACATCTAGAAATCAGTAGCTGGAGAACTAAACCCATGAGGAGGGAGAAAAGACGTGAATAAAAGCCATACAAGCCATACAAGCAGAAACCAGCTTTTTTCCCAAGAACTAAAGGCAATGCTTTGCCAGGTCGCTCTTTCTCAATATTGCTCTTTTTGAGGTAAGAGGGGATCAAGAAATCTGTCATCTTCTCTTCAAAGCCCCGTCCAGCGTGGCATGAGCACAAAGCAGGGACGTTTCTCCCTCGGCGTCCCAAGTCTCTGGGGTCACGTGCCAGAGGTGACCCCTGGCAGTGAGGGGGAGCCAGCCACAGGCACAAGAGGCCTTCAAAGGAGGGCAACAGTACCTCACTTACCGTTTACAGAGCTTTGAAACAGTTCCTCCGTGTTTCTCCATCAACCTGGCAAATTTCAGGAATCCTTGAGGAGCCCTCCCAACCCCTGTCCAGCCCCACTGGACAGCAGGGGTGTTTCATGAGCGATTCCTCCAGCACACCTTTCTGAACTGGAGGTCTCACCACTCAGCACCTGGAGTAAACGCTCTGCAAGTCCCACAACCTCCAAAGACAATGGCAATTCAAGACACCTGCCACAAAAAGCTCCTGAGGCTTTCCCACAGCTCACTCCACCTGCAGGACTCAATTTGGCAGAATTAGGGCGGAAAGGTGAAGGGAAGACACCCCTTGGTACAGGGGTCCTGCTGTCAGCAAGGCAAGAACCTGGGAAAGTACAGTCTGAACAGAGGAGCACCTGGACTCAATGTGAAGTGGTGTCATCATCAGACAGGGGAGTGAGAAGTCACCTAGGGCAGCATCACTGCCCTCTCACCTGGCATCATCTTTAAGAACTGTAGAATAAATTAGGTTGAAAGTGACTTCAGAGCTACTTTTAGAGTCAGATTCCAGTGGCTTGTACAGACCAGTTGTGAATATCAGCAGGGAAGACAGAGTTCAACTTCCCCAGATCCTTCCTCCACCTTTTGACCACTTTGTGAAGAATCTCCTCCTTTCACCCTGAGAACTGCCCTTCCTGTAACTCATGTCTATTACCTGTCATCCTTTCTCAACCCACGTCTGAGAAGGGTCGGGCCCTGGAGAATCCACCCACCCCCCTTCTTTTCTTCAAGATTTTAAACCAGGCTGTCTCAGCCTCTCCTCACACACATCATCTTGATGGCCTCAGCTGCGTTGGTGAAGCTTGTCAAAGTCTTTCTTGGCCTGGAGATCCCCAAACTGGATCCTGTACTCCAAATGCTGTTCCTGAGGCAGGCAGCCAGCCTTCCCTGGCTGCGAGGGCACACAGGCTCCTCTTCAGCTCCTTACTCCCCAGAAGACATTTTCTGCAAAGCTGCTTTCTCTCTCCTTGGCTGCCAACCCAAACTGCTGCACAGGGTTATCCTGTGCCACATGCAGGACTTCACACTTGTCTTGGTGGAATTCCTGCTGTGCCTGGCACCGCTGCCTTCCAGCCAATCATCCCTCCCAGCCTGGTGCCATCCAACAACTCGCTGAGGGTTCACAACATCCCACCACACAAGTTGTTAATGAACAAAGTCAACAGCACCAGGCCTGGAAGCAGCCTGGGATGGATGCAGGCATCACACTTCCTGAGGCAGATGTTTTGGATCTCCTGCACATAGCTGGATAATTTTTAGTGTGATGGAAAACATAAATTTTTTTCTGTTCACATCATGACAAGCAGAAAGGGAAGAGGTCCTGGCATCAGCAACTTCTCCCATCCCAAATTCCTGCATCCTCCCCTGCTACTCCCTCAGTGGCACCAAGACCGCACGTATAGTTGTGACTGAACTTGAGACAGGAACTAATGTTAAAAATAAATTGATTTATTAAAAAAAGTTATATTTAAATGCAGATCAGTTCCCCACTCTGGTTCTCTAAATGGTCACACAGAGATTTTCACCGGAACAACTGCAGGAGAGCGTGGGGCTGAAATTAAGTACCAAAGGAAAGTGGGAGCCACTTAAACTCAGCTTTTGTTTCAGGTACACTGACAAAACGTGACCCAAAAAAACTTAGGTGAAATAAAAGACTTAATTTTCAGAGGTTCTTCAACCTATTTGGGTCAAGTATCTGCCTGACAGTAGATTTTATCTAGAATTCCAGGGATGATGTTTCTTGCGTAAGTTTAGGAAGGTTTGGCTTGATCTCCTTCTGTACAAAAGGCAATTAATTTTTAAACTCTCAGGGAAAAAGAGAAAAAAATAGCTTTCATTTCATAGTGTGTTTTTGACTGGGAATTAAAAAAAAAAAAAAGAGCACACAGGCTGGCAGAAAAATGACAATCTTTTACCAGCTGCTAAAAATATCCTTGAAGTTTGTATTTCAGTTCCCTCCTCCTTTCTAACAGAAATCTTCCCAAAGTGTTTCACAACTCACTATTTGTTAAGCAAACCCCAGTGTTCTCACCCACTGCAATATTTACATGGGGAAGTGATGCCATGAGCTATATTGGGTTTGATTTGCACTATTTTACAACCATAACAGCAGACATGTGGATACAATAAATGTGCACAGCATTCAGAATCAGCTCCAATTTCCTAGAGCAGGAAACAATCAAGCAAACATAGATATTTAACCACAACACATATGATCATTAAAAACTGCCTTTATGTGGTCAAAAACTTGGTCCCCTTCAGGCTATGCTTTCCCAGCCCTCTTCTTTCAGGTTTGGGCCCTACTACAGCAGCTCCTCTACCACAACTCGAAGCAGGGTGACCTGGGACTGTCAGGATTTGAGGTCTGAAAAACACTGATCTGCAGGAACGTGCCAATTTCCAATGCTGCTCCTGTTTCTGCCAGCTGGGGCTTCAATATAATTTTCCAGCCTACAGCCATAGTATGTTCACTGTCTTGTTTTACCAACAGAAACATTCTCCTCACCAGCTCTAGAACACTATTGCTAAAATAAACCAGGCTTGTTCTACACAAATACGACCTGGTTTTATGTTGCTATTCTTGCAGCGTATTCTAAAAGCACAAGTGTATCCCCATCTTTGTCCTCCTCAAAACAGTAATCAGTGTACAAATAACTGGAAAATTCCCTCCACTCCTCCAGGTACCTGGAAAAAAAAAATTGATTTTCATCTCTTTCCCGTAATATTTGTTTTTCTACCATTGAATCAAGTTCTGCACTTTCCTGTGGTCAGCAAAAGGAGCTCCTGGCCCAAACCCTGCTGCCTGTTGCTGCTCCCCCATCTCCTGTTAGTGACTTCAACTCAACTGTTCCTTGGGCTACAGAACAAACCTGGCCAACTGCTGATCTTCCTAAAAAAAGATTAAAATTATTAAACTGGGGGAGTTAATTGTTTTAGAAACTATTCTAAAACAGGATAAAACAGTGTCCTTGCAGGAGCAGGAATGACTAGGCAGTGCAGAATACCTTAGGCCACTCTTATTTCTCCAAAATATGCAGAGAATTGTACAGTAACTTGAGACTATCACTTTAAAAGTACTGCAAACTTAACCTCTTTTACCAAGTCTCTTAATTCAGGCAATAAAAGGAGTGACACTATTCCCTGCAGTTCCTTGGGACAGAGGCAGACACAAACATGAAGGGACAGAAATAAAACATTCAAGTACCACAGTGATTATGAATATCAGCACTTGTGATATGACAGAATGCTGAGTTATAAACTCTGAAAATCCTCAGAACAAATATTTACCTTTGGAAACAAGGGCCTTGAAAAAAAAAAAAAGAAAAAAGAGAGAATAAAAAATAAATCAGAGACCAGTACAGAAAACCTTGGGTTTGATTCCCAAGCACTGCATCTGAAGAATTAGTTCCTACTGCACTTTAATGCAAAAGCAGCATGGCAAATAAGGAAATTTAAGTCCTGAACAAGGCTGATTGCAAAGTAAGAATAGAATTTATGTTAAAATACTAAAAGATTCTTGATTTCTCACTTGTAATTTCAAAGTAAAGAACCAAAAAGGGGTAAAAAGTTTTTGAAAAGTTGAGATCTCTGTAAAGAAGAGCACGAGGAACAAATAAAATAGTGAGAAGGGCACTCAGAAGAGGGGAAATGCCTCTGATCTCTGGAGTTTAAGCAGATTAACAGAATCAGAACTGCTACCAAGGGGAGGAGGAAGAGGAGGAGGAGGAGAAGGAGGAGGGCTTGGGAGCCTGGGGAAAATGGAATGCAGGGTGGGGAAAGGAAACAGACACTGAGCATTGAGCTAAAGCTGGTTTAGGGTGGAACCATTTTAAAGCCAGGGTGTAGCCAGGGAGTGTGTCTGGGTTTAAAGCGATGATTTTAGTTTCCAAACTTGAAAATAACCTGACCTAACCCTTCAATAACAGAAACTCCAAAGTTACTCCCACAAAGATTGTATCCTAATAACTCCATTAAGCTGTAGCTGTGGTGATATGTAGAATCTGAATCGTTCACTGAGCACCCTCTGCAAAATTCTCGATACGGACACAGAGATCAGTGGTGTTCAGGGTCGGGGTTTTTTCTCCTTTGGTTTTGCATTTTGAGGCAACTCTCAGCCATCTCCACGCAGTGCACTGGTGCTTCAGGCACATCAAGAGTTCCAGACAGAGTCCAGAAACCTGGGCAGCCTCTAAGCCCAAGGAATGCAGGCTAAGCCGATTTCGGGCTAAGAAAGAATTCAGGGGGTGGCATAAGAGCACAGAGCTGTAACCCCTCCATGCCTGGCTGCATCACTGGCCACCAGGGGATCAAAATACCTCCCCAGCAAAACCCCCTCAATTGTAGCAAAGATTTTAACACCTTGCACCATAATTGCAACGTCATGGCTGTAAAAGAAGGTGGAAAAATGCAGAAACGAACTTATTTTTCCAAGTGGCAGGCAATTTGTAGTTTACCATTACCTACCCTCAAAAATACTCCAACACCTTTCCAATAAACTGTTTTAATCCAAAACATCTATCCTGCTTAAAAAGTGATCTTTCCAAAATGAAGCATAAAAAAGGTCTAAGTAAAATACTAAAAGTAGGAATTTATTAAGATTTGAGCCTGTGTTGGCTTTTAGGACATCAGACATTCATCTGACAACTGAAATTTTAGCCAGCCCAGTTTTCAGTAATGGCTGTAACAAACCATGAAACACCTGAAGTTTTCCCACTGCAACCAGGACTCAGACCATGGCAGGTGGACTGGAGACTCTCTTCAAAGCAAAATCCATTTAAAGGAAGAGTAACCACCTGTATTCTGTCCCAGTGACTTTTCTGGCTGGGTTATTTCAACACTGCCTGCTTCTGAAACTTCTCTTAGCACCTCCTTCAATCAATTCATTTTTGTTATTAATGATACAGATTGATTGGGGGGGTTGAGANAGTAAAAACACCACACTCATCTTTCCCTCCTTTCCTCATTTTGCAAAATCTGGATTCCTCTAGTTGGACCAATATGCTTGCCAAATACCACAATGGAAACAGGGGAATTTTCAGGGGAATTACTTATTTAATAACGACTTGAAAATATGAATCAAGGGAAGATCTGACAGTTTGTACTGACAGAGAGAGAGAGTGACAAGAAGCCCAGTAGCTTGCTGAGAAAAAACAACTTTGTTTCAAGAATAAAATCATCCTGTAATAAGGCAATCCACACAATTCACCTGCCTGCACTCAGGTCCAGAGACCTCACCTGCAGAAATTTCGTTGAGTTCATCTGGGATGAGCTCTTCCTTGCCTGGCTCCAAAGCCTTTTGCAATGTAAGCTCCCTATGTGATCCAACTGTTCAGCATCTGTGCTCCCCAACAACTCCTGTAATCGTAATTTGCTCTCTGGAAACCAAGACAGAAAAAGGGATGGGAAATGTTGACGACACCAGCTGTCTCCGGGCTTCCAGGGGAGCACAGCTCCCTGCAGCAGCCACTGCAGTCACACGTGTGGCATTGGAAAATGAGCGACTGCAACGTCTCCTCACCGGGAGGGAGGAAACTTGTGCATAATTAAAGATTTTGATGGGGAAAACCTTAAAGGAACGGTGAGCTCTGCAAAGTCAGAAGGATACAGCGAAGTCTTGCCTGTCATTCCCACTGAGGTCACTAGTCTGGGCTAATTCAAGTCCTGAAGCTCTTCTTAACAGAACACAGCAATTCTGCTACGTGAATTAAAGGAAAGAGAAGAGTTCCCAAACTGTGGAGCCTTTAGAAAGGGCTGCTCTGTTTTTAAAATAATTAGCTTCATTTCACAGTCAATTGGCACACAAAAACTCACTTGCAGCTTTTGGGTGCAAACACTCAGAAGATGTGTGGGAGTATTTCCTTGGAAATAAATTCCTGAATCATAACTACCATGCTTGAACTAACACATTAATAAAGCTGTCAATAAATTCTTCAAAAAGACACCCTTCAAGTGGCAGAGTTTTCCATTACATGAAGAGACAAAACCAGCAACACTTTGCTGGCTTAACAGTGAAGATATCCATCCTCTTTGGCAAGAGCCTTCTGAACACCACCTGGTCCTGTAGCCCACGTACTCAGGACGTGTAATCCTGTAAAAGTTTTATCCAGCCAAGTTAAACGAACAGGAACCTAAGGCAAATAAAGATGTTCAAGGCACAAGACTACTTTTGAATTTCATAAGTATCTTTGATAAGAAGACTCACAAAGAGCAACATGGTTCTTTAGAAAACCTATAAAATTCAAGAAAACGGGATAAAATAAAAGGCAGACCTGTTCTTTTGGCAAGTCCATGGAGGAAATTCTTCTTGGCTCAATTATTAAGAAAGTTATTATTTATAAAAGCCCATCCTTCAGTTTACTTTGGAGAACTGCTGCTTCAAGTTAATGTGTCTTGATGAGGAAAACATATATATGAATGCTTCCTACAAGGAATGACAGACTGACATCCTGGACAACCCAAACAGGATGAGAAAGACAAAACCTAATATGCTTGATGCTAAACAGACAGTCCAAATTAATAAATAGAAACTAGCATGAAAAGATGGTGCTCATCAAGCTTTGTGCTTGACTGACACCACCCTGAGAAACTGAGAGCTGAATCACAGTCCCAATCCAGCACCTCAGTTTTTCATTTGCATTCTTTTGCAAATCCTATTTGATCATTCTTTCTTGGATGAAAAAGACAATCTTCATGGCAGACATTAACAATCTCTTGCTATTTCCATTATGTTAGATTACCATTAATAAGATTACTCCAGACACTCCTTTTTATTTTAATCTCCAATGTTGTCAGATTCAAAGACTCTCAACAGCACCATATCAGCATATGGGAAATCAACAGATTTGTAAAGAATTTTCTTACCCTTTCAATTTAAATAAAATCTGTGTCTTTTTTTTGAGATGTCATTGATTTGTATTTAAATAGTCTATTTAAATATTTGGGCCACTTTAATACACCTGCCTGTACTGATAAGAATGTTTTTCCCACTGAAAGCAGCACCACTGCTGAGTGTGAATGAGCTGAGTTGTTTCAAAAGCAAAGTTTCAGTGTCTGCAATGTGCTTCTTTGTAATATAACAGGAATTAAATAATCCTATATAAAATAGAGGACTAGGAAGCACATTTTTTGTCTGTGAATATCCTGCCTCAAATAATCACTGAAGTTAAAGGGGGATGCAATGGTTACTTGCAAGATTCCTCTTCCAAAATGCTGCCAAAATGCAGTGCTGTTTGCAACCAAGACCAAAAGAGCACCTCGCACAATTTCAGGAGGAAGACTGAGCTTTGAAGAAGTATTCTCCTAAATCAGCTTCTGCATTTCCAGAATGCAATGTCTGTATTAGCCCAGCAGAAGAGAAAGGCATTTGTAAACTACCCCAGTGAACCCCACAAGAGCTTTCAGCCTTAGCAAGCAGCATCTTAAAATAACTGATTAGATCAGGAAAGTGAACGAGCCTTAAAGAACAAAAAGTTCTGGGTAACTTTTTTCCTCTCAGTTACTTCTGAAAGAACATTCAACACCCATTTCCTCAGTGAGTATCTTTCCATCTTAGCTGTGAACATTGCTGATAGGGACACTTCTAAATAAATGAGGTAAAAGAGAGTCCTAGACTATGAAGTCTGCTTTAAAAAATGAATCCTGACACAACTAAATCAAAGACAACTTCAAGCTGAAATTTAAACACAACCCAAATACCTGTTACAAGTGTCTGCACTGTGTCATTACCCATTTGCACACAAGAAAATCAATTATTCTTCACACTTAGGAGTCAAGTCTGCAACACCCCTAGAGCACTGCTGAATTCTAACAGGAGAGGAAAGAACCTGGGGTGCCAAAATCCAGCCTAAGCACAACCCTGTAGCCCAGGATATGAAGTTTGCAGGAAAATACCTCCCATCTGCTGGATATGGGAAATACCCATGCAAGACCAGAAGACCCTACTGCTTGCAGGGCCCCAGACAGGGGTGTTTTTGGGATAGCAGGGTTTCTTTTACTTCACAGTGAAAGAGCAGCAGCCTCACCTGAGGGCCCATGTGATATCCCCCAAACCACAGGTTTACCACACTAGAGGCTGCGTGTGGACAAGGTGTCCAAGGTTAACCAAAACTGAACATGTACGGATCTCAAATCCTTTGAAATCATACTGAAAAGATCCCCAAAGACACCACAACTTGACCTACAACACACACAGGCCTTGCAGAGACAATTCCTGCTGTTAAGCCCTCATGCACCCATTCCACAACTTCAGGCCCCACAATGCAGAGGAACCTCCCTGTCCAGCAGGGCAGAAATGAGAATTTTACCTGCATTCACCTCTCCAGATGGCCAATATGGGGAACTCAGGAACAGCTCAGTCTCAAAACACCCCCCTTGTTCTTCATGGACACACTGCTCTCTGCCAGTTGCCACTGCCAGCACAGGCAGCCCCCAAGTCTCCTCATTTCAGACAGCAAGAAGTCTTGCCATTATTTTTTTCCTTTTCTTTTACCAGCACTGTTGGAATATTGAAACTCTTCCCCCAACCACCACCATTCAGATGCCCTTTTCCCACCACTGAAACCACCTCCTTTATTGGAAACTGCATTTAGGGCAAGATTTGGAACAAATAATTTGATGTGCCTGCTGACGTGCTGTCTCAGCAGTGTGCTGAGTCAACCCCCCGAGCCATCTTCCTCTCATCTGCGAACAGCCACTGCAATTTAATTCCTTAACAATTAGGAATTAAATAATCTAAGTTTCATTCAGCTTCCAGTAATACAGTCTCTTCTGTTCTGCACTATTTTCTGTAAAGACACTCGATCTACACACAGCTTTCCAAGAGGATCAGAGCTGCAGCTCCGTGTCTGCAGCCACTCCAACGTGTCGGCTTCACCCCAGGTACCTGTCCAAACCCACATCCCTCAGACAGTACAATCGATCGAGCTCCTTTTATGGGATGCCAAGGAAAATGGAAAATAGTTGCATGAAAACAAAGACCAAGCAATCCATTCCGAGTCTTCACTCAAAACAAGGATAAAATACGTGCATTGCAAAAATGAGATTCTTCATAAATCACTGATACCTTAAATTATCTTGCATTTTTCTTCTAACTGACGTTGTTTAGATTTTATCATCAGCTAATTAGAATAATTACATGCAATTATCTTGCTGCAGCACATAACCATAAAACATAATAAATCTCAAGAAATTTGCAGAGTTACTGCTCAATGAACACCACATTTAAACTCCAATATGTGAGCGACTTCAACCTCCTTTTTCAGCCCATAATGACTTTTAAGACTTTCAGTACTCTTTATATTGTTTTTTTCATCCAAATTTGGCAACATAAAAGTCTATAATCTCACACACCCTTCTCCTGGCTGACTTGGATTCTGGTATGTAATGAAACACAGGCTAACTCACAGCACAGACTAAGTTCTTGAAATCAGCTTGAGTGGGTTTACTAACACATTCCCCTAAGTCCTTAGAAAAAAACACCAAACTACTAGTTCAGAAGCATTCCTGAATCTATTTATTGCCACTGATTAATGAATCAAACAGGACAGTTATCTTGAGACAAAAAATAACTCCTGAAGAGTCAAAGAAAGTCAAGAAAACAATTTTGTCGCTGGCCACACACTTTAAACGCAGCCACTCGTCTCAGACCACAAGAAGTCACACATCAAAATACACTTGAAGCCATAGTGGTGCCTCAGAAAAACATGTTCTTGAGAGTTCCTAAACACTTACGCTGCCATTACCATCAAGAAGCTATGGTGGTTTCCTTACCCAAGAGAAAGTGACACCTGAATATCAGGAAATTCTGAAGATGGTATCAGCAAGACTAAATTACACCTGCGTGTGTGATGTAATTACATCATCAATATACAGTGCAAGGAAAATTCTTCAGCCTTGACATCAATGTCCACGCCTGCTAAAATAAATTCCTTTAACCTTTCCTTTCATTAATTCCAACAACTAGAGTGGTGGTTTTGGGGTGATTTATATAATTTAAAGCCAAAACAAAACCACCGTTTTACAGGAGAACCAGCCCCCATTGAGGCTCCTGACTGAACCACACAGTGCTTGGTGCTTCTGAATTGCTGGCAACACAAGTTTCTACATTTTTGTATTTCTGGCATGCTCCTATTTCAGAGGCTGATAAGATCACCCCACAAGCAGATCTAATTAACTCGACATTTTCAGTTTCATCCCCAAAAACTGGAAGAATGACTTACCTGGGTCTCGGCTGCTGTACGGCCATCCTGAGGCAGGTAAAAGGGGCAGCACAGGAGAATTTGCCCTGCTGTCATCCTCCACTTGCTGCGTTATATGTCTCACAGTTTCTTTGTTTTTCCTGTTCTTCCTGCGGCCCGTGGGCTGCCAGCCATCCCCCACTCCTTGCTCTGAGAACCCACTCTGTATTGCACTATCCTTGGCAGAATGCAGCTCACCCCCTCCGTAATGGGACGGTGACACCTGCTCCTCTTTGATACGCAAAGACCCATAGCCCATGTCACTAGCCCAGAGAGACTGGGACGAAATGTCCTCGTGGCTGTCTGGTTTTGGTTCTTGATCCTCTTTTCCATAACTACTCCCTCCCTCATGGCAGCTGGCAATGGCTGAGTCCCCAGAGGAGTTTGCTGGGCTTGTTCTCCGAGCTAACCAGGGGGATATACTCCTGCCAGCCACAACTGCTGAAATCAGAGCGTCCGTGCTGCTGCTGGAAGGGGCTCCCAGCTCATAATCGACCAGGTCCTCCGAGGCATCAGACTTGATGCTTATGTCCAGAGCTGCTTTGATGAAGTTGTGACAGGCCTGCACGATGTCTGTCATCTGCAGGTAGCTGGCAGCCGACATCACCTCGATGACATTCCTGCTGGTCAGCGCCAGGTGCGCGGAATACATGAAGTCAATGATTGCCTTAAAGCCCTGGGCGGTGACGATGTCCAGGTGGGTGACAGTGGCCTGGTCAGAGGTTTTCTGGACCTGGCAGTAGAGGGTTTTGAAGTAGCGGCTGCTCCCCAGGAGGACGTTTTTGTGAGCCTTGAAGATCTTGCCCTCCACGATGATGCAGACGTCGCAGAGGATCCCGTGCTGCCTCTGCTCGTTCAGCTCCCGCAGCAGGTGACGGTAGTGAGAAGCAATTTCCATATCTTCCTTTCGGTTATTCATTTGGAGATCTTTATGTTTCCTCTTCCACAAGTCCTGCAGGGCGAAGGAAATGACAGGATTACAAACTCCGAGACAAGACTGAGACAAACCCGAGGTTGTACCAAAAGAAGCAACAGGTTCATCTGGGAAGAGTGCCACAAAATACAGCTACTGCCTGCAATGCCTCCACATTCATCACAAAATGCACCTTACTTTAACTAGACTTCAAATAATTTACATTAAAAAGGATTATATTTGAAGCCAATCCTCCAGTGGCTCATAACATCCCAGAGAAATGTTTCTTTCAATTACTACAGACTTGTAAGAAAACCCATCTGAAGTAACGGGAGAACAACAGCTGTCAGTTTTTATTGTGAATTTGTTGAAGTTTGGTTTTGAAAGTGATACTGCACTTGAAACCATGCTCAGATGCCCACAGACTACCGAAGGGCACACTTTTTTTACACATTTTCCTTGAGGGAACAAGCATCGTGTGTAGCACACAGAAGAGCTGAAATCCTGAAACAGCAAGAGCCAATTGAACCCAGCATTCCCCCTGTTATACTGCCATGGAGGAGCTATAAATATGGTTTAAAAGTCAGAAGAGCAACAAGTAAATCCAAGACCACAGATCACAAAGTTTTAAGTCCCTGCCCAAACTAAACTGGCAATAGATCATGACTATGAAATTAATGTTATTTGAAGCTCAACTACTTACAAGCAATACTTTGCAATAAACATGTTATTTCCTTGCTTTACATCTCCAAGTTTATCCTGCAGCCAGGCTTAGATACTGAGTTGAGAAATTCTCATGATCACCTAAAGAAAGGATCCTTACGACCAACATAAAGCTGAGAAAAACTCACACGCCTTTTGATCACCTTTCATAAAATTTGGCAGTCTTATCCAAAATAAAAGGCTAGTTGGTGCCAGCAGCAAGGTATCGTCTCAGTTATGCTCCATATTATCCTCCTCATACACTCCAAAATAGAAAAAAGGTGCTGCATGTTGACAGTAATCAGCAGTGCAGGGATTTCCAGATTGAATTTTTCCCAGTTACTCTCTTTGCAACTCCATATTCGCCTTTGATGCCACAGTTTTACAAATCCTTTGGCATTCAATTCTGCCATTTTCTCTAGCTTATTTTTGGAACTTACTATCAGGATTTATCTACCATGGAACAGGGGTTTAATGGCCCAACTAATTAAGAGCACCAAGGTAAAGGACATCTTACTCCTTTCTCTCAGAAAAAATTGTTCCAATATAAAAAGTCCCAAGTGTGGAATTGATACGAGGGTCCACAATGTCAATACACAACTGTAAAATTGGACCCAGTTCCCAATGTTATTATGTGCAGGGACACTAAACAGAAGCCTGGATTTAGGCTACTGGTTGTTACTTATAAAAACAAAACCTCTGAGGTCGTACAGCCTTGAAGCACACATGGTTCAATGTTAGCACTGGCATTAAGGAGGCTGTTTCCAGCCTGGAGCACCTTTCTAACATCCATGGAGTTCACACACAAATTCAGCCTCATCTGCTCAAACTGGCTCGCAGCAGTGGGCAGCACAGCCGTGATTCAGGAAGTTTCCTTGGCACATTCAAGTGTGTTTCCTGGGCTGTGGAACGCAGATCCACAAGTACCCTGCCCCCTTCCCCTACCCTGTGCTATTATTATCATCGGAAGGAGCAAAATAGCTGCAGTTGAGTCAACACCGTGGGCTAGAAAAGCACCTCCCATCCCACAGAACACATCCATGAGGTGGGACCTTCTCCCAGAGAGCCACCTGATGATTCAAAAGTTCAAGTTATGCAAGACTGCTTCAAGCACCTCCAGTTCTGCAAGGATGGAGCTGCCTCTCTGCAGCCCCAGAAATCCTAATTTGCAAGGCCAGCTGGTCCCTGATCATTGAGAAATGTTTGCTTCCCTCAAGAGAGGAAGGACCATCTTCCTGCAACACAAACAGGCTGAACTGTGTTCATCCACTTCAAAGATGTGCAGCTTTTCTGCAGAATTAAGCACAGAATGCACAGAGAAGCCGATCTTTTTTTTTAAATTCAACTGGAAGAGGTCAATACCAGGGCAGCTGCACACACCTATTGACCACAGAAATCTGCCCAGAGACCTCAAACCAAATCCTCACCCAGACACCATCTCTGTCTCAAATGAACAAAATAAATCAATGAAAATCAAACCAAGAATCAAGATCAGGGAGTATGGAAAGAAAAATAAATTACTTTTCAGGTGTTTTGCCTGAAAAGGTTGTGATGGCACCAGCCAGCACAGCATCTCTCTAATCCAGGCTCTGGCGGTGGCTGCCAGCACTTCCCAACATCTCCATGTTAGAAAGAACCACCTCCTAAGGCAGAGTGACAGTTCAGTTTTATCTTTATTCCAGAAACCACTATTGCATCTACTTTTAGGAGTTGAAGAGTCAGCTTAGTCCCCTCAGGAAATATGAATTGCCACATAGGATAAAGTGAGTTGTCCATCACCAGTCGTGTCTCCAACAGCTGCCATATCCACACAATTCAGGGGAAGATGTAAGAAAACCTCAGAGCCCACAATGAGGAAAGGGTCAGAATGTTTTGGATATGGCATTTCCTTTCACTGTTCCTTCATGGATATTAAAATCCAGATTCCAAGATACCAACTCCCTGGAACCGTGGGGAGGAGGGGCAGGAAATCTCCTGCAAGGATAATTTTCTCTTCCTCAATTTCATACAGATTAGCTTCACAGTTTTTGTCAATGTCTCCACTTGCTCTTGTGAATTTATGCCACATCTTTCCTTCTTCAGCTGGAAATCATATCAATTCAAGATTTTATTTCATTGCTGTCTCACACACTTATTCAGTTTAGTTCATTGGATCAGGTCCCCCCCACTGATAACAGTCCACTTCAGATACATCTTGTCCTTTTTAAAGCTGCCTGTGGCAGAAATACAGGACTTAAAATATGTCTCTTGCTACTTTTGGTTTAGACTGGAGCAGTTTTGAGGTTCAGGCATTGACATGAATGG
>VZDJ01000175.1:4918713-4957761 GCA_008694505.1 Cyanoderma ruficeps
TGGATGGATGGATGGATGGATGGATGGATGGATGGATGGATGGATGGATGGATGGATGGATGGATGTCTTGCTCATCTCTTTAGGAAATAGAAGATAAGGTCCAAGAAAAAGATATCAGGGAATTTTTACTAAACACACAGACACAAAAATCTATGCAAGACTCCTTACTGGCTAGTGAGGTGAGCACATTAAAGCACTTTCAAGACAGCAGTGAGGTGGACTCTCCCATGTTCAGTGTAATCAATAAAATGTAACAGTTTTCAAATCAGGAATTATTACTGTGGATGTCTTGATCTTCCTCTGTCACAAGGTCTGCCCCCTCACACTCGCTGCTCCACATCCAACATCTGTCACAGCATTGTACCTTTTAAACAAGAGGTCTTTGGGGGAGAAAATTAAATACGCCTCAAATTCAGAGGAATTAATTAGTTCTCTGTCTACCCATGTCAAACCAGAACATCCGTTTAATGTCAAGGATCACCAGGGAATTAATCCAAGTTAAATTTAAGGCAATTTGCTAGTAGTTAAAAATTCAGGAAGCTTTAAAACCCTGTGCTCTTGTGCTCCAATTTCACATGCTCTTTTGTGGCTTGTTGATGGTTTGTTTTCCCTTTTTTTTTTTTTTTTCCCTTTCCCTGGTAAGGATATTTATTTCCACTTAAAAAATATTGTGAAAGATTTCTCCAGAAAAGCTGTACCCTTCAAAGTTCTGTAGAAGAACATGAAGACGGAATAAACTGTGGAGATTTCTTAGAAACAAGACCTCAAAGATTAATGATGTATTTTTTAATCTCAGGTCTTTTTAGTACATGAAGGCTTTGCAAGTGGAGCATCTACCAGAATTCTTTAGGCCACATGGCCACAACACAGCTTTCCAGGAAGACAACAAACCAGGAAAGCTCATCTGAAGATTTTCCACAAAATAAAATAGTAGCAGATCAGGCTTTTTTTCATAAGCGAGTTCACAGGCAGCGCAGTAATTCAAGCCTATTACTTCTCAGAAAAGAACTAAAAAAAAAGGTCACAAACCAAACCATTGCACGTAACAGCAAAAAGAACCCAAAGTGAGCAGATTTAAGAGTCACTTTCATGCCAACTTCTGTCAAGATACAAGCTTGCTTTTATTTCTCATATCTGAAAAACCTTGGTCTTGAAGTAAGCACCAATAATTTATACAATCTTTAACCCTAGCTAGAGTGAATCTATGAAAGTGGTTTATTTTGCAGTGTCAGTACAGTTTTTTAAACATGAAAATAGCACCTGATGGCACAGTAAGAGTCTAAATCACACTTCACTTCCCACTGGAAAGGTTTTAAGAAGAGTAAATATTTATTTATTGGCAAATTTCTCAGCGTACACCCCAGGAATGAGTCTCCTAACCAAAATCTTAACATCACTAAAATGAGGGGGCACAAATTCGTTGCGTCTAAATCTCAGCGCACTACTTAAATTTTGACAAAATGACACAGATGAGAAATGAATTGCACACAAAATCCTCTACAGAGCAGTCCCCTGGGAAATAGTGGGGACAAAAATAAACTTCCTTCCCTCAGAAAGAAAACAGGGAAAAAAAAAAGGGGCTGGAGGTTTGGAGGGGTTTTTTTGGGGGGGGGAGGAGCAGTTTGTTGTTGTTAGGATTTGGTTGGTTGGTTGTTTACCTTTTCTTTTCTGAGAATGTAAGTGAACCGAGGATTTAAACTACATGGCATTTCATCTTTATCAATTTTCTCAGCATGTTTCTACACTTAATACCAAGGACCAAAGTTAAAGAGCACCAAAATGCTCACTAGTGCACTCCTCCACCACTCTGCTCCCTAGAGAAAACATGCCAACTGGAATTTAACCAAAAATGTGTTGCTTCCTCCCCCCTCTCCCTTCAGAGAAAAGTAAAAACAGATTAAGGAAGAACTCCAATTCACTCCAATGCTGTAACACACAAAAACCCAACAAACACACCCCGCTCCTCTGCTTCCCCTGTGTCCTGTCCGTGTTTCCACTCCCAAGACATTCCAACATTTTTTAAATTCCTCTGCAAAGGAGCTCTGTAAGGTGAGATTGGCCTTGAAAAGCTTCCTTGCACAACAAGGCACAGTGTGCATGCAAGTTTCACTTTTATCCAGTTAAAGACAACAGAAATGCACAGGATTCCTACTCTGCATCTGCCCTGTGCTGAAAAGAATGGAGAACAAAACCCCTCAGGAACTGAAAAGGGCAGTAAAGGAGAGAAAAAGAAGACTTGGGGTATTCATGGATGGTAACTCTGCAAAGACACTGCTCAGGAGCTTTACAAGCAGGAGTGCAGTGTTTTCTCACAAGTGTGTTTGAGGAACAGCAGCACACAATTCTGAAGGAGTTTTTATTTCTTGATACTATATAACACCTTATTATATTCATATGATCAGCTTTGTCCAGAAGAGATATAAGTAACATCTTACAAAAATGAACAGCTGACAAAAAAGAAACTCCTTTATCCTATTCTGATTCCAGAAACCAATCATCCCTTGGTTTAGGTTGGTCATTCCAACCACGACTCCAAATTGGAGGAGAAAGAGGCAGATGTTTGCAAACAGACCAAACCTGACCCTTGAGTCAGAGGGGTTACTCAGAGCCCAGGGTTTCATGCAAACAAGGTGCATCACTTCTCCCTGATGACCAGGGATGGGAATGTTTATTATAGCCCAGCAGTTCATGTTCAGCCTCATGGGCTGGGACTCGCAGGAGAAAATAAAAGTTTCATCATTCACTTTGAGAACTATAGAAGCACAGAAAGGACAGGGATTTAAGAGGCACACGATTTTCAGTAACTTAAAGAAAAATACTAATTCGATTTTCATTACCAAATTTAAAAGACCCACTGAATTGTCAGTCATTGTTGAGCAAAAAGAGCCCCAAGTCCCTACATAAATTTATTAACATTGGTCTGATCAGGAGTCACTGAAATTTCTCCAACTTCAAGCCAACGTCGCCCCATCATAGACAGCATTAAAACACCATCTCTGTTTGGAATCTGCAGCAGATACAATCCAGAAAATCCACGAGTAAAGTTCAAACAGCAGAGTAGAACACTACATACCTCCAGCATTTCACCATTAAAGCTTTGTTTCCACAGTCCAAACAAGAACCACAAGCAAAACCTCACTGCAACTGCACAACTTAAAATAGCAGGGAGTAACCATTAAACATTTCACTCTACTCCAAAACTTTATACCAGAGCCTTGGCTGTGGCTTTTGACTTGTCATATCATTCACCTGAAGTTATGGGTCAGCCAATGTGCAGGAGCTGGACAGCATAAAAGTGCAATCAAAACACAGGATTTCATAGAAAAATCCATTTATTAACCTTCATTCGCTCTGACAGTTCATGAAGAATTTCAAGAGAAAACCAGGACTGAAAATAAGAGGTAAGTGAAAACTACTGTCTTCCACATTTTGGGAGGAGGGTAATTAGAATTCAAAATTTAGAAACTGTAAAGTTAAAAAAATTAGGGGAAAGAAAAGAAAAGAACAGATATGCATACTTTGCTATATTGTTCTTAAAAGCAACAAGTGATTTTTGCTGATTTCGTTAAAGAAAACATGTAAACTGCAATATTGAATAAATAAACAAATAAAATCCAAGACAATTACTTCTTACCAGTAACAAACTGGGTTCCAGGTCTAGTGTTTCTCCTACAGCAGCTGAGGACATCAACAGCCCCAGGACAGCACAGGTAAGTGCCCTGTTCGTGACCTTCTGACAGCACTGGTGTGAACTCTCGTAGGAGAAAGACAGAACTATGACAAAACACAAAACCAGAACAAATTATTAGCAATAAACTAACAGTGAAATGTTGTGAAGTCTTTTCCCTCCAAACTCACATTTATGACATCTTTACTCATGACTTAACGAATTCCAAAAAAGTCAACTCCAAGCATATAAATACATTGAAAGCAATTAAAGCCTGGCTACCACTTTGTAACAATGTAAGCAAGAGTTACTTCTTAAAGGTATGGGAACAAAAAGGTCTAATTTTAGCTACTAAAACTTCAATCAGACCCTTGAACAACAGGGTTTCCTGTTTGGGAGCTTTTCAAAACATTCTCACTTAAACGACTCTTTAAAGAGACTCACCTTATCTGACCTATAATATACTGAGGTCTAAAAGCTACCAGTACAGCTCCTGAAAGAAATTTGGAACACTCAGAAGAATTTGCTCTTGAAATGTTCAGTTGCCAGTTTCTAGTGGCTGACACCATTCTGGGTTAAGAGACCAAACAATCCCAAGATCTGTAAAGTTTTGTGTGAAATACAGATATTTAGGTACAGTAAGACACATTTCCAGACAGGCTTCTCAGAGAAAACCTCAGTGTTTATGGTTACGAGGTACAAGGAGTAGGAATAGCTCAACTACACCAGGCTTTTGTCTGTGAGGACACATCCGCTGAAACTATCATCTTATACACCTATTTCTCTTGTATAAAACAGATTTTATTTTCTTCAGAACAGCCTATACACCACACTGGCAACATTTAACTTACAATCTTACACTTCTGAGTCTGCTTTATTGAAAGCTTTATATTGTTAGGCCTGCCAAAGTCCTTTTTGATGTCTGCATTTCAAACATCTTCAAAACACAGATTAGCTCTCTTAATGAAAATAAGCTAGAAATCAATACTGGTGATTTTCAAGACTGACCTTCTGTAGTAACAGATTGTGAAATGAAACATCAGAAGATAAAAGTTAAAGCTTTTCCAACACAAATTAATGCCATTATAGAAGGTGAAATAAAATACCTAATAAACAAATGAAGTAACAAGGAAAATCCAAGCATTCTTATGGCAAACAGCAGAACTGAAAATCTTGAAAACAAATATGACCCAATTGAAGCAAACACCAGTGACTTTGTTCTCAGTTTCTATTCTGGACTGCCAAGTCTTGCCTTTCTCTATTTCTGATTGCTTCTCCATAGCAATTGTTTTGGCGAGCTCCTTTTAGTCCTGTTATTTGGACAGTTAAGAAAAAATAAAAGTGGCGAAGTGAGTGAGCCAGACCAACCCAGACACGTGAGAAATTACTTTGTTAGCAAAGAGTAACAAGGTGTGTGTATTTCTACTTAGACTTGGGGCTGTTACTGTTAAAACTCTCACTTAGACCTGTCCCGGAGCACAAGAAGAGCCAGAACAGATTGGTAAAACTGGCAAAGTCGAGCCCGGCACTTTTTCTTCTTTGCTTGGAGCTCTGCACCTGTTTCCCTCTTGTGATCGAACAGATGAGAACTGAGCGGCCATGAAGGATGGAGGCACCTCTGCCACAAGGAAGGAGCAGAACAGCCAGAGGTATTTCTCCAGCTTTTACAGATGACCAAGATTTCTAAATGAGCCCTTGTTATAAATGTTAAGTTTTATGAAGATCTGACAGCCTTCATAATGATGTTCTCTCCAGGTTGCCTTTCTCTTTCCCATAGCACACGACAAAAATATCTTTAAATGCTGAGAACTTACCGATACTTGAAAGTGTTTCCTGCTAGCAAAAATAAACCTTGCAGTATTTCACAGCTGGACAGTGCATGTTTCAATGAAGAGAGGAGAATGGTCGCTGGTAAGAAGCTCCAGAAGGTTCATCAGATGTCCTGTGTTTGGGAATGGAAAGAATAGGAGGCAAAAATTAAAATTCAAACTTTAACTCAATACAAAGCCCTTCTGCGTCACATAATTAAAAGCAATAGTTAAAATAACTGCACATTTACAACACCGATTCCCATTCTGATGTATTCCTATAATTAATCATGCAGGAAAAATTATTTAGCCCTTGTGTTAATGTAAAGAAAGAGTTTAACATGCCACTATTAAGACTGTTAACAACTTCTGACTCTGCTTCCAGAAGTGCTTTGAAAAGGTCACTCTAAAGAAACAGCGCTTTATAAAAGGATTTTTTAAAAATTTAACAACATTGTTTCAGTTGACATGTAAGTTTCAGTTAATGTTTCTGTGACCTCTGCCACCCACACTCTTTAAATGGCGTTAGAATTAATCTCACCTCATGGTTACAGTGATTCCCCTCCAAACCAAAATATTTGCCTGAGGTTACAGAAAAATCATGTGTCCATGTTGTGTGAGAGATTTGAGTTTAATTCCCATCCAGCTCGACTGAACCAAAGCCCTAAAAAGCCAGCATGACCCTCAGGTTTTAACGACCAAGCAGCATCCACACAGGTACTGAGGAAAGCACTTCGCTTCTCTTGCAAACATTTAAAAAAAAAAAAACTTGGAAAAAACCCCCAAACACAAAAATGAAGACAGAAATAACTAACAGAAGCTTTATTTTCCATGCCTGTAAAAGCTATGCAGCCTGAAATACAATATTCCAGCAGGTAACAAGCTGTTACCACAGGATGCACCTTTGCAACAGGGCACAAGTGTGTGCACCCAGCTCCAGCTGCTCACTTGCAGTAATATTTCCACTGCATTTGGATTTCCTCTGCATTTCCCTTATTCATTTCCCCAAAATTTCCAACTCTGTCCATCTGCCTGTCTCCTCATCCTGGTACAGTAACAGTTGCTCAAATCATTCCCCTATTTTTGATCTCTGCTCTCTCTCTCATCTGGTTACATCAGCAGAAGAACAGACCCAACACTACTCATGTCATGGACCCTGTAGAACACAGCAAGAACTTGGCAGAACTGGTACAGGGTACCAGGCTTGAGAAGTCTGGTGACATCAAAAAACAATAAGAATTTAGCTACAGATGTATGTGCTACTCTAGCAGCGAAGATTAAAAAACAACCTGAAAAATTCAAATGCCTGTGGCTCATATGACACTTACCTGTCCAAGTGCCATTAGATCTCTTTAAGATCTCCTACAAGATCTTAAGCTTTTACTTTTAAAAGTCACAAAAGAAATCTAAGCAAAAAAACCTCTGCCCTTGTGCATCTATTAGTCAAAAAACAACATAAAAAGTACCTTAAAAAAAGAGGATTAGAGAACTGTAAACTCATCACACTGGGAATTGCCCTGAAGAATGGTTTTCCCCAAAAGTTTCTCATTGGGTTTTGGCTTTTTAATTAGGGGATCTTTGCCAAAGTTCCCAAACTCAATACGTAAAAGGGGAGGGAGCCAAAGGAGGAAGAATCATGAGGTCATTTTTAAAAAGAAGTAAATCGGGGTAAAAACCAAGAGAAGGATCACCTAAAAGACAGAAAAGACACACAAGGAGTGATGAATAATCTAAGAGTAAAAGAATCAACCAGAGCAAAACTAAAGATAACATATGAAGGGCTCTGAGAACAACCTCATTCTGTTTGTGTAATTCATGGTACAAGCCCTCCATGCCTTGAGTAAGGACCCTGGTTTACTTTTTAGCACAAATCTCATAATCCAGATTTGATCAACTACTATTAATAAAAAAAAAAAAAANCAAGAAGGACACATTGGTAACAAGAAGGAAGTCAAAAAGCTCATTTTATATTTAGCCACCACCTCATTCTCCAACCTTATAGTAGCAAGACTGTTAAGCACAACTGGGCCCTGACTATTTCATTTATTGGTACTTAAATTAGTTTGGTTTGGATATTTTAAGCATCTAATGCCCAATACAGACCACTGATTCTTCTGTTTCAGAGCACAATCTGAGCACTAGTCAGGAAGGTATTTCCTCTGATGCTGTATCAGTGTAAAAGGTGTAAATTCTGTTTAACCCTTTCCTCTAAGAGAGCGAGCCAAAGCCCTGAAATATCAGCTTTCTGCAGAGCTCTCCTCCATGGGATGAGAAATACCAGGAAGCAAACTCACTTGGATGGAATAAGCAGCTCGTTCAACATATGACAAGAAAATAATTGTGGAAGATAACTAGGTATTTCAATATACAGAGGAATAAACATATTCCTTAATATACAAAATGCTGCCCACTTTTCTAAGTAGGGTTCTTGGGCAGGTAAGGTCCTCGTACACACTGACATTCTCATTAACAAGTGTGTTTTAGTCCACACACAAGCTCAAAATGGGTTTGTAGAATTTTTTTTTGACACCTTGGTGAGTCTTTCCAGTACAGGAGATGCCAACTCAGAGTCACTATAAAGCAAACACAGGGCAACTTCCAATATTTGCACGGTGTTTTTCTTCCCAAGGGCACACATGAGTCAAGTGAACAGCAGGACAAGATCACCACTGTCTGGGCTGGAATAAAAGCCAGCCACATCCCCAAAAACCAAGGCAAAAAGGTGAGTTTCAGCTCTAATTCAGCGTCTACCTGTCACATTACAGCAAAGCCACCTTTCCCCTCCTGTGCCAGGGACATCCTTACCTATGCACAGCTGAACACTGCCAAGTGGGACACATTTCCATCTCATTAGAATGGCTGTCAAGGATCTCACCCTGCCTCTGGAGCACTCAGAAGCTATTCCAAACCAACATCTCAGCAGCAGCCTATTCTTTCATAAATACACGGGTATGAAAGAAAGTTAAAGTGACTGTTCAGAAAATAACTGCACCACAGCTGACTCGGTAAGGGACAGCAAACCCCACCCACGAGCCTCTGGACTCCACCACATCCCAGAGGGAATTCATCCAGGGCTTCACACGGCTTTGTCTTTATGAAGGACAAGCACTTGTAGTACAATTTCTCATCAGTATAATTGAAAATGTTTGGGAGAGCTGAGTAAACCCCAGTTTCACAGAAGGGGAGATGGGTAACAAGAAGTTACACACCAGCACGTTCAATCAACAGCTGGAGGATGGGAACTGAGTCCCAAAGAGCAGCTTCCCCTCTAAATTGGACATCCTTGTGCATCCAAACACACCAAGGCAGCACAAACCAGGAAACTATTGATCTGTTTAGGGAAGTTGAGATTCTTCCCTCTTGCATCCCAAGGAAAGAAGCCCCACATGAAGTGATACAGGCTTTTATTTCTCATCCTGCCGAAAGGTCCGAAGATCCAGAGGGAACTGAGAAACCCAACAACCGAAGCATGCATTTAAGGGGGCTGCAAACACAAACGTACAAGAAGTCCTCAGGAAGGGAATAAAGTGACGTTTTGAAGCAACAAATTTTAACACTGGAGCCCTGGCTGTTATTGTGCTTGCCCAAATATCTTCAAAACTCCCAGGGAGATGCTTTAGGGATGGAGTGGGATCGCAGGACTTCCTGCAGACCAAATTCCTGCCTCTGCCTCGCAGCCGCAGTCGCTCCCGGTGCTCTCTCCTAACGTGACCCCTGCTCTCTGCACACCACCTGTGGCACGCTCACTTTCACTATTAACACACCCTGAGTTTCAAATATCACACGCAGCAAACACAGGTGAGCTCCACACTTCAAAATATTCAAGCCAAAAGCAAAATATAAAAACGGAATTAATGTCTCTGTGTAAAGTGTCAGAATTTTCCAGGGTAGTGCTCGCAGCCAGGAATGGACACAGACTGCTGCCTCCTGGGAATTATAACGGACACGTGGGATAACCATCACAACTGCAGGTAGCTCTTCAAAGACTTAAACTAAGCCCTGTCCTGTCCTTCTGTTTGCCCATTAAACTAAGCACACAGGAGCACAGAAAACCCCCATGAACGCTTTTTACGAATTTAGAGGGAGTCTGGAAAGCGTTACAGAGTGCTCTGGAGCAACCAGTAAAACCAGCAACACGAAGGGAAAAATGTCCTGGGAAAGGTTGAGCTGTTTATGAAATAATTCTGCCCTGAAAGCAGGCAGTGGCAGTTTGGATTGGGTGTCAGCCTGCTCTGCGCTGCTGCTGGGAGGAGAGGAAACTTTGCTTAGAAACTTCAAAAACATGGATCTAAAAAAAAAAAATAAAAATCCACCCAAGTGGATAGCAAAGACAAAAAGAATATGCTGAACCTCACAGCAACACAACACATCACCAGAGGAAATGCAGGCAATTAACAGATCTTCCAAACATGAGGCATTTTTCCTTTTGACAGAGGGTTGCTGGGGAGGGGGGAGCTGCTAAACTGGTTTTCCTCTGAGCACTTCCAGATATTAAAAAAAAAAAAAAATCCTCTTGTGAAGAACATATCCACTGTTGTACAACTGTCCCAGAAAACAAAGACCACGGGGAGAAAGTGGCCCATTTTCTCCAGTCTCCAAGAACCCCGAGTACAGGTCATGTTTTCAAAGGCTCAGTCCTACACACTCCAGAACGGAGCAGCATTTAAAGCACAGGAATAACCACCTAACATGAGTTACTAGAATACCCCGTTTTTGGTACCAGACTGAAAATGACTCGATTCCACCCAGGCGAACACACAGTCTGTGAAAACAACCGCGAAAGAAGTTTCACTGTGAGTGAGTTTCCCCCTCCTGGACACGCTGTATCAAAACCAAAAGACTCGTTTTCTATTTCAGTTACAGTTATCCCATGAACGTACCCAACCATGGAATATTGTTCAGCAATTTGGGAGCCCCCTGAATCCTGTCCTGCAGTTCTCCCTCCAGCCCAGGGGCAGCTCCTCTGCCCCGCTCCCTGTCAGTTCCCAAAAAACACCTCAAAGCTGTAATTCCTCACCGCATGTTGAAAATATTGTGACTAATAATACACTCCACCCATTTTTTCCATCACTAAGGATTTCAAAATATAAAACTTGACAAACAGTGAGAGAGTTTAGAAGGGAAAGTCAAATTTTATTTCAAATTGAAAGAGGCTATAAAAGCTTAAAAGTGAGGTATTGGTTGAAGTGAAAGAGCTATCCAATTACAGAAAACTTCTTCAAAAATGAAATTTTTCTCAATCTTCTTGGGTATCACTGCCTTTTCTTATAATCCCCACAGGAAAATAAAAAGAGAAAAAATACTCCCTGTCTTTTTTGAGAAAATACATTTAATGCATTAGTAGCAGGGCTGATCTGTGCATACAGAGAACCCACACACAACAAATACTTGACTGAGTCCACAAACTGAGACCTACATCTCAATGACAGCGACTGAATGCTAAAAATTATACCAGTGATGCAATTAAAATGCACGCAAGAACTTTGGTACAGGTGTCTACAATGCCACTGTTTGCTAAACACATCTCCTAATTAGCATGGCTTTAAACAATGCTGATAATAATCCCGTCCTGTAAGGCTTGCCAAATGAATCATTGGGATTGCAAAATAAAAAGCATGAGGAATTCATTAAAGAGCTGTTAAACTCTCCTTTGTTTATCTTTCCCCGGTCAGGTGTAAAAATAAATAAATATGGGTTTATGTCTCCGGATTCCATCCGAATGCTCCGCTCCACAATAACGCGCCGGGGAAGAACCTCCTCAGGAGGTACCAACATTTTTTTTCCTCTCCGTTTCAAAAGAGAATTCCTCCCACTATTACAGTCCTGAAAATCTGCTCCATTCTCTATTTGTCATCTGGGATTGAGTTATCAGACACTACTTGTATTACTTTGGGAACTGACATGTCTATTTACAGAGACACAAAGGCAATCCAGCAGCACAACCCCTGCTTTTCCCAGCACCTCTCCTTCTCCCCTCCGCCAAATTCTACCAGCACTTTTTTCTGGGGAGGGGGGAGGACACCTCATTAGTTTCCCAGCATGACAGAAAAGATTTCCAGCCACTTTTGCACTTGTTACAGCCTTATGAAAAATCACCTATATCCCCCCAAAGGAACAGTATTATTTTTCAAGGGTTTTTTTGTTTGTTTGCTTGTTGGGGTTTTTTGTATTTCTTTTTTTTAAAGAGGGTCACTTCCCCCATTTCAGCCTGCAATTAAAATGGAGGCAAGGCCAGGCGATCTATGTCTGGCTTTAGGGGGAGACAATAACCCAAAACAGGCCTGGCTTAAAAAAAAAAAAAAAAAAAAAAAANAAAAAAAAAAAAAAAAAAAAAGAGGAGAGGAGAGGGAGAAAGAGAAAGAGAGACAGGCAGAAAGAGAGAAATACAACATGCTTCACCAGTATTATTACCTCATCCCTTTTTCCAAGCAGTTTTGAACCACACTCCTGACAAACTCTTGGTCCAACTTGCACGGATGCTGGTTTTTAGGGGGCGGAAAGGGTTTTAATGCTGGAGCCGGGATTGAGGCTGGCTATCCGCAAGTGGAGCTGCTGCTAAAATGCCCCCTTGTCTCTTCTCCTCTCCCTTGAGCTGGGTGTTGACGCAGCAGAAATTACCAGCTGGAAAATTCCCCTTTTGGAGGTTACGGGGAGGAGGGGGGGGGCGGGCGGAGGAGCGAGGGGAGGGGAGGGCCGGGGGAGGGGGGTTAAACCCGGCACTTACCAAGTTAAGCCATCCACCCACACCAAATAGGACATCGCGTCCCAAAGAAGGCTCCGTGCCCCCCTCGGCGGGCAGGGCGCGACTGGCCGCGCTCCCCCCGCGGCGGGCGGGCATGGGGGGAATAACGGGGATAAAAACGGGGATAAGGATAAAAACGGGGATAATAAGGGGGATAATAACGGGGATAACACCGGGGGCGGCGGTGCGGGAGCAGCGGGGGGGGCTCCTCGCCGCTCCTCGAGGGGTGAGGGGGCGGCCATGGCGACCCCCGCTCGCCCCGGTGGGCGGGGGGCGGCGCGCTTACCTGTGCCCCATGGAGGAGAGCGGGGTGTCGGAGCGGCCGGAGCGGTGGCTCCGTCGGTCACTCCGTGCCTCTCCTCCCGGGTGGGGAGGGGAAGGGAAGGGGAAGGGGGGGCGGAGGGCGGAGGAGGTGGGGGGAGAACCCGGCGCAGGGGGGGAAGGGGGGGGCGCCCGGGCGCGCTCCCGACGCTCCCTCGGGCGCGCGGGGCGCGAGCCCGCGGCGGGCGGGGGGGGCGTGGGGGGGCGGGACCACGCGGCGCGTGCCGGCGCTGTCCCCGCCTACTCTCCCCCAGCGGCGGGCGGTGATTGGGCGGTGGGCCCTCCGTCGGCCACGCCTCCCTACCACGCCCCCTCCTCTTGCGCCGGGGGAGCGGGGGCGCCACCGGCGGCGCTGCCACTGCCGGACACCGGAAGTGAGGGAGGGCGGGGGCGCGCGGCGCGCGGGGCACGCCGGGACAGCGCCGAGGCTGTGCTGGGGCGGGGGTGGCGGCGGGACCCCGGGATCATTCCAGGTCTCGGTCCTGATCCCGGTGCTAACGCCGCTCCAGCTCCTATTCCGGACCTCTCCGGGCCTCCCCGAGTGTCTCCTGCCCCCGGCAGGTGCGCCTGGCCCCGGGAGGGGCGGCTGTGCGCCCTCAGCGGGGCGCGTCCCCTAAGCCCCACCGCGGGATGGAGGACGGCGGGTGTTGGAGCGGGACAGTGCCGCAGCCTCCTCCGCACCTTGCAGGGAGAAAGAAAAATCACTTTCCCCCTCTTGTACGCGCTGAGATGTATTTCACACAATCCCCTGAAATGAAACAATGTAAAATAAGTGCAGTTCGGAGCCCCCTGACCCGTAATGGCCAGAGAGCGAGGCCGGTGGTCGGGGAGGGATGGAGATCACAGCGGATGGACATCACAGCCAGCTCCGCAATGGAAAACCTCCCGCTGCAACAAAGGGCAGGGCTTTGCCCTTTTGACTGTCGCGCTGAAGGATCTGACAGAAACTGCCCTATATTTCAAAGGACGGAGCTTAACAGGGCAGGATAGGTCTGGAGCGTGGGGGAAGTCGGCGCGATCGCACGATGGCTGCGGTGAGCGGGGAAATCGCTCTCGCTGCTGTGCGGTCGCTGGATTGTGAAAGCAGGAGCTGGTCCAGCAGATAAAACGTTTGCAAACTGTTTTATCGACATCTGCGTGCTGTGATTGCTCCCGAAATTGGGGAAATACGTGTCTGACCAACGGGGTTGGCCGTTTGCATAGTTAACTGACTTAGGTGTGTAATCACGGTGATTGCCTGGCGAATTGCGTGCCGAAGGTTTAAAAATTTCCTCCGTGGTTTCCTTTCCTACATCCTATATATTTCCTTCGTCTCTGGCTTTCAAGTAGGCAGACTGCTATAGAAGTCTTAGACTTGACTTTTATGCCTACTCTTCATTCAAATCCATTTCTATAAGGTGCTTTTAATCCCTAGGATGTCCCCTCACAAAAGGTGTATTTTCCACTTTTTAATCTGTAATTTAAATAAACGGATGTTCCATCATGTGTCTCCCTCCCCCCGTTTCCTCCCACATACCCTAAATACCTTTAATTTTGAAAAGACTCTGAATAAACCTGATTAATGAAAACAAAATGCCTTTTCACTGCAGCATGTTTTTAATTACCTCTTCATTTTATATTGCAATAGAGTCCAAGCACCACCTTCCTAGAAAGAGTTCCATTAAAATGCAAATGAAGACTTTGCAGAAGTTGTTAACGCAACCAAGGACACAATTTCTTAGACTTGGGCAACACAGAATCGGCGCTGGGCGGGGGTTCCTGCTGCCACCTGCTCTTTCTGCACGCACAATCCTGTGTTGAATACATTTTCCAGCCTCTCTCACCTGTGGGTGAGGAGCATCAGAGCTGAGCAAACAAAATCCCTTTTCCACCCTAAGTGCTCATACTGGTTTTCACATAAATCTGTCCCCCCCACTTCTGCAGGTATTAAATCCTTCTGTGCTTCGAGTCCGTCTTTTTTTTTAGGCTGATACACGAAGGTTAAAGGGGCTGTTGAAAGTGGAGCTTTATCTCTGTGCCATTATGTCTTGTTTTGTATGACATCTGCATCATACCTGGTTGCAGCTATAACCATTCCTTGCCTTTCCTCACTCCTCTGTTTGAGGCCAAGCTTCCCCTGTTACCCCAAAGTTCCTCAGGGACAGGATGTAGGCTCCCCTCCTCTCCTCTCCTCCTGCCCAGGGTTTCTTCCCCAGGTCTTTGTTGGAAGAAAGCATTTCCTCCTGTGGTATTTGTTTGTGTGTCAGGCTAGGCTGACTCCCCCGGAGCAGCAGCAGCTGCTGCCCGGGCACTGCCCTGGGGAATGCTCCCAAGAGGGGGAGGGTGGCAGCAGGCCCTGTTTCCCAAAGCTGCTCCACACAAAGGATTTCAAGAGGCTTGAAAATCTTTAATATTCTTTTGCCAAGCCCCCTCTCCTTGAATTTGAAGATTTTGTTGTATTTTAGGAAAATACTGCAATAGCTCAGCGTGCCCTGAGAGGTGCTTTCTCCTCGTGAAGGAAAGGATGTGCATAAAAAAATAAGAGCTTGGAGGGAAAATGGGGGTAATTGGGATGCCTCTGCGATTTTTGGTGTGCAAAGGAGAGATTAGGAGTGTAATATCATGTCAGGCATTACAGACCATGTGTTTCCAGCCCGAATCCACATCCCTCACTATCCACCATACCACAGGTTCTACCCTGGCAGAGACTGGTAATACCACACTACTGATGGCTTTTAGCCACTGGGACAACAGGTAAAGGTCATATCCCTGTAGCACAGGAGTGCTTGGAATTGCCCTAATATGTTCCTTTTGCTCTACCAAGGGCATGTGAGCATTGGAACCCCCAGCACAGCCACTCTGACATCACATGCCAGTGCTCCATCCTCACTGAGGGGGCAAATTAAACACCATGGGCTTGCACGTGTGCTGTTGAATTTCGCTGCCTTTTCAGTGTCCCTGCACCTCTGTGATTGCTCCCTGCACAATCTCCAAGACCTCTCCAGTGCAAATAAGTCAGCACCATCCTCCCACTGTCTCCTGCACTGGGGTATGGTGGGACCAGACCATGGGACAGCAGCAGAGGAGAGCTGGCTGGGTGCTGCATTCATACCATGTCCCATTTGCAAAAACATGGGATTGGTGGGGTTGGAAAAGACCTCCAAGATCATCAAGTCCAAGCATTAGCCCAGCACTACCAAACCCACTACTAAACTATGTCCCCAAGTGCCACATCTGCACATTTTTTGAACACTTCCAGGGATGGTGTTTTCACCACTTCCCTTGGCAGAAATGCCCAAAATTTGCCAATATGGGCAAAGAAATTCCTGGCTAGAAATGCCAAATCATCAGAAGCACTGAGAATTCTCATTTCAACTCATCTTTTCAGCTCTCCTCTACTTCATGTTCATTGCAGTTGTACAAGATTCTGCATTTGATAAATTAAAATGATTTCCTGTGTGTCCTTGTCATGGAGGCAGTTTGGGAACGCGTTTACAAAATCTAAATGGCCTAACTGCTGTTTTTTCCATTACTAAAGTATTGTAGAAACTGAGGTTCCAAAGCAATCCTGGGCATGTGTGATCTGTGATCTCTGCTCTCAGTGATCCCTATTTTGTTTCCATGTTCTGTACAAGGTAGACTTGGCTCTCCATCACTAAACCCTGGTCTTCCCTAGGTGCAGCAGGAAGAAAACCATTTTGCAGAGCTCTGCTTCTGCCCTTCACAGCACCTCTGAATCCCTGGAAATCCTGAGACCATCGGCTTTGTGAACCACATGGAGAGCAGCTGGCAGATGTCAGAGGAAAGGGTTAAAGGACCCACATTCCTGTCCCCACTGCCCTGACCAAAGGTCAGGGGTTCCTTAGGTGAAGGAAAGGAGGGAGGTGGTGCAGCCCTGACCAGGTCATTTGAGGAGTAAACCACATCTTAGGGGAGCTAATGAAGCAGCATTTGTCTCTCTCACAGGCTCATACTCCCGGCCTGTGCCGGGCAAGTCGGAATTCCTTCTCTAGTGGGAGTGAAGATGTCGATTGTATTTTTTCCATGATGTGTATTGAGGCATTTGCTAGGTTGTGGGAGTAAACACTTGGGGGAATTCTCCATGAGCTAGCAAGGGCAAGTCACAAGCCTACTAAATATGGTGAGTGAGGATTACAAAAAAACCCTGGAGAATAAACCTCCCCCTTTCCACCCCATCTCCCTGCCACCACCACCCCTACGGATTTGTTCTCATTATCGTGTGCTGTGTCTCACTGCTGGCTGGGTAAACCTGCTGCCGTTTGTGGGACTAAACACATTGTGCTGGTTTAGTTTTGTTTTCTGCACCCAAGGGCAGCGCTGGGGTGGTCCTCTGTGGCTCCACCACGCATTGAGACACACAGGACCGTCCTGCTGGAGCAGAGACACCAGATACTCATTGGGGGGGAACAGCAGGAAATGCTCTCAGGTCTGTAAATACTTGAGGGGGTGAGAGATGATGGTCATGTACAAAATATTTGACCAGACACATCCCACTGACCTCCTTTGGTGCTGCTCTTGAAAAGGATTGGCCAGAGTCAAAGAGTTGATCTTTAATGCTCCAAAAATACATTCCCTTTCAAAGCTTCTCAAGTGGAGAAGCGTCCAGGCTGTCATATTCAGTCCCCCACTCCCAACTTCTTGTGGCCTGGGTGAGCTCAGCTCTGGGGTGTCCATTTAGGTTCCCCCAAGGCTGTAGGTGAGGATAAGGATGAAGGATGCTGGGGCCATGGTATGGGGGTGCAGGAGGGTCCAACAAGCTCTATCCTCACCCTCTCCTGCCTGCTCCATCTCCACTGTCCTTGACTTGCTGCTGTGGCTCTGTCTCATCTGTCTCTGTTCCCCTCCCTGGAGTGGGCCAGCAGCAGCCAAACTCTGATTCTTGTGGACCTCACTGGGAGCCTGGGGTCAGCCTAGGCCCCTCAAAGTCCCACCCAGAAGCCACAGGCCATTTGTGTGTTGGTTGGAGCACAAGAGATCCCTGTGCCCTGCTGACACCACCCTCCTCCTTCAATAAAGGATCGCCACTTTCTCTCAGCTTGGGTTCTTCTCAGAGTTGTTTCCTGCTGTATTTTGCATCACAGTGCTCTGGTACCTCATTTCTTCCCAGGTTTCCTCCTATCCCAGGTATGGATCAGGGGCAGCTCACTGCTGTGCCCTTTGGACAGTGCTCTTTAACCAGACCTTCTCATTCTGCAGCTTTTTGCTGACTGTCACCTCTGTACATCTCGGAAACGTCGGTGCTTGGGCCAGACTTTGTCCTGACGTCAACAGCAAAATGTCTGCATGTTCAGAATAAATCTTGATTCTTCCTCCTGGACTATCCCTCTTCCTTACTCCTGCAACCTTTCCTGGTCATTATCAGGGACTCACAGCATTCCTTTAGAAACAGACAAACCCATTTTCAGGAGACAGAAGCAGGGACATCCCCATGGTCCCACATCCTTCAAAGCCTGATCTGTCTCTCAGTCAAGCCCAACCCTCTTTACTACAATACCTACAAACCCAGCATTTAAAAGAGATTTCACTGAAAGAGATCCCTCTGTTTGCAAAGATTTGGTTTTCTTCAGAACCCAAGGAAATTGCAGGGCTGCATGTGAGTCCTTGGCTCAGTGTGATCCATGAAAGCCAAGCGTGTCATGGAGCTGTGCTGGCAATGGGCAGAGGCAACAGTTAAAATATATATATATAAAATATATATAACTCCTGGAGTTTGGGAAGTGTGGTTTGGGGTTTCGGCAGGCAATTGCTGGTTCTCCTAACGACACAGGCCACAGCCAGGGTTTAGCTGGGTTAAACACTGAGTCAAGTTTTGCTCTAGTTGATGTGGAGCTTAAGATGACACTCCACTCTGGGAGCATTAACTATTCCCACCTCCATTCCCAACCTCCTCAGCTCAGAGGGTGTGGAGAGCTTGTTTTTCTTTTGTTCCTGCCCTGATGCTTCCTTTTGGTTTTACCTCCAGTGTCCTGAATTTGCTCAGACAGCTCCAATTTCAGGGTTCCCCGCAGGGCTGTGGTGGAGTTGAGCTGCAGGGTGTGGGGAGCAGCACTTCTCTGGCTGCTTCCCATTCTAAAATAACAAGAAAAATCAGGAGGACTCTGGCAAAACATTCACAAAATGCTCTTAAATAAATAAGAAGGGTTTTGCAAGATATTTGAATTTATATTAAATTGTTTGTCAGGAGGAGCGATGAGCCTGCCAATAATTAGTTTATATTTGGAGCTGTTCAAAGGCTGTTAATGGCATTTTGCACCCTTCTGTGAACACCCACCTGGTTCCTGAACACCTGGGTCATGCCAGTGGCCGTGTATCACACTGGTCAGCATCTTCCTGCTGCCATGCCCTCTCCTCCCACCATTCCCAATGGGAAAGTGCTCATTTAAGTGCCAAAGCCTTCTTGTTGTAAAAGGCACATTTAGGTGATTGGTGTCCACCACGAGCCCTTCATGGTGGTCTCCATGCCCTTCCCTGGGTTTCTCCTGGCTCATCCCAGCTTTTCCAAGAGAAGCCTGCCTGGCTGATGTGACCGTCGGCAAAATCCCAGTGCTGCCAAGCCCTGGGGAGAACTCAGCCGCTGTTCCCAGGCTTCAGTTCCCGCAGGATTTCCTATCTGGGCAGAGCCGGGGTCAGCAGGGAGGGGTCCGGCCAAGCACCCCGCAGCCCCCAGCCCTTGCCCTGCTGCAGGAAGCTCTGCCGGGAGCGCGGGGTGGAGTGGGGGAAAGGAGGGGAGAGGAGGAAAATGGGGAGTCACAGGGGGAGCCGCCAGATAAGGCTGGGCTGGAAACGCTGGGCGGATGCAGCTCCGGGCCGGGGCTCGGACCTGCGCCCCGGTCACTTCCCTCGTGCCGCCCAGCCAGAGCTGTTACAGGAGCCCAGGGATGAAATTACAGCCAGGGAGATCCAGCACCTGAGCTGGCTCCAGCAGCACGTGGCCAAGAGGCAGCGGAAAATCCCTCCCGGAGCCAGCCGCCGTTTCCTCTTCTCAGGTCAGGCAGGGCAGAGCTCAGCATCGCCCGGGGCCATGGCCGGGGGGATCGGCCCGGAGGGTGTGGGGGTCCAGGGCAGGCAGGGCCCCGTATCACCCCGTGTCTGATGAGCCCTGGAGCCTGTCCCAACTGGAGCTGTGCTGGCAGGGCCAGCACCCACACCTAGGCTCAGGGGTGCTCCCTGAGGCAGAACCACCTCTGGCCCCAAAGCCCAGGAGAGCCCCTGATTTCTGGGAAGTAGCACAGGGATGTGGGCAAAGAAGACAAAGAAGACAGATGCTTTTTATATATTCTTTCCCCTTGGATTTAGTAGTTCCAACCCCCTCCAAAAATGTCTATGCTCTCTTTTCAGCTCTTTTCCAAACCCAACCCACTCATTTTTATTATCCCTCCAGGAGTTTGTTCCCTGTGGTACATTATCTGCTCCCTCATTGTCACACCAGCCCTGAGCTCCACATCCTGCTGGACTGAGCATCAGTTTGAACAGCCCTGTTGTGATTCCCCTCTGCCTTGCTCACATCCCACTCCATCCTTGCTTTTCCCAGAGAAGGCAGTGGTGGAGCTGCCGGTGTAACCTCCCCTAGTATCTGTAGCCACATCCTGGCACCACATCCCTTCATTTCCAACCTCCAACGGTATTTTGGGGTGAGGGGAGCAGAGGTGCCCCCAGAGATGGTTTTTGGTCCCATCAGTGTCACACAAACACCCAGGTAGTGTGGGAACAGTGTGATCCTGAAAACCCCTGACATCTCACAGACAGGACTGAGGGCTGTGGGAAGCTGGGGGACCTGGAGGGGTCCTGTCTGTGCCAGACTGGAACTCCAAACCCCAACCCCGCTCTTTTTCTAGCCCAGACTTGGCTCAGTGAGCCCCAGAGCAGTGTGGGTTGGATTTAATCTGCAGGGAGATCTTCACACCTTCCTTTGCTCTTTTCCTTGCCAGCCCCTCTGCTTGCCAGTGCAGCACCTTGGTGGGGGCAGTGCCCATCTGCTGGCAATTGCAGGTTTTAAAAAATGTTTTCCCTCCTTCCCTCTCCCTCCTCCACCCTCTGCTCCTCCTCTTCTCACCCTTTGCTTTCTCCATGCGTTTCTCGCTGGTGCAGCATGGGGACAGCTCAGTGGGATGAGGGAGGATGGGGAGATGCTGTGCCCAGTGCCAGTTAGGAATTGACCCTCCCAACCTGCAGCGAGTGCAGGTCACAGCGAGAGCAGGTCCCAGCCCTGCACACGCGTGTGCAATCCCTGCTGTGCTGCCTGGGGCTGGAGGTGTCCCTCCAAAGGACGGGGTTAGGGCAGCAGAGGCTGCCTGGGCTCTGCGGGGTTAGCGGGGGTACAGCCTGCATCCGTGCAGATGCAGCGTGTTTATTCTCACCAGATAGTTTGATGGCTTTATCTGATCACAGGTTTTCCTGAGGAAGGAAGGGTGAGTCTGAGTCACTTGAAAATGGGGGCCCTTCATCTCTGGGTATGACTGGTGGGGCCATGGATCTCAGCAGAGCCCCAGGGTAAGACACGCGCCCGGCGCTGGGACTGCTCCAGGTTCACTCTGTGGCTCGGTGGGGTGGGCAGTGCCATGGTCAGTAATGGATGTAAATCCAGTGTGAGCACCCGTGGGTGTCGGAGAAAGCACCCAGGACTCGATGCCACAGAGGGCAGAGCGAGATCATTTAGTGTGTCTGCAGTGAGAGAGGAGGGAGGTGCTGACATGGTGCCCCCCGGTGCAGAAAACACCATCACAAGCAAATTGAAAGCAAGAGATAAAATCTGGCAGCAATTGATAAATTCAACTGAGAGACAGGTTCATGCCCTCCTGGAAGAAAACCCAGATAATTAAACTCCCTTGTTCTGTTAATGCCTTCTGTGAGGGGCTGGAAGAACCAGCCATGGGAGAGCCATGGCTACTGCTGGAGAGCTGGGAGGCAAAGGTGTGCTGGGGTAGTGCTGGGAGACGGGGAAGCAGAATGGCTGGAAACAGCTCCAGCTCCTTAAAACCAGGGAGCTGGGATGGGGGCTGCAGTAAGCTGGAGCTGTCCTCTGCTGCCCGACCCACCCACACACCAGCATCCTTCCCAGCTGCCTCTGTGCCTGAGAAAACAAATGGATTTTCCATAAAGTGCTCTCAGAGCACTCACACTTGGCATTTTGTGGAAACCGGGGGTTTCAAGCCTTCCTGAGCTCAGCCAGGCTCTGGAGAGGGGAGCGAAACAGGCGATGCTGAGCTGCTGCATGCACACAGAGCCAGGCCCCTGGGGTCCAGAATTAATAGGACAGAGCAGGGGCTGTTCCCTGCATGTTTTATTTATGGGAATCAGGCCAGTGAAGTTCCCTCAGCTCACCGAAATAGTCACATCGCCTCTGCTTTGCACTGCCCACAGCCGTGACCTTGATAAATGGGTCAGTGCCCGGCCCCCTCTGCATGCCTGGGGGGAGTGTTTGCTGCATGGGGGGTGGTTGAGCTCCCTCCTCAGACCCCAAAACTCAGCCCTGATGTGTCCAAGGGTACTCCTGCTATGGGCAGGATGCCTGTGCTGCCTGTGCTGCCTGCAGTGCTGGCTCTGCCTGCAGCAGGAGCAACCCGTGAGAAAAGACCCACGGGAACTCCACCGAAAATCCCCCAAACACCAAGTGAGCTCCGGGCACCCCCCTTCCGAGAACGGTGCATGCCCGGAGCCGTGTCCCCAGCACAGAGGTGACATCAGCCTCTTGCAGCAAACTGGAGCCCTGGGGCCGTGGCTGGTGGCAGAGATAGAGACCCCAAAACAGGAAGCAAAAGTGGGGCTCTGCTTGGTTTCTGTATTTTTTCTTAACCTGAGTTTTTTAGCCATTTCCTGATGCCAGATCGCAGTCGTGGCCTCACCACACTCACCACCATGGTGACACCTCTGCCAGTCCCATTTGGCAGCCCCGAGGCCAGCAGAGCATCCCTGCAGTGGTACCCAGGAGGGAGGGATGCCGAACCCGGGATCTGATTGCTCGGGTGTGATTGCTAAAGGGCGTTATCAATGTCTGTATTTGGTAACCATGGAGTGAGGTGGCTTTTCCCAGGGCTGCCGGTGAGTCAGTGGCAGAGCTGGGAGCAGCCCGGTTCCTCTCCCCACCCTCGGCCCCAGCACAGCATCTCCCTCCCCACTTCCTTCCCTTGCCGATAATTAGCCCTCGGCTTTGCAGTTCCCGGTGATTTCTCCCAGTGTGGCATTTCCCCATTTGGGTGCTGGGAGGGAGATGTGAGCCCCACGCCCACTCCAGTTCCCACCATGGGAAATGACCACGGGTGGCCCCAGGAGTGGGGAACTAGGGAGGCGTTTCCCAAAAATCCCATGGCCAGGAACAATCCAGGCCAAGGGACAGCAGTGCCCTTTGCCGGCAGGAAATCCTCCCCAGTGTTTAAAGCCCAGAGGGTCCGTGGAGCATCTCAGCAGCTTCAGGCTCAGCCCAGGGCAGTAATGGTGGGTGCAGGCAGGGAATCCTATGCCACATCCTGCTCCAGTGGGATCAGCAGTCAGGGGAAGCTGCACACCCACCCCATGTTTGTTGTGAAAGAAGGGCAGCTGCCAGCACAGCCGGTCCCTGGGGAGGGCGTGTGGGGACAGGGCTGTGTAGAACCCGTCAAGGACCTTTGTGTGGCTGCCACCATCCAAGGCTGATAAAAGGCTCCGGACTCTCTTCCTGCTGCTTCCAAACCCATGGCCCCACCCTGACCCTGACCTCTGCTGCTCCAGGTCCTTCATTCCCAGGCTCAGGGTCCCTCATGGCGCCAGGACCCCAGGGCTTGGCTGAGGCTGGGGCAGGGTGGCAGGATGACATTTTGTTCATGGCTGACTCAGATCACTTGCCCCAGCCCCGATGTGGGGGTTTGCCATACAACCCCTTCTCCATCCCAAGGAGAGGTTTGCTGTCCTGGTGTGTGGGGGAGGTTTGCTCTTGAAAGAGCACAAACCTGGAAGCACTGCAGACATGTCTGTCCACAGGGGAGGGATTTCTCCTTCTCTGCATATTCTTCCCCACTACCTCCCCAAGGATTCGAGAGGCTTTACCCAGAGGTCCGTGTCCTCCAGCAGCATCTCAGGGGCTGGCAGTGAAATCAATAATAAAAATGATGCTCAGCTCCTGTACAGAGCATTACGTCTTCAAAGCCCTTTGCTGGCATAAACTCATTAACGGCGAGGAATCGAATTCCTCATCACACAGGTCCCAGGGATGCAGATCTGGGGGGCGATGGACCGGAACATATTTGTAATAAGAAATTGCTGCTGTCGGTGGCCCCGTGCAGGAGGGCCCTGAGGAGCCGGCAGGAGCAGATGGAGGAGGGAGGGCTGCAATGGAAACAGTGCCCAGAGAGGGCTGGCAGCATCCTGGCAGAGGAGCTGCTTCCCCTCCTGGCAGCAGCCGGTGGGCCAGGGTCAGGGAGCTGGTCTCCTGTGCTCCCCACAGCCGTCCTGGGCCTCCCAATGCAAGGGGAAATGAGTCCGGCATCATCTCTGCGGCTCTGCTTCCCTCTGGGAGCATCCCACCCCTGCTGAGCCCCTTTGTGCCATTCCCAGTGGAGCATCCCAGTCTTCTCTAGCCCTGGCTGCCTACCCTGAAACACTTATTTGACACAAGCCAGGGTTAATGGAAATTGGGGATGTTCATCCTGGTTGGACTGCAGGGATGGGGTGGGCAGGGGGATGCTGGGGAGGTGAGTGGGGGGCTGCAGTGCCTGTCTGTGCTGAATGGCTCAGTGCTGCCATACAGGCCTAGGACACAGCGGAGGTTGGAGGGACAGGGTGACTCCCTGGAATACATCCAAACTGGCTTTTTTTGAGGCACTGGGCAGCCCAGGCAGGCTCCCAGCCTGGCCAGGTCTCCTCCCAGCATGTCCCAACTGGGACAGCACCCACGTGTCTCTCACCCCATCCCCCACCTCCCTGGATTGGGACCTCCAGGGACCCCTGCACCCACTGCACTGCCCACTCAGGCCATCCCACCTGCACAGGAGATGCTTGGGGAGAGGCTTTTCATCCAGGGTATCCTGTGGGACTCGGGGCGCGCTCCCACCCGCGGCCATGGCCTCTTGCCCAGGGCAGGGTGGGGAACCACAGATTCTATTTCTGGGTTTCTCCCTGGGAGGTGCTCCAGGAGGGAGGATCGGGAACACCCTGACCTGGTCCCCGAGGTCCTTGAGGTCCTGTCTTTGGAATAGGTCATACACACCCATGCCCAGGGGATGGCTGTGCTGGGAACGGGGAGGGGAGGGATGTCCTGTACCTCTCTACTTCCCTATCCCTCCTCCCTGTGGTCGGTACGCTCCCCATCCCTGGAGAGACCAAGCCCCTACCACACTGAGTGGGAGGCTCCTCGGTGTGGGGGATTGCGGGATGCAGGGGCACAGAGGGATGCGGGGACATGGAGGGGATGCGGAGGCCGAGCTCATCCAGGGTTACCTTGGAAACGGCGCCCGAGTCACACATCCCTGTCACCACTGAGGGACTGAGCCACTGCGGTGTCGAGGCCAAACCCCACTCGCCGGCTCAGGGTGAGAGCAGGGGTGCTGGGAAGCCTGTCCCCAATCCTGCTCGATGGCTGGTGCCAGGCAGGGGGAGAGGTGGCTGCAAAGGGGGCTGTGTCCTCCCCCGGGTCAGGGGGGCATGGCCCAGTTCTGGGCAGGGAGAGAAGCCCCCAAGGGTGGCTGTCGGCCAGCGTTCCTCCTGGCAGCTGGATCCCTCCCCGGCAGCCGGATCCCTCCCTGGCGGCCGAATCCGTCCCTGGCAGCCGGATCCCTCCTGCAGGACAGGCACTCCCCGCAAAGATGGAGCTTTAAATAAATAACGAGCTGCCGACATCTCCCGGCTCGGTTGGCAGCGCCACGCTGGGAGCCCTCCCTGGCAGCCCCCGCACTCCGGAACACGACAGGAATGGGGACAGTGCTGCTGGGAGCTCGGCCCGGGGGGTGGCAATGATCGAGGGAAAAGGGCTGGCGGAGCCCTGAGATGTCCCTGGCGGGGTCAGCGCTGGCTGACGGCTCTGCCAACCCTCTCCTTAAAGCTTCCTGTGATGGAGCATCGCAGCCTTGCTTTGGGAATGGGATTTAATCACTGAGGGTCGGCTGGGGGAGAAGCACTTGGTGCTTCCTGGGACGCTGTGATGGATGCGGGGATGTGGCGATGCAGGAAGGATGCAGGAATGCGGGCAGGGTGTGGGGATGAGGGAGGGATGCGGGAATGCAGGCAGGGCGCAGGCGGGTCAGCGGGGATGTGACCCAGCGGTTTTTCCTTGATGGAAGAAGCTTCCTTGCAAACCGGTTTGTAGGGTGGAGCGTTCCAGAAGGCACAGCCGGCCGGGGGAGGCAGGCCGGGCGCGGGCAGAGCCCGCAGGCAGGGTTCAGGCGGAGGCCAGGCAGCGCAGGCAGCGCGGGGAGGGACCGGCCGGCGAGCCAGGGAGCCTGGCAGGACAGCGCAGGCTGCAATTAGCCGAGGAGCGACGGCAGGATCCTGCCTCAAATAGAGCCTCCATCCCCGGGCGGCGGGCAGCGAGCTGTGCCCACGGGCAGCTCGTCCTGGCACCCCGCGCTGCCGGCACCCGGCATCGCCCCGCTCAGGCTGTGGAGGGGACACTGGGGTGCGGTGGGCAGGGGGTGGTGTGGCCGTGCTGGGGGCTGCCAGGGGGCAGCGGGGACGGACTCTGCTCCAAAAGCAGCTGAGAGGAAGGAAGAAGCAGCTAAAATAAGCAGGTGGGTGGACAGGGAGGAAATGATAGTGAGGCTGATAACGAGTGGCTGGGGAAGGGGGACAAGAACCAAAAGGTCCCCAGGAAACGGGAACCGGTCCCTCTGGGAAGCAGAGGGAGGTCACGGCACAGGAGGGGGCCCTGCACTCCCGGAGAGTAGTTGTGCAGGCGAGGGATGGACAGAATGCTTCAGCAACATGGGAAGTGCCAGCCAGGAGTCGGTCAGCCCCGTCCCCCCATCCTGCTTTAGGCAGGGGGACAATGGGAGGCAGATGCCGGCTGAGGCACTCCGAGCATCCTCGGAGGGGGGGTGGGAACCCCTGGAGTGAAATGCCTGGAGGAGGAGAGCAGCACAGAGCTCTGTGTGGTTTGTGTGCAGATGCAGACAGCTGCCACCTCCACTCCAGGCATGGCCATGCGGGGTCACGGAGGTGGACAGAGACCAAGCTAAGTTCCCAGCACCCTAGAAGTGGTTTGGGATGGACCCAAGGGGAATGGAGCAGGGAGTGGTGGCAAGGAAAGTGCTCCCTCAGCATGGCACTTCCCTGCCCTCCCTGCCTGCTGGCTGCCAGCATCCCAGGGCTCCTGCAGCATCCTGGGGACTTCCACCCCATCCCACCTCCCCTCTGTATGTCACAGGTGGGAAGGATGGTGTCAGGAAAGGTGTGGGGACATGGGGCTGGGGTTAGGACAAACCCAGGGATTTGGGCAGGGGGACTGGGGTGCTGGGAACATCCCGAGGAGCTGTAGTTCTGCTGTATAATTATGGAATGGTTTGAGTTAGAAGGGACCTAAAGCTCATCTCATTCCAACCCCCTGCCATGGGCAGGGACACCTCCCACTAGGCCAGGTTGTTCCCAGCCCTGTCCGACCTTGGCCGTGGGGAGCAGGCGGAGGCAGTTGGCCGGAGCACAGGATACTCAGGGCTGGAGCCGTGGCTGCTGTCCTGGGAGTTTCCACATGAACCACACACTGTTCGCATCTGAGCCTTCTCCCCGTCCAGGGCAGCCGCTGCCGGGGGTTATTTCCTGCCCTCCGCGTTCTCCCCCCGCCGCCCCTGCCTGCCCCAGCCCGGCTGCTTCCTCTCGGCCGCCCCGGGGGCTTTCCATGCTGCCAGAAAATAAATCTCAGGCTATTTTTAACAGAGGGGAAAACGCCAAGGTCTCCTCCAGCCTGGACTGCTGCGGAGCCGAGCGCGGACGGGCACCCCCGGAGAGATGAAGGAGGGAGAGGAATGTGCGGGAAGGATGTGGGTAGGCAGGGCAGCATGACCCCGCTTTCATCTCCCTGCCTTCGGGCGGGATTTTGGGGAAGGTAGGGAGAAGGGCGCCGGGAAGGGGGCACCAGCTGGGTGCTGTGGCACCCCTTTGCCCCCCTTTGCAGCAGACAAACAGCCCCCACCACAGCGCCCCCAGCACCCTCATTAATGTCACCCATCGTGTCTCTGCCTGTGCAGGCAGGAGAGAGTAATGGGGGGGGGGGTCACCCCACGTGTGCTGCCACCACCCCAGCTGGGATGGGGTGACAAGGAAGTGTCCTGGAATGGGACACACACACACACACAGAGTGCCTACCCTGCCTCGGGTCGGTGCCAGCAGCAAGGGAGCTGGGGACTCGGAGGGTCCCCTGGGGTCAGGGCTGGGCCAGTTGCTGTTTTTAACCCCTCTAAGTGCCTTAGGGAGGCTGCGAGCAGGATCAGATGGATAATGCTGGCGGGGGCAGAGGGGGGCTGCGGAACGGATGGAGCTGGTGATAAGGGGGGGCAGGGACAGGCCACCCCACCCCATTGCTCCCCGAGGGTGGCTGTCCCTGCTCCAGACTGGGACACTGCCATTCCCTGCCAGCTGTCCCCACTGTCACTCCGCACGCATCTTTCTGGCTGCAGCGACTCGCCCTTTCCTGGGACTCCAGAGACTGAGGATTTATTCCTTACAAGGCTCCTGCTCAAATCTCTCCACCTGAGAGACTCCCACCAGCCCCAGCACACCCAGCACTCCCACCGGAGTGGGAGGAGGTCTCGCCTCTCCTTCTCCAACCGGGAGATGTTGTGTAAAGCCCACAGCCAGCGGAAATGCAGGAAGAAAAGCAGGGAGAGAAAGAGCAGCAGTTTCCAAGCGCTGGGTGGGAGGAGAGCAGAAAACAGGAGGTGGAGGTGAAAATGTCAAACCTCCCAGGACTGGCTGTGAGGGCACAGAGTGCTCATTGGTGACTTTTGGTCCTTGTTCCTCAAAGAATCACTGAGACCACCTTTGCCTCTGGTCCCCAACGGGGTGGTGATACTGCAGCCACCTCCCAGCCAGTGCTGTGGCACCCAGGGCTCAGCCTGTGCTGGAGTTTTCAGGGAAAACCTGAGCTCCACATTCCCAGCCTAGGAACTGCTGGCTGCCTTTGATGCCACTTTCCTGTGACATGGGAAAACCCCCCGGGGCTGGCTGGGATTTGGGGTGCCTGGCCATGTCCCAGCATCACCCCAGGCTGGGGATTTCCAGTGCCAGGGATGTGGGGCAGTCCCCATGTCATGGGACACCCACAGAACCCTAAGATGGACTTCACCTGCCTCTGCCCCATCCAACCCACAGGGAAACCCCTGCTCTGTGCCCTGGGACAGCCTAAAACACCCCTGGGGACTTCACAGAATGGGCTGGATTGGAAGGGACATTAAAGTTCATCTTGTTCCAATCCCTGACACAGGCAGGAACACCCTCTACTATCCCAGGTTACTCCAAGCCCCATCCAGCCTGGCCTTGGACACTTCCAGGGATGGGGCAGCCACAGCTTCTCTGGGCAACCAGCAACTAGGGCCAGTGCCTCACCACCCTCACAGGGAAAAATTTCTTCCCATTATCCCATCTATCCCTGCCCTCTGTCAGGTTGAAGACGTTGCCCCTTTTCCTGTCACTCCAGGCACTTGTCCCAAGTCCCCAGCTCTTCTGGAGCCCCTTTAGGTACTGGAAGAGGCTCTAAGGTCTCCCCAGAGCCTTCTCTTTTTCAGGCTGAATGCCCACAGCTCTCTCAACCTGTCTCCAGAGCAGAGGTGCTCCAGCTTTTAAGCATCTCTGTAGACTCCTCTGGACAGCACAAGCTCACTTCTCCAGCCTGTCCAGCTTCCTCTGAATACCATCCCTTCCCTCCAGCATATCAGCTGCACCACATGGCTTGCCTGGAAAGGGGAATAACGAGGATTTGGGGAACATCCCCACCACGGGGCTCACAGGATCACCTGGAGGGGCCTGACCCGACTGCAGGATGGTGCCGAGGGGCTCTGCCTGTGACCAGATGGCTCCAAGCAGCCCTAAGCTCTCCATAATGCCCCTAATTGTCCCCCGGCGCGGGAGCGGGTGGCCCGGCCCAGCTGGTGCCTGTGTCCCCCCGCAGCCATGGCTCCGGGACCTCTGGCTATTTTTAATCCCAGGAAGCTATTTTTGAAGGGAGAGGCTATTTTCCCTGCCCGCGGCTAATCCTGTCTTGCTGTTCAACCTTACCCAGCTATTTGCCGGGGCCGTGCAATGGGCAGCTCCCTGCCCCGGACTGGGGGGGATCCAGAGGCATTCGGGGCACAGGGGATGGGGTGAGAAGTGCCGGCCGGGATGGGGTGGTCCCGCACCCCCTGCCCTCCTCTGCTGGGGCCGGGGCTGGTGGACACCCGGGCTTGATCTGGGCAAGGGCACCACGGTGCCACGGGGGGAAACGCGCCCCATTTGCGGACACGCACTGATCCTCCCCCCCAGCCCGCCCCGCGGGAGCCAGGAAGGCCATCAGAGGATGGGGATGCCAAAGGTGACGGGTCCGCGTGTCCCCTGGGCGTTGCGGGGACCCCGGGTCCTGGGAGCGCGGGCGAACTGGGACTGAACTGGAAGCAGGTGTTGGGCACGTCCCGGCGGGGAGGAAGGGTGGGGGTGCAGGGCGGGGGGAGCGGGGTGCACATCTGGCAGCGGAGGGGTGGCAGGAAACGTCGCGCTGGCCCGGCCCCCCCGGGCTCGGCCGCCTCGGGGTCCCGAGGGGCCGCGCCGCTGCCAGATGTTGTGCAGCTGTCTCCGGCGCTTCCTCTCCCTCCATGCCCCGCATCCTCCGGGAAGCTCTTCCCTGCGCTTCCTCGGCGGGGAGAGCGGGGGAGACCTCCCCAGCCCCCCGCTCCTCCGGCCCCGGCTTCCTGAGCCGCCGGGTCTGTCCGCTCCAGCCTTCGGCTCTTTCACCCTTGGGCTCACCGCCCCCCACCCTCCTCCCACCTCTCCGCGGCCCCTCGCTCCTTTTCTTCTCCTGCCAGCTGCCCCCAGCTCCCGATCCCGGGGGATCTTTCCTCTCTCTCGCCTCCCGATGCCGGGGCTGCCTCCTGCGCTCCTGGCTCAGAGCTCGCCTTGCTTCCAGGGCAAAGGAAGGCAGGAGGCAGCAGCGTCGAGCATCACTTATTCCTTTTCTCCTCTTGCCTCTCCCAGCATTTCCTATTTTCCCGCAGCGCAGGAACCGCTCAGAGCCCGACCAGCCCCAGCATCATGGGCAGGGAAAAGCCGGGAGAGCCGCAGGGAAGCGTGGCCGTGGGCTGCGGGAGCGTGGGCTGCGGAAGCCGGGGAGATGCTCGTTGCCGGCAGCTCACACCGACTGCGGGGCGCAGATAGGATTCAGGGATTAGAGCAGCTTAGGGAACAGGGCTCTTCCAAGCAGCAGATGGTGCTGGATGGATCCCAGGGCAGGGTTAGCGGGGTGGGAAACAGGTCCCAGAGCAACCCTGGGCAGGGTAGGGGAAATCAGGCAGAAGCGGGGAGGAGGAGGAGGGTTTTTGCCCAGCCCGTTTCCGGAGCGCGAGCAAGGGTCGGATCCTTGCCCCAGATCCCAGGAATGGCAGCTGACGCCCAGAGCCGGTCACAGCTGCAGTGACACCAGCGTGGCTTTTCCACACCATGTCCCCGGGGAGTTTCCCCTGTACCCCAGCCAGGCTGCCGAGTTCAAGGTCCCGGCTACGGGACGTGGCTCCGTCACCCACCAGGTCCTTCAGCTGCACGTGTCCCTTGTCCCCATGTGTGCGTGTGTCCCCACAGGAGTGCATATTCCCGGGTGTGCTCATCATTCTCATCATTCTGGGGGTGCGTGGGAAGCCCCGAGACCAGAGGCTTCATCCTTCCATGGCTCTTGCATCCCCCTGAGGTGTTCTTGGCCACAGCGATGCCTTTTTGGGCTACCTAAAAACAGAGGTCAGACAAAATTAAGGGAAGAAAAAGTGGTTATATTTATTGAAGGGTTTTCAGGTACATTTCGGGCAGACAAAGCCCCCGCAGGGGCTACACCCAAAATGGAGGACGGGTCTTGGCTTTTCACACTTTTGTAAGTTCGTTTCCTTTGCATATTGAGGGTCAATCTTCCAATTACAGCTGCAGGTAATGAAGAAATTACCCCAAGTTTGCCCCCTCACACTCACTTTTGTTTACATTTCTCGGGGCCTGAGACAGTGACGTGTCCTTGATTCCCAGGCGTAGAGAGGAATTGTTGTGTCTGACCAAAAAGGGAAAGCAGTAGCTGACACTCTATATGGAGTTTAGAGTCATACACTAAAAAATTGCAGGATTACAAATCTATGAAAAACATAAAAGCTAAAATCCTAAGGCATCAACAGGAGTGAACTCTCCCGGGTGTGCACATCATTCGGGGGGTGCATGGGAAGCCCTGAGAGCAGAGGCTTCACCCCACATCCCTCCATGTCCCCTGCACCCCCCTGAGATGTTCTTGGGCACGGGGATGGGTTTGTGGGCAGCAGGGTGCTGCCGTGGGGCTGGAGTGGGACAGCCCCTCCTGCCTCATGACGTTGGTGGCTCCCTGAACTCTGCTGCAACTGTGGAGATGAGTAACTTCACCCCAAATGCTGCTGGGGGAATTCCCAGTGATGAGGGTGGAAATAAGAGATGACGAGGTGGGGCCCCGAGAGAAACCCCACAGCACTGGTGCCTGACACAGAGTACCTGGGTGCCCTCAGGAGCTGTTTTGCAGCTGAGAGCAGCCAAACAAGCCAGGATAACAAAGCAGAAATTAAGGGACTCATTTCCAGGCAGAGGGATGTGATCTTCAAAAGTGGCCTCGGAGAACAGTCTGACTCGCTCCTGCTGAGATTGTTCCCATGGCTCCTGAGGGTGTTTGCGGTGGGAACAGGGGGACTTCAGCTAAAAAACCCAGCCACCAGTCAGGGAGTCACTGACATTTTCTGGGAAAGAGCAGGACGTGAACGGGAACCCCTCGGGCACCCCGTGGGTGCAGCTTTCTACTTGGGGTGGAGAGGTGAAAACAGAGAACCCCTGGGGATGCCAGGACCTCAGCCCATCCCAGACTGCCCCATGGGATGCAGCCACATGGTCTGGGTGCTCGCACCAACCCCCCACACTGGCAGGGAGGTGGCAAAGTGGGGGAAGTTGGGTGGCCCAGGCAAGGATGCTCCAGAGCCATGCCTGATGTCAGCCCTAGCAGCTGCAGCCACGTCCCCTCCTGGCTCATCCCCACTTGAGAGTCCCTGTACCTTCTCCAGCAGCCACAGTGGCATCTCAGAAAGAGGAAGTGTCACCCCCGGCATCCCCCCACCATCATCCGGGGCTATTTTGGGTCTGCAGGAAAGCGGAAGGCAGCACGCAGGGGCCAGTGGTGGATGGGGAAAGAGGAACCCCAACATTGCTCTGCACCCCTGTTCCCACCTGTGGGATGAGGAAAGAGGATCTGTCTCACCTGAGGCACAAAAGGTTTTTGGGGGGCACACAAGGAGGGCTTGGGCAGTTCCCAGGGTGATTGCAGGGGATCCTCTAATGTGTTTAGCTCCCAGTTCCTGCCTTTGTGACCCAGGGGCAGGGTGCTGGTGCACGCACCATTTTTCAATGCTGATTTTTGCTCTTAAACATGTGTTTTGCCACCAGTGCCCAGGTAAATGTTAGCCCGTGTGGCTGCATGGGTGGGTGACCCAAGGAAAGGTCAGGGATATAACCACGAGTGGCGGTTGACTCTGATGGGGATGGATGGATGGATGGATGGATNTGGACGCAGGGATGGACAGATTGTTGTACCCCCACTCTGCAGGAGGTCATCCAGCTGTGCTCCCTCCCCATTGCACCCCCCGGCTGATGCTGTTCTCAGTGTCAGCCCGAGGGGTGGGACATGCCCGGGGCCCACTTGGAACCGGGACACTGCCATGGGAGGAGGACAAGCAGAGCCAAAGGCTGGCCGTGGGCCATCACCGCTGCCTCTGGGTGGTGATATCTCTGGCGAGCAGCGATAGCCCCACCGACCGCCCCTCCTGCTCGGGGGATGCTCCGTTAACACCTCGCGCCTGGGAATCGCGCCGGGCCGGGAAAAGGCGATAGGGGCTGTACCCGCCGGCGCAGGCTCGCTCCCCGCTCCGCCGGGGCGGATGCCACTGGCATACGGAGCAGGAGCCCGGCCCGCTCCGCTGGGCCCCTTCCAGCCGCGGGGAGGAGCGGCGGGAGAGCACAGCCCGGCGGCTGTGCACGGGCAGGGAGGGAATCTAGGTCAGGGCTTGCTTTAAAAGGGGGCACGGAGCCCAGAACGCGGCGGCTTCCAGCGAAGCCACGGAGCAGCGGCGCCTGCCCGAGCCCGGCGCAGACACCGGGAACTGGCAACTGAGGAATGTCGGTGTTCACCCGGAGCATCCCCATCCCGGGAGCTGCGGTGGCCGAGGACGCCCACGGGTGGCTGCTTCCCGTGTGCGTGGCCGTTCACGCAGTTCCTTGCTTTGCTGGGAAACTGTGGTTTGTTTCTACCTTTACTGTCCCTGTAGTTCAGGGCTGGAAAACAACGTGGTGCCCGGGGACAATGCGCTTTCCAGGGACACGTGTGCCTGGGCACAGGGAGATGCCACTCACATCCCAAACGCGACTGTCAAATGGCCCCCTCCTTCCCGTCCGCCTCCACACGGCTGGAAGAGCGTCAGCGAAAGGAACTCGCCCCAGGCCTGACATTTCTGCATTCGCCAGCAAACGGCCAAAAAAAAAAAAAAAAAGCCCCAACCAAGCAAAAATCCCGGTGGCAGCAAAAAGGGAACCGGGGGAGATGTGGAGGGTGCAGAGCTGTGGCTGCCAGGGCAAACAAACGCCTCCACAGACATTTTGCCCCCCAAATAACTGCCCAGCCCTGGCAGAGCCCCAGCAGATCCGAAAACACAAAAGGGATTTTATTTTTCCCCCTCTCTCCAAATTTAGGAGATTTTGCTCTGCACTTCCCAACACCCTTCAAGGTCTTTGGATTAGGGAATTATTAAGTTGGCACCACAATGCATTTAATTAAAAGCCGGCACCTGAAGGTAGAGGGAAATCAGCTGCTAGAGCAGGGGATTTTTGGAGGGCAATCCCGTGAGGCACAGCCTGATCCTTGGCTGTTCAGGGAGGCTGGACTTGGCAGTGGGCTTTGCGCCTGGCCGAGCTGGCAGAGGCCACGACAGTCCCTGTGAGCCGCAGCCCTCCCAGCTCCTCCTGCCGCAGCCACCTCTCAGGGCCAGATTTTCAGGAACTCGGGCTCTGGTGAGCTTGGAAAAATCCAGATTTTTCTCATGGAATCAGCATTTGGCCACTCCCTGGGTTTCCACTGTGCTCAGCTTCGAAATGAGGTGTGCACCAAGGCTCCAAACTTCCCAATAACCCCTCAAAAAATCCCCCAATAAAAGGTTAAGCTAAGCAGGCGGATGAGGGTCATGTGCTGAGCTCCAGGAAGGGCATTTCCAGGAGCTCCTGTGGGTGTGAAGCCTCTGCTCGGGTGGGCAAGGTGCTGATGGAAAGGGCTCTGACAAATTCCATTTCCCCATCTATATTCACTTCCCTTTTCATGCCTCTTCCTGGGGAACCCGAAGAGACAGGGGAAAAGGCTCTGAAAATGAAACGAGGTGCCAGCCCAGTGGGATTTTCAACGAAGGGATTGCAAAATAGTTGGAAGCGGAGCAGCCCAGGGCTTCCCTGTGCCCCGATGCAGGTGTCAAACCCAGGTGGAGTTGCAGGCCGTGCTGCCAGCGGGTTTGGGCTCCCACTCCACTCCAGGCCCCTCCAAAGGGAACAGCAGATTGTCACCAGAGCCGAGCTCTGCCCGCAGCCGGCACGGGCCACACGTCCCTCTCCTGCCACCGCCTCCCCTTTGATGGCCCTGCAGGTGGCACCGAGAGAGAATCCGGTCAGCGCCGCTCGTTACCGTGCTGAATGATCAGCGCTAATTAACGAGCCCGGTGCGGGGCTGGGGCCAGGAACGGAGCTCGGGGGTCGTACAGAGCGGCCGGTCCGTGGCAGGCAGGGAAGTCCCCGGTGTCCCGGTGCCGGTACCGCCCTGTGTGTCGGGCCGTGCCCGCTGTCCCGGTGCCGCCCGGTGTGTCGGGCCGTGCCCGGTGTCCCGGTGCCGCCTGGTGTGTCGGGCCATGCCCGGTGTCCCGGTGCCGGTACCTCCCGGTGTGTCGGGCCGTGCCCGGTGTCAGTGCCGCCCGGTGTGTCGGGCCGTGCCCGCTGTCCCGGTGTCAGTGCCGCCCGGTGTGTCGGGCCGTGCCCGCTGTCCCGGTGCCGCCCGGTGTGTCGGGCCGTGCCCGCTGTGCCGGTGCCGGTGCCGCCCGGTGTGTCGGGCCGTGCCCGCTGTCCCGGTGCCCCGTGCCGCTGCTGCCCCCTGCCCTCCGGCCGCGCTCACGGCACCGCCCGGCCCCGCCCGGCCGCGCTGACCGCTCCATGACGTCACCCCCGTGTCCGGCGCTGCCGGGGTGTGACACACGTGTCACCGTCACCGTGGCGACGCGGCGGTGACGCGCTGTGCCCGCGACCCTCCCCGGAACGGGCGGGCGGCGCGCGCTGAGCGCGTCACCGGGGGCGGCGGCGGCTGGACGGGCCCGGGGCGCCGCCATGGAGAGCGCGAACCAGGGTACGGGCCGGGGGCTGCGCTCCGGGCATGGGGCGCCTGGTGGCGGCGGGTCCCGGGCACGGGGGGAGCCCGGGAACGGCGGTGCGGGAGCTGCCGCTGCCGTGATGGGGGACGCGGCCCCGGGGATGGGCAGCGGCCCCGGGGGTCGCTCCTTGGCGCCGCTTCCTTCTCCGGGCCCCGTCCCCACCCACGGTGCCGGGCACAGGAGCTGTACGGCCGCGGAATGCCCGGTACTGCTGCCGGTTCCGATCGGTGCTCGTGGAGGAAACTCCAGCGGAGGTTTCTCTTCCCCTCCCCGGCGCAGCCCCTTCCCGCAGCTCTGCCACCCCCCCGCCTTGCTTTGCATAACGCGCCTCGCCTGCCGCTTGCTTATTCAGTGCCCTCTGCTCCTTGTCTGCGACAGATATCAACCTTAACTCTCCCAACAAAGGTCTGCTGGCGGATGCCATGACAGATGTTCCCGTGGATAACGCGGCCCGGGGCGCTGCGCCCGAGGGATTGACTCTGGCCGAGGAGGAGGAGCTGAGAGCCGAGCTCGCCAAGGTAAGGGGAGCTCGGTTTGGCAGCGTTTGCCCCCCTTGTGTTCTGCTGGGAAGGAACAAACAGGAGCCACAGGAGCAGGTCTGGGTGTTTTGTTGTTGGGGTTTGGTTTTTTGTTTTTTTTGATTGTGCAGTGTTACCTTTGGGTCTCTCAGCTAATTGTTAAAATGCACAAAGCTGGCAGGTACTTCAAACGATGCGGTGTGTTGTTTGCACTTTCCCAGAGCAGCCTAATTTAGAGCTCTAAGGAAATAAGTAGCTTTTGATGCCATGAGCTCAGTGCAGGATTTTAGTTCCATGTGAAGCGAGAAAACACTTCAGGCAAATACTAAGTAAAAGAACACCATTTTTCCTTAGGAAACTGAAACCATGGAGCACTTTATGAGCTTTCCTTCCTACCTTACTCTCTTACATATTTATTACACTTTACAGGCAACTCCTTCTGGTGCCTATACGCTTTTGAAGAGCTGAGGGTTTGTAATGTACCATCTTAAAGTTTGAGCACCTTTCAGGGTTTAAAGATCAGGCTATCATTTCTGTCTGAAACGTGGCTGAAGGTAATTGCAGCTGCTTCTCCGTTGTCCTTTCCTTCCTGTGAGAATCTTGTGGTGATTCTTTGACTTGAAGGTTGTGGCAGGGGAGGACTTTGCTGCTCTGGGTGGTCATGCAGGGCTTGCTGAGCTACATCTAAGGTAGAAATGAGCCCACTCTGCCTGGAAACAGCTCTAGAGTACTTTGAAAGTGTTTTAAGAAAGATCTCGTGAGAAAAAACTCCTTCCTTTAAAGACATCAGAGGAAAAGAAACATAAGATAAAATCTTAGTTAATAAGGTTTGGTGACTGAGTCGTCTCTGCTGTTGAAATTACAATACAAGGAATGGGCTCTGCTCATCTCAGTGTCCCCAAGTCACCAGTCCAGTGACTTGTATGGAGGTGAAGTCTGAGTGGTCTCCCATTCCAACACAGTTCATGTTGAGTCGAATAATTCATCTGTTCTTCCCAATTTTTAAGATTAATGAAATGTTACTAGTTTCGAGGGTGGTAAAAATCCGTTTTAATTTACAGTTTTTAACAAACTGTGATTTGAGACAAACCTCTGCCTTTCTCTAAGGTTGAAGAAGAAATTGGTACTCTCAGACAAGTTCTGGCTGCCAAGGAGAGGCACTGTGGAGAGCTGAAGAGGAAGCTGGGTCTGACTCCCTTGGATGGGCTCAAGCAAAACCTGTCCAAAAGCTGGCACGATGTCCAAGTCTCCAATGCGTAAGTGTTGCTTGTGATGCACCTGTGTTTAATTGGGACTCTGTGACACTTCCCAGCAGGGTATTCCAGAGCTCTTTTGAGTGGCTGGAGGTTTCTCTTCTGATGGGTTTATGGAGTAAAAGACACCTAAAAAAAAAATCCTTTTTGTGTCTGTGTAAACTGGACTTTGATATCCGTGATCAGGATAAATTGTTGCTAGCTGCTCTTTCCCATGGCGTTAGAGATCTGGATCACACTTACTGGTTCAGTTTTCCTATTTCTGCCCGTTCTTTGAAGCACAGGCAGCTGCTACCTTGTTCTGAACCCAGGCTCAAAGAGAAGTGCAAGCAGTTTCACAGCTTGTGCCAGTTCAGAAGCATTCCCTGGGTCATATAGCCTGAATTAAAAGCCTGCACTTCCTAGGGAAAAAAATCTGTTATATTAGTGGGCTTCACCAGAGTCATCTTATCCTAAATATGTGAAGTGAGGCTGTTCCTGGACAGGCGTTAAGGGTATGGTCACTGCTGTGCTTGACAGTGCCAAAAGGAGGGTCCATGAGGTAAGTTTGTCCCTGCATTGGGTGTCAGGGACTCTGGGTGCCCATGAAGGCATCACTCAGGCTAAAAAGTGAATTAACTGGGGTTTGGAGTTACTGACAGTGATACTGCAGAGCAGATCGTTGAGCTGTTCATCTTGCTGTTTATTCTTTTCCTCGTCTTCCCTCCTCTGTCCCTGCCCCATTTCTGTTATTCCTTTGTCACCGGAATCTGTGTCATTGTCTTCTAAAAAATGAATATTAAAGTTATATTCATTAACACTTTCTGTTTCTAGTTATGTGAAAACATCTGAGAAACTTGGAGAGTGGAATGACAAAGTGACACAGTCTGACTTGTGAGTGCCTCGGGCTCCTCAGCATCACCTCCCTGTTCCTTGCTGCCTTCCCTGATCTGTGCTGCTCCTTGCTCTCCCAGGCATCAGGGTTTGCTTGGGAGCTGGAGACAGGCTGAAGCAGGATTGTTACTTCCATCATGCCTGGCTTCCAGCTAGAAACATCCCTCAGTTGCAGAGGAGATGAGTAAATGTTTCTGCCATCATCTCTGTCATGGTCTTGCTATTGCAGGAAAAAAAATTCCAATCAGTTACCAGACCACATTTTGTATCAAAAAAAAAAAAA
>VZDJ01000175.1:4957769-5037598 GCA_008694505.1 Cyanoderma ruficeps
AAAAAAAAAAAAAGGGGGGGGGACACACAAAAATTTAACCACAATTTCTCTTCCCTTCAGCTGATAATTGGTAGGTTAGTCTGTTGTTTCAGGTGTCTTATTAGTGAATCTCTACTCTGAAACTATTTCTCTGCTCATCATGAATGTGGTAGGAACCAGTTTGATTGTTGCCTTTCTGTATGGCCACCCGGGAGAGAATCGGCTCTAGGGGCTTCCCCATAGCTGGAATTAGGTGCTGTGCAATTTCCAGTGTGTTAATGAGCTTCTGAATCTGCTGCGTTGGTGTGTGACCCTTTTCCCAGTGTCAGCACTAGAAATCCATGAATTTTAATCTTTGCTGTGTGTCCAAGCAGGTGACAAATGCAGACAAAGAGCATCTGGCTACTTTTGCTTCTGGAATATCTTCTTTAATTATATTAGAGCTCCATTGATATTAGACACGAATCATTGATTCCTGCTGCATAGCTGAACCTAAGGAGCCCTTGAGTGCTTTCTGTGCTGAAGTTTCTCTCCCTTTGTCTTATGTTGAAGGAGATTATTTAGCTAAGAGGAAAATGTGGATTGGGGGCATCACATCATTAGGCAAGGTGGCACTGATCTAATTGGGGCAAGTGAATTCTGGGTGATACGTCCCCTCCTTTGAGCACCTCCGTGTTCTGTCTGAGGTGGGAGCAGCCACCCTCTGTGGAGTGTGTGTGTTCTGTGCCTGCAGTGTTAGCTGTCACAACCCTTAAGGTTCTGTTTTTTGTATAGAGAAACTTGGTTTCTAAAGATCAAAAAAACAAAAGTTTAATTGTTTGGTGAAATACATCTTTGGGTGTGGCAGTTTGATTTTTTTTTGCCTTAAGAGTTCACTGCTCTGTGCTTTTAATACAGATCAGCAACAGAACATGTAGGAAGGGAGCAGAAGATGCAAAGTTTTTCATTTCCTGACACCTTTTAAACTTCAGGCTTTTTTTCTTTGTGCTCAGTGTTTGAACATGCTTAAACAAAAGAAACTGGGGCTTAGGTGTCTCCCTGCCTCTCAAACAGTTCCCAGAGAGGCTGAAACTGTTGTCAGAGAAATAAAACCTCTGATACTATAAGTGTAACGAGTCATAATAAGGTGGAAAGTGTGAGAAGAAGCACCTGTAGTGAATCTTGGAGATGTTTCTAACCTCGGTTGTGTTTGTAGATACGTTTCAGCCAGCAGCACACTGGAGGACTGGAATGAAAAATTAACTCAATCTGAAGCGTGAGTGTCTTAACCTTCAGCCTTAACAAATGCTTTCCTCTGCCAGTCTGCTGCCTCTAACTGTGTCTGCTGTGCCCCTGCTCCCAGTCCTCTGCTTTCACTAGATCTACCTGGACATTTATCTTTCCTAGCTTTTACTTTTTTAACCCAATAAATGCTTCTGCTGGGAGAGGGAGCTTTTCCTCAGGTCAGTATCCAAGTGATACTCTATAAATGCCTGCCTGGTCTCAGGGACTGGCTGAAACCCCTGGGTAGCTGAGACCTGTGTGCCACACATTACACCTTCAGCTGAGAAGCTGTAGAATAGCCAGACTGACATTCTTGTTACCCCAACATGCTCTGCAGGGAACAGGAGCTTTGCTTTCTGCTGTTGTACCTGATGAGAATAGAGCTGTAGTGTCCAGGGCAGTTTCCTGTCGTGTTGGGGCCACAAATAGACTCAAACAGCTTAAACCTCACAGCTGTTCTACTCCAGTTGTTGAATGCAAATCTCTCTTAGATGTGCTTTTACTAAATGCCTGAAATTAAATTCTCATCTGGACTAAATTATGGAAGGATATTATGGAATTTGGCCTTTGTCCTTCTCACTGTGCCTTTCCCACAGTATGTAGGGCAATCCCTTACAGTGCTGCAGTGGGAGCAGGTAGGTTTTGTCATTATTTTCTGAGCTGATTTAAACTGGGGAGGTAGGTCTTAGATGTGAGCCAGCTCTTCCTGTTCTCTGGAGTGGGTGTAAAATGCAGTCCTTGGAGCTGGCTGGTTATCAGCAGCATGTGTGAATGCACAGTTTTCCTCCTAACATGGGTGAAAGAGGAGCAGAGATAAAATGTAGGAGTAGCAGAAAAAACTTCGAAGTATGCAGGTCTACTTTCAACTGTGTTTTCAAGATTAAGAAGCTGTAAACTGTCACTTGCCAAACAGAATGACCTTGGGTTTGTGTTTGCTGTCGGTGGCTGACTCCAGTGGTGTTCAGAGTCCCTCCCTGGGTGTGTCTGCTAGAATAGAAAACTTCTGGTTATATCTGTTTCCTTGTACTTCATAAGCACCAGAAATGTGGCGGAAATGTGCTTTTGTGGAGCACTTAGGGCCTGAAGAGCTGTGGCACCTCAGCTTTCCTGCTTGCTTTGGCACTGGACAGAGCTGCAATTGGTGCTGGCAATGCACAGACTGAAACAGGGGTGTGAGGGGGTTTAAAGATTCCAGCAACATTTCAGAAATCAACCAGAATTTCTATTTCTCTAAAGTTCAGTCAGTGCAAAAAGGCAAGTTCAAGAAGTCCAAGGGTGAGGTTTTATTCATATGTTTTGGGGTTTTTTATGCAAATGGACTGTCTTTCCTGTTTCAGTATTGCTCTGCTTTGTAACTAACAAGGCTCTTGAGTGAACTGAGAATGGACCTGACTTCTGACCTTGGGGTACTTTTGTGTGCTGTGCAATTTCCTGGTGTTTGCCATTCCTGGTCACAGACTTTCCCTTTGCAAGCAGTACATAAACAGGGCAAAACCCACCCCATCTGTTCCTAGATCCAATTTCACTGTAACCAGAATGTGAGGTGGCGTACACAGTTCGTGTCTTTAGCCAGACAGCTCAAATGGTGATTGCTGGATAAAAGCAAGTGAGAGGAAGCTGGTGTTAATGGATAAAGGAGGATTTGAGGGTGCAGATTTCATTCCTTCCTGTCAGGGTTTATAGGAGAGGAGTGCAGTGAAATGTTGAAATACCACAGGATGAACAGTGCAGGGCAGAGATCATCTCTGCGGCTTCTGCAGTTGCCTGTGACTAAAGCGGGGTATTACCCACAGTTTATATTTATTACTCCCAGATTTGGATTATTCCATTGTGCTTTGTGCTGGGGCTAAGGGAAGAAAGGAGTTCTTGTGAATTTACACCTGTGGAAAACCAGGCTGTGGCACTTGCAGGAGAAGAATTGCAACTTCTAGGTCAGGGCTGGGTGTATTTAAATTGCATTAAAGCCTTGTATAAGCTGATCCCTGGCTGTCACAGCTGCAGCTCCACATGTGTGTCTGGTGGCAGTTCTGGGTTACAGAGCTGCTCATCTCCCTGTGCTTCCCTGGCTCTGCCTCCTGCCTGGCAGCAGTGAGGTGTGTACGTGTATGTGGGAGCTGTGGATGCAGGACTAGGCTGGCCATCTGATCCAGCTGCTGCTTTTTTGTGCTTCCAAGTTTATATTTAATCGAGATTGTTGCCTTGATCGAGATTGCTGTGCCAGCACAAGCAGTTGTGCTGGAGGAAGGAGCACACTCAGGCAGAAGCAGCAGCACCCAAGTGCTTGTTCTTTGCTTATATTAAAAACTCTGCTGTCAGGTGTGGAAAACACGACTGCAAAATCTCTGGCCTTTATCTGCTGAAGCTGGGCATAATATCTGGAATTTTGCAGTGTGAATGGCACGATGGTGTGCTGTTAACCATTCCTCAGTGCTGAGCTCTGAGTGCCAAGCAGACCTAGAGTCAGCACTGCATACTTTGGTGAGCACGAGGTCTTCAATATTTGTTAGGCAGCTGTAAATCAAATCCCATGACAGGGCTCAGCCAGGGAGGAGCCTGGCTGCTGAAGGCAGGGATTGAGATCCTCCTCAAACACAATGGCTGCAATAGGAAGGCAATCCCTGTATGAGATCAAGCAGCCTTGGTGCTGATCAGTTCACTCCTAAACTGGGCTGAGGTGCAGAAAATTGTGCTGTGCAGAGGCAGTGTTGAGGCCTTGCTGTTGGGTCACATGCAGGTCCTTCTGGAGCTGTTGACTTCAAGAAGAATTGGTCTCAAAACTCTGTAGGTTATAGGAATTCTCTCTGAGAAGCTGGAAGAAGGAACAAAAAGCTGATGCAGTTTTACCATGTTCTGCTTAAGTCTCATGTATATTCATGATTCAGAAATACTTGGCTGTGATTTAAAAAAAAACAAAAACCAATGAACCAACATGTTGTAGTAGGAATTGCTCAAATCCAGTTCTGGTGCTGTGGTGCTGTCCGTGCACTTCTGCCTGGAGAGAAGGAGATGTGAGTAAGTCATCTGTCACCGTGGTGTTTGTAGCCAGGAGAGCTCAGGCATGAGAGAACATTAGGCTGTTTACAATGTCCTTCTCCTAAATATCCTCACCAGGCAAAAAAATAATCTCAAGCCGAAATGTTTGGAATAAAAAAAGCTTAAAATGTTGACCTTGTTTTCCAGCCTGAGTATTTTCTTTATAGTCTGAAGAATGACATAAATCTAGATGTTAATCATCAACTGTAGAATAGTTTAGAGAGAATGAATTAATGAAAGTGACACAAAGAATCTTTGTTCCTGAGATTAGTCTCATCTCAAAGAAACAAAGGTTCTCGAGTGTCTCCAGCTCAGGTATAAACTCAATTAAGCAGCTGACAAATAAAAGCTGTCAGACTTCTTACCTGTTGTGGTTAATGGTAACTGATAGGAAACTTCTTTACCAATTAATTTCTAAACTGCTGCTGTAGAGCTAATGCTGATTCCTGCATTTCTTTTCTGTATGGTGATGATGGTCTTGCTTCTTGCCTTTTTCCTCCAAAACATAATGCCACAACAAGTGCTATTGCTTCCTTAAGGCTGAAAGCATAGTATGGGATAGGTTCCTAGATTTATTTTCTTCAGGACACAAAAAGATGGTTGCAGAGAAATTAGGCTACAGTGCTGTGGTGTTAGGGCTTCCACGTGGAAAATTGATTTTGTTTTGGTTTTTAGCAAATATTTGTTCAATGTAAGAACACGTGATCAAAAGTATAAGGTGAGCATATGGAAAGGTTAATCCTACACTTGCTGCTTTTGTAAAACTTCAAGTATTTGAATATATGCAAATCTGGAAGTGGCTCTTTCAGTGAAGTCAGTGCAGCTCACTAACCCAGCTTCTTTCCTTTAATATGGGGTCCTTTTTCAAAATGGAGGGGGACTCTTTTGGATCCAATCTATTTGTTCAATCTGTGATTATTTTTTTCTATGTAGTTATAAGAAGACCCAGGAAACCCTTTCCCAGGCTGGACAGAAGACTTCAGCAGCCCTTTCCAATGTCGGTTCTGTTATCAGCAGGAAGCTTGGTGACATGAGGTAAGATTTCTGCTTTGCACTCCAGGCTTTGATCTTGGTTTCAAACAGGAATGGGACTTTAGACAATAACTAGGCTTTCTTCCATTTTTCTGCTTAGTTGGCAGCACATTGCTGTTGATGGACTGCCACCTTCTGTGCATTGTAGTTTAGGACAGATTGAACTCTTATTGAAGACTTTCTGAGGGGATAAGTTCTAAGTTATTGAAGTTTGGTTTGGTTTAGGAGAACTGAACAAACATTTTTAGCAGCCTTCCCCCTTTTACCATCATGTGGATTCACTACAGCTTTGATATCATATGTAAGAAATTAGAATTAAAATTTCCCTTTCCCATTTCTTACTGGATTATGGAGGTGTGTTTTCTCAGTGTAACTGCTTTGGATTTGAGAGGGCTCATCCCTCCTGTGCTCTGTTATGATTAAAAACTAAAAGGGAAAATTCTATTTGCTGCATTCCATGTGGTTTCAAGCCCCGGGTGTTGACATTCCGTGGAGAAGGGCAGCACATCTTCCAAGCACAGTTATGCCTTGTTGGTTAGCAACTATCAATTAATTCAGAAGATTATGAAAACATTAAAAATTTGTTCTGTGGTTGGGGTTTATCTCCATTCCTTAACCAGATGACCACTGAAATAATTGCAAATTTAAACCTCTCCAAACTGGCAAGAGAGACAGGTTCTCCTGACTGAGGTTCTTGCTCTGTGAGTTTCTCAGCTGTACAAAGCTCAAGGCTAGAATTGGTGGTTTACCTGCTCCTCAGAACCTTAAGCTAAAGATTTCTTCCCCACTAACGGTAACATCCACATTTTTCATGCAGAATCCAAAATGTTTTTCTTGGATTTGGGAGCTAATTCTGGATGTACAGCCTGTCTAGGTTACTTAGGAAAGATTTTTAGAACTTGTATTTAACATGCTGTCTCAAACCTTGGATTGAATGGGTAGCTGTCATTCTTTGTAGGGAATTTCCTATTCCACTGTGGCTGGGAGTATCCGAGTGGTAAGAACTTGTTGGCCTCTGATCACATAGTACTGATTTATTCTGGTTCTGTCCTCAGTGAGTTAGTTACTGTGTTCCTGGGGGGTATTTTTTGGTGTTTTCAGTAGCTCTCATCTCTGAATTTGGCAGAGGACTAGCTGGCTTCCTACCGTTTCCAGCATTCAAGTTGTAACTTCTTTCCTGGAAACTCCCTAGTCTGCTGGAAAGAGAGACTTATGTAATCACAGCAGATTACAGATACTGGCACAAGATGTGGCAGGAACACATTTTGCCAAACTGATAAGTGAATCTGGGGCCTGGTTTCTGCAGTCTGGCCAGGCTATTGCAGCAAAGGAATGGGAACTCTGCTTTTTTGGGACCACATGGGGAACTCCTGAACCAGGGTTGCCACAGGCAGAAGCTGTTTTAACAGGCTTGGTCCTGCCTGTTGTTTTTGAGCTGGGAGAATGCAGGTCACGCAGCTGCTGAAATGTTTGTGCCATCCCAGGAGCAGGTGGTGGAGGGAGGAGATACTGGGGTGCTCTCCTGGTGGCAGAGCTGGCCAGGCACAGTCACTGTCACACCTGGCCGTGTAATCAGCTGGCCCAGGCATGAGCCAGGCCTTTGCAACAATGGGTTTTCTCAGCTTCAACATCTGCATTCCTTTTTATAGCTAATAACTTGGACGAGGTGTTAAGAAATAGAGGCAGCTTCTGCCTTATCACTTGGGAATCCCTGCCAAAGTGATTTCAGCAGGATTTGTATATGTGGCCCTGCAGGGGAACACAGTAATATTTTTTTTTTTAAGACTTTCAGTTTTTCTCTGCATATATAAACAGACTTCTGTCTCCTGTGCTGCATCCAAGTCTTCCTATTTCTGATACTGAAGAAGGTCAAACTCTGAGCATAAGGTTTTGCAGGAATTGTCCCACTTTTCACCCTTGCCAGGTGAACTCTGGTGTTGTGATATGTGATCAGAGCTGACGAGGAGTGAAGTCTGTTGTATTGCTGTGACCACTGCTCTGAGCGAGCAGGATGATCTGTGTTCCCAGAGAATCTCTCTTACAAGCCTTGTAGCCTACACTGACCTCCATTACTGTACTCTTGTTTTTTTTCCTTCTTACACAACAAATTCACTTGTAAAGCGAGTTTATTTTCCAGCACTGAAAGTGTTGAGATAACAGAGGGGATTTCCTTGTTTAGTCAGCCTTCACCGGTTGATAAATGCAAGGAAGGCCTGATGAATGGGCCCAGAGCCTCTGATGCACCAAGGGTGTGGGCCTAATTCCATTAAAAATGCTTGCACCAAATTGTTTTTAAATACAAGTGACATGTTAAATCTTTAGACTTGCAGTATTCTGGTCAAAATAATTTTGCTGTGTGGATTGTAACCTTGGGCAGTTAATGCTGTAACTGTGCTTGCTGCGTTAATGCTCTACTGGATTGCTCTGAGGGGAGGAAATGTACCTCAGTGGGTGGGATTTTTTCAAATCTTGGCCTGTTCAAATGTCTCTGTTATCTCCACCTACAGTTAAAAAGTAAATTGGCTTTTAGACATTCTGTTCCTGCATTTTACTGATTCCAGTAAACTGCAGAATTGGAAGTGTTTTCTTTTTGTTGCTTCGTGGGTTTGTGTCCACCTGTGCACTTCATGGTGTCTGATGAAATTTGCTGCTGTACATAATGCTACAAGCAAATTCTTTATGAAATGTTAGCCTGGACCCAAAGTGCCTGCATATTCTGGAATTTATGTAAACTTTGAATCCTTATGGAAGGAGGAAAAGGGTTACTGCTAGGTCCAGGCCAAGATACTGAACAAGGAACCAGTGCTTGTGGTATTTCGTATGGAGCAGCATGGTGCATGGATGTGTTATCTGTGTTGTTCTCCTTTAAGAAAGAGTAAGTAGAAAGTTAATTTATTTCACACGCAAAGGCAGCATTTCAAGGCATCTTCCCTGCCAAAGAGCTGACTTGGATATATGGGGAAGTGAAACCACAGAGTCCAACATCTTCGCTCTGGCTGTCAGGAAAAGCCCTTGTACTCGTTGCCAAGTACTTCACATCCAGCTTGCCATGACTGCTTCCCACTGCAGAGACAAAATTATATTTAACTGGAATAAAACACTACTCTGGCAGGAAAAGCTCCTTTAGAGCATCCTGGTAATCTTCCTAATAGAAGTAGGAAACCTCAGTCTGTTGTTTCAGACTGCTGAGATGCTACTGCATTGCAAAACCCCATCCTAAAAATGGGCAACCAAGTTACAGGGTAGACATGATACCTTTAATCTTATCTTTATTTACCTGCAGTGCATTTGTTCTCTGAACTGTAACTTTGAGATTTGCAGGCTTGGCAAGGTAACATGCAGGTATCCATTACAGATTGTCCTTACTCAAGTCCTCACCAGAAGTCTGAGCAATGCTGTCTTTGTGTGAGAGACCACAGGGGGAAATGGGGGAAGGAGGTATCTCTTCCAATATAGCTGGTGCTTGGTGACACCTTCAGTTTAGAAAATTGCTTAAGAAAACCATGTGAAAGCAATATAGATGGGGGTAGGTAAAATGTTTTAGTTTGCTGTTGCACATCTACTCCTTCCCCTCTCCAGTGGGGTTCTAAGTTGATGTAGGTGCTGTTATTGCTCCTTGAGAGACATCTTAGCTTGTCTGGAGTTAATGAAAGGCAATTTTTTTGTTTGCTCCTGTGATTTGTTTCGAGAGGCTTCCTCCTGGGTAGCTGACTTTGCTATCCCATGATTCTGTGACTGTGTCCCTGCGTTTGGTTTTTAGCTCTGCATGAGTTTCTGACCATTTCTTCCTTTTTCTCTCTGCTGCCCATGGCCTCTCCCAGGGCTCACTCCATCTCACATTCCCTTAGGTAAGATACTCTTCAAGGCTCTAAAAGAGCATTTGTTTCTGTGCCAGACCCTTTCAGTCCTTAAAGGGGAAGCTGGTTATTTAAGCCTTGCCTAAACTTTTGACACAGATTGAGAAATCTACCACCAACCAGTGTCCTGGGATTGACTTCTGTATCACAGTTGCAGTTAAATACTGTCTATCCTGTGTCTGGAAAACTAAATTCAGGGCCACAGCTGTTGAATAAGGGGAGAGAGGGCTGGCTCCTACCACTTGGGTTGTCCACAGCAGCCTGTGTGTGGACAGTGAGTGCTTCAGAGCCGGGGTTAGGCTGCTTTTGCACGGTGCCGAATTGTCATTAACCTTTTCCTCCTTGTCCCGAATGCTTCCGAGCAGCAGCTACTCCATCCGCCACTCGATAAGTATGCCAGCCATGAGGTAATGTAGCACATGCCTGTGTCTCCTGTGGGGCTGGGGGGAGGACAGCTGCCTCCATCACTGCTGGGGGGTTTGTTCTGGCTTGGACAACCGGCTCCCTTCTCGAGCAGGCCCCTCTCCGAGCATGGATTAACCACGGCCTGCAGTTTGACTATTTAAAGGGTTTTTTGATATCTCTTGAGGTCATTAGCAACTGTCTTTTCTTGGACTAAGGGCAGTGTTGCACCTGTACCAAAGTCTGGTTGAAGCTTGCAGCTTTCAGAAGTCCCTGAAAAGGGCAGGGTTACAGTTGTGTCACAGTGTACGGCACAGCCACTGCTGATACCGAGGTGAATCCTAACAGGAACCCTCTCCTCGGCCTTCCCTCACTGTGCCTTAGGTGGTGACCTCCTTGCAGGAGAAATGACTGCCAGGGCTGGACAAGGCCCACAGAACTCTCTCTGTTCATCCTCTTTCCAGATCAACAGAGGTTGTTTTATGGCTGCAAACCTAAAGCAATTCCTTGGAACAAAAATAACTGAGATGAGGCGAGTCATCTCCCAGTGCTCCGCAGCCTGGCCCGGGGGAGCAGCTCTATGAGTAATTGCCTGGTCTGGAAGCTCAGTACAGAGCACTCCCTGAAATCCTGTGCCAGTGAAGCAGCTTGTTGGGTTGTCAAACAACTGACCTGGTTTTCTTTGCTAGAAATATGAAATGCTCTGATTAATTTATTACACTGATTTTCGTGAGCATTTCCTGATGCAAATGATCACCCCTGTAGAAATAAAACTGCTGATAGGTGTAGGTACATGGCCCTTCCCCTTCCTCCCCACGGGATGTGATACAGGAAACTGAAGCCTTTGTTTTAAACCTTTCTCAGCTTTCCCTTTCCACTATTTAAAACAAAATGTTATTAGTTGGAAGTTTTTTAAAGCTAAGAGCTGTTTTCTTCTCTACTTAATTGTGCCTTGATTCCCCAGTGAACTAGGACTTGTTTCCCTCAACATTTTAGCTTGAGCAATTGAGTGGACTGCACGTGGTATAAATGTTTTCCCTCAGAGTTTGGATGTGGTGTTCTTGCCTGGTGTGCCTGAGAGATTTGTGCCAAAGGCTGTGAGGAGCTGAAAGTGTTCTGGGTGATGGTGTCATGGTAGGGGAGTGGCCACAGAGCCCAGTCACACTGTGCCATTTGATACAGTTAAGAACTAACTTGTCTTTATTTGTTTTTTTCTCCTCTCTTCTTTCTTCAAGGAATTCTGCAACCTTCAAGTCCTTTGAAGATAGAGTTGGGACCATAAAGGTAACAGTCTTCTTTGTCTTGTAAACACAGAGTGTGAAGCCTTGTGCAGAAACTTTAATTTCTGCAATGTTTTTCTTGTAGACTAGTATTCGGGCAAATGGCCTCTCAGATATGTGAAGTCTTGGCTACAGTAGGTGACCTCGACAAGGGGGAATTGACTTGGTATTCCCAGTGCTGCTTTCTTGTTGTCCTCACTCTCTTCTCTCCTTCCAGTCTCGAGTGGTGGGCAGCAGGGAAAACAGCACTGACAGCCTCCACTCCCCCTCTGGAGCTGGGGACAAGCCTCCACAAGACAACGCTCCCTTCTAGACCTGGATGTGGCTTTGCACAGCTGTGCACAACTGGAAGAGCCCCCTCCCTCCCAAACCTTCACCACAGCAACAACATGCAAATCCAAGAAGGGGCTGAGAGCCAGTCTGGAGAGATCCATCCTTCATTCATAGACACTGCTGCTGGATCCAAGTCAAATAAAGAGAATGCAAAGTTTTGTACACAAATAATATTTTACACTAAAGTTTGTAGATTAAATGTATCACTGCTGTCCTTTTGGGAGAGCATGTAAGCTGGAGTTTCCTTAAAGTAGCTCAGAAATGCCACTGCTGTGGATGAAAACAGTTTTCCCTTGTCTGACATATCTTGGAGCAGATACATGGCCCTGAGCAGCATGAGGAGGGCAGTAACTGGAGAAGCCAAGTGCATGGGCACCTTAGCTTCAGCTTCTGGCTCTGTTCTCTGTGTGGGCTACCCTGGGAGCTCCCAGGCTTCTCCTGTTACTGTTTTCTCTGGCTCTCATTGGAGCTGTTGGGTAAATGGTGTAAACAGTTGGGGTTTTTTCTGGGCTCCTAAAAGGTAAACTTCACTTAGCAGCTGCCTCGTTGTTACACTAATGCTCTAGCTTTAACAAAACTAAGAATCTTTATTTTTAAATGCAATGAACTTTAAAGAAATAAAGCTTAAAAACAAACAAAAAAAAAAGCTTTGGCATATTAGGGCAATGCTCCCTTGGACTCTGAAGCTGAATTGCAAGCCTTACATCACTTATGCTTTACTTGTTTATGATTTATTTTCTGTAGAGGAGACTGCAAGCGTTCTAAAGCTGGTTGTTGAGCACTGGAGTTTTGCATCATGCAGTCATAGCAGCATGTTTATAAAGCCAGTTCTTGTGTTAAATTCAGTGGTGCACTCTGTTTCCCGAGTGTATGAAACTTGCTTCTCCCTTCTCAGCTTATCCCTTCGTTCTTGGAGGAGGAATTTCTGAAGGCTGGAATATGGATACCATTGGAGGGACTCTGCTCTGCTCTCCGAGGGCTCCTCCAGCTGGTACATCTGGCTGTGACTGGATGGGTTTCTCAGTTGAAAGCCCCAGCTCTAATTTTGGTTTACAAAACTGGCAGAGAGTCATGGAGCTCACCCAGTCCCTCCAGGGGCTGGATGTTTTGCTCTTTTGATGTCCAGCTTCATTGCTCAGGAGCTGACAAATTCCAAGTTTTCTCCTAGAGGCCTGATCTTATTCTAGGCAAGGTGCCTCCACGTAGAAATACCTAGAGTGAGCAATTCTGTGCCTTAGAGGCGAAGTGGGACTTACTCAGGTCTTTAAACTTATGTACATATCTGGGTAGTTTTAGTGGTTTATCACCCCGGAGGGACTGAATTGCCTCTGACCCTTTAGAGAAGCAAGTTTTGACACTGATTTGATTAATCTCCTTTTCCCCCACCCCTGCTCCCCTCCCTCTGCAGACCTGGGGATGTGGGATGAGATGTTAGTGGACAGATGTACTAGGCCATAGGTGGAGTGTAGAGTGTTGTTCACGGGCACTCCTCATTTGACTGGAACGGGCCTCCCTGTGAGGAGCAGAGCCAGTGAAATGGGGACTGCAGGAGCTTGGGTATGGAACTGTTTCTCTTTAAGATAAAGACTGAGGAAACTTGTCAATAAAGAATTCCTTTGGGAGAAAATGGGGTGAATGTCTTTGTCCTAACAGCACTGAAATCCTCTCTTGAGTGCCTATTATGAACTCATCAGGTAAATACCAACTGCCTGCAGCAGCCTGAGGTGAAGGCAAGTGAAATATTCCCTCCTATCCGTCTGGCTTCTCTGCTGGCTCTGTGGATGCTCTCTCATGAAGGAATGTACTAAATAATATTTACAGTCTGATGTTTCCTTTCCAAGATACTGGACACTGTTCCCAAGCTGTTTCCTGGCCTGTAGCTGTGCTCTGGGCTGGGGAGCTGCAAACTCCACCACTGGTGCTGCAGGTGAATTCCAAACTTCCTCATGCCGTTTTCCTGAGCTGGGAGCGTGGGACTGCAGTCCAGCAGTAACCTTGGCAGTGGGAGCTGAGGCTGGGGAAATTTCTAATGTGGAAAAGCTGCAGCTGTGGGGCTGGCATGGCTTGATGGTGTGGTACCTCAGGGAATCAGTCACCTCCATGGAAGCTCTGGCAGTCGAACAGCAAGGCACAGGGGGAGTTGTGGATGGATGGCTGGAGCTGGGAGCTGCTGTCTCCAAGTTTAAAAGGGCAGTGCAGAGCAGGCAAATGGGTTGTGGAGAGGCCAGCAGAAATCCTCAGTGTGCTATTTTCAGAGGAAGGATGCTCAGCTAGGCTTGAGGCATCTGCTTGGTGATGAGGGTTTGGTTTTGGTTTTGTGGGGTTTGGGTGTTTGTTTTGAAGGTTGGGGGTATTTTTCCTACATCATTTAATTAGGTAAAACTACATTTCTTCAAGTGGGGCTAAGGACAGAGGGGTTGGTATGAGACCTGATCCTGGAGGAGAGATGCTGCTGGGAGCACCCAGGCTGGGGTGAGGGGAGGGCAGATAGCTCCATCCCACAAAGCAGATAAACAGCAGAATGGACTGCAGAAAGCAGGAAGGAGCCACTTTCCCCTGCTGGCACCATGTCCCAAACCTCAGCCAAAACCACAGCAAGTGTTTCTGTTGGAATTTGACATTTATGGTCTGAGAGGAGTTGCACAACCACTCCAGCAGTGGGAGCCTGTGCTCATCCTGGCCGAGTCCAGAGTCAAGCGCTGACCACGGGCTGCCAGCCTGGGCCCCACCTGCTGCACCTCTGTGGGTGCTGGGGTGGGCTCAGCATCTCTTCTTGGGTGCAGACTCGGTGCAAGATCCAAGGTCAGTGCTGGGTAGCCACACAGTAGCTGGTGTTTTGGACGGGGAAAGCTGGGCTGGGCAGGAGCTGGGCTGGGGATGGAACTGGAGCAAGGAGAGGATGTGGGTGTGTGATTCATGGTGATGACTCTGTTGGCAAATAGGATCCATCATCATTCTTCATCTCTTTAAAACGTGAGTCAGAAGCAGTAGACGGGAAAGGCCATTAGAGCCTCACTGAGAAGCCACACGCCAGCAGGGCCATGTCGGCATGATGGGGGGATAACTGGAGCCAGCGTTCCTGAGGTCACCATTTTAGGATCACCTGTTCCAGGATGCACTGGATGGGTGGAAGTTGTGCTTTTACTCAGCACTGGGAAATAGCCATGTTTCCCAGGGAACAGCCAGGAGTGCCTGGGAGCACTCCCAGTTGAGCAACTGGGAAAAACAGACTCATGAGCTTAAAAACATCTCTTTTGCTCTAATTGTAAGCACTCGTTTTCGTGAAAGGGAACCGGCTCTGCACTGAGCTCCTGAGGACCCCAAGGGCCGGTGTGAGGCAGGGTGGGTGGGGTGGCAGGATGGGATTCTCAGAACAGAGGCGAGGGTGAATGTACTGCCCAAAGTGTACTTAGAACTGGGGCTGGGAGTGGGGGCAGCGGGCTGAGTGCCCGGACAGCGCCCTAAAGGCCGTGAACCCTCAGGCCTGCAGCACACGGGTGATGTCCTGGGGGTGTTCTGTGTGCTGCTGCAGCCCAACCCTCCAGCCCCTCCACTGTCCCGGCCTGACTGTAGCCCCTGTACCTCTGCCACCAGCCCCACAGATCCCCGTGTCACAGCCCCGGACCCTGTGCTCCCTGTGCCACGGTCACCAATTCCTGTGGGGAGCTGGAGCCCCAGGCCTCACTGATCCTTGTATCACAGCCGCCAATCCCACTGCAGATCCCGGCCCCTGTAGCACAGTCGCCGGTTCCCGTGACGGATGGCAGCCCCCGCCCCCGGTACCGCAGTCCCCGGTCCCACCGCAGTCCCAGTCCTTGTGTCACTGTCCTTGGCTGGCCGCGGAGGCAGTGCATCAAATACCATGAGCCAGAAGGTCTTGCATCGCTCCCTGGTGGTCTAGTGGTTAGGATTCGGCGCTCTCACCGCCGCGGCCCGGGTTCGATTCCCGGTCAGGGAAGCTCCGTTTTTGCCGCGCTCTCTCCCGCTTTTCCCAGTTCCTTCCCCCGCCCCCTCCATTCCCATTGGGATTCCCCACGCGCGCTCCCGACGCTGCGGCCGCGTGCCCGCGCGCGCGCGGCGGGGGCGCTGCGTGTCGGGGACGCGCATGCGCAGTGCGCTGGCGCCGCCCCCTCCCGTGGCCGGGTCCCGGTCGGTGTCTGGCGGCGGCGGCGGCACCGGCGCTGAGGGCGGAGCGCGCGTGCCGCCGCGACCGGGCCCCGCACGAGGCCCCGAGGAGCCGCCCCCGCCCCGCGGGGCCGCCCCGTCCTGCCCGGGGCTGTGCGGCCCCCGCCCGCCCGCCCGCGGGCCGCAGGTGAGCGCGGCGGGGCCGGGCCGCGGGCGGAGGCCAAGATGGAGCTGGTGGCGGTGGCAGTGGCGGGGGGGGGCGCGGCGAGGCGGGAGGACCGGGGGAGGGTGGGATGTGCCCGCCGGCATCTTCCTGCCCGCCGGCATCTCTCTGCCCGGGGGCATCGCCCGCCGAGCATCCCCGCCCCAGGAACCCCCCCGCACCCGGGAGTCCCCCGCCCTCGTCCCCGGTGTCGGTGCGGGGCCCGCGCAGCCCCGCGCTCCTTGGAGCAGGGGGGAAAAACCCCGAACAAAAGGCCTGAGAAGGTGAATTCCAAATGAAAGTCATCTGTGTGTGTGGGAGCCGTGAATCACTCCGGCTCCCTCCAGAAGCCGAGGTGATTTCCCCTTCTCTTTCCTTACATTATCATGCTTAATTTTTATCAAAACAATTAGTAGCCGCTCGGCTGATGAGGTGCTTAATGAATGACGTACCAGCAGCGGGAAGCAAATCCACCCTTTATAACGTGAAACTTGCGAAGGCAGCATATTTCTGTTTACTCGTGCAGTGTCTTCTGGCTCTCAAATTAAGAATTCCGGTCAGGTAATTCTGAACATACGGAATGCAAGTGGACCGAATGGAGACAGCGGATTCCCTGGTAGTGCCTTGCTCCTGCTTTTGTGCTGTATCAATACCTGACTGTTCCATAGCAGTGAATCAAAGCCTTGAGTTTATTAGTGGAGCGTGGGCACTGATGGAGCCGGTGCTCCCTGGGGAGCAAGGTGAAGGCCATCCTGTCTGATGTAAGAGGGAAAGCCCAAGGGTTTTGTCTTTTCTAGGTTTGTTTTTATCGGGGTGTTAATTTTCGTGCACTGTGAGACGTTGCTGTTGAGCTGTCTGTGCTGCGGTAAGGCTTAAAAAAAAATAAAAAGGGGCATAAATTTGATACATCATCTCAGACCGGTGTGAAATAATCTAATTCTCTCTGCTGATGTTTGCCTCGTACCAGCTTATCGTCAGGAAAGGGAAATGATGTGCGTGTGCTTAAATACTGTGCTAGCTTGCTGCTTTTGAAGCAAAAACTTGCAGGCCGCAGTCACCCAGTGGCTGAGCAGTGGTGGTTCACCCATTTCTCTGGGTAAATTAAGCTCTCCAAAGTATGCAGAGCTGCAAGGATTTCCTTTGGAAATGCGTCAGGATTGGACCTATTTAAATTCTTGAATTGTAGCAGCCTCCTTGAAGTGGAATTTATTCTTTTGACTGCGATTTCATTAGAGGCGTTTTCAGCTTCTCAGGCCTCTGTTGGTTTCAGGTTGCTTAGGATCAGTGTTTGCATTTTTGTTTGCTTTTGATAGAATATGGTAGAATCCCAATCTGACTAAGGGATCCTGAGAAATAGATGCCAAATTAATTTGCTTTAATGAATAAGCTCTAATAAATCAAGTATGCTGTACCCTGGGAGGCAGAAAAGAAGGGAAACAGAAGCTGGAGTGGAAGAGAAATTGACATTAATATACAGAGTGTAAGATGAAAAGAAGTTTATTTTTATTGAGCAGCTTCCTGTGGTTTTCTCGCCATGCTCTAAGGGCTTTGGAGAAATTCGTCATGTTGCTGGCAGTGCAGAATCTGCTTTGTGGAGAACTCGGGCTTTGGAGATGGGATTTTCAGCCAAACAGCTTTTTGTAAGCATAAATAAATACTTCTCTCCCTTCCTCATTTATTTCATCTTAGGGATTGTCTGCAGTGTTTAAATGAAAGGGGAGATGCTGCAACATGATCATGTTCCTCCTAAATTTTGGATGGGTTGCATTGATAAATTGCAGGCTGGAGGCTCAAGTGGAAGATTCCCCTCCTTCCCAGGGTGGCTATGTGCTATATTTAACCATCTTTTATCAGTGAATGCTTGAAAAAAGTAATGTTTTGTTGCACATTTTGTCTCCCAGTGTAAGCCGTAGTCGGTGTTGATTATTCCCAGGAAATATAAACACTGTTTCAGTCTTTCCCCCTGCCCAGGGATCCACCTCCTGCTCTGTTGGTAGCCTGTCCCAGGCTGCAGTGGGTTGTAGGCAGTTGGTTTGGTTTGTGGCTGAAGTGGCACCATCACCGACCTGGCTGCACCAGGGAAGTTGCCCAGGGTGAGTGGAGCCTGCCACAGGCTCGTTTTGCAGCAGAGGATGGGAACAGGGGCTGGAATGCAGCTGTGGTGTGGACAAGCTTCTCATGCCATTCTCACCGTGCCATCTGAAGGCATCCATGGAGTCAGCGAGGGAGGTTGGATCCTCATACTTTGGAAAACATGGAGCAGTACCAGAGTATGAATTAAGAACTTTAGTGCTGGAGGGAGTCCAGAGGAGGACATGAAGATGCTCCCAGGGCTGGAGAAGCTCTGCTGCAGAGACAGAGTTGGGGTTGTACAGCCTGGAGAAGAGAAGGCTCCAGGGAGACCTTAGAGCCCCTTCCAGAACCGAAGTGACTCCAGCCGCTGGAGTGACAGGACAAGGGGGAATGGCTCCAGTGACAGAGGACAGGGCTAGATTGGATACTAGGGAAGAACTCTTCCCTGTGAGGATGGTGAGGCCCTGGCACAGGTTGTCCAGAGGAGGTGTGGCTGCTCCATCCCTGAAGTGTTCAAGGCCAGGCTGGATTGGAGCAGCCTGATCTCGTGCAAAGTGTCCCTGCCCATGGCAGAGGAGTGGAACTAAATTGTCTGTCGGGCCCACAATTGTCTGCAAGGTCCCTTCCAAACCAAAGTAGTCTGGGATTCCATGAGCCCGACAGCACGAGCGTGGATGTGGAGACCCTTTGCCCTCACAGGTTCTGTGTTTGGCAGGTGGTGGTTGTCAGCACTGATGCTGTTATTCATTTTAGTTCCTCTCATGGTGAGCTTCAAGAAGGATTTTTGTCTGTGTTAAACAGTGTGATAGGGAGTATGAATGGAAGCCTAACTGGATTACTTAAGAAATCATGTTTTAGGTTAAATATAAAAGTTGCTGTTCTGGCTCTATTTTTTGAATTTATGAATTCAAATTGCCAGAATATCTTCTCTGGGAAAGAAGGCACAAGTGAAGGCTGGAAGAGCCTTCAACAAATCCTGTCTATCCATTGAACAACTTAGAACAACAGCGCTATAACTGGCCTCTGATATTTGCCATATTTCCCACTTTTATCAGTTTGCCAGTTTGTAATCTTTTTTAAAGTATCGTTAATGTTAGTAACCAAATCAAAATATTTTCAGTATGTCTGGAAATGGGTTGCCAGGACTTTTCTGCAGAGTTTATACCCAGACTGAGTATTCCAGTACTTCCTGGGAGCATGCAAACTGTCATCTGCTGGCAGCTTCACTGCTCTCCTGTCAAACCACAAACAGGGATTAATTTAAGGTAGTTTTAATGTATTAACTGTTTGCTCATGAGCTGTGCAAGTCCTCTTTGTTTGGCTTTGTCTCTGCCTGGAAAGATGAGGATCTTCTGTCACTCTCCACTGGCCTGAGGAAAAGGATTGTTTCCAGGAGCAGGAGTGTATGGCCTGGTGATGGATGGGGTGCTGTGAGGGCACCCCCACCTTCTCAGCAGATGGCACAGAGTCCTGCAGTGAGCCTGTCCCCTGTCTCAGGTGGGGCCACTGGGGCCTTGGGGCAGTTGGGTCATGGCAGAGTGAGGGATGAGGAACATCACCAATGCTCAGGATCAAAGTGAAGGGTTGGGCTGTTTTTTTTTAACCTGATGAAGTTGTTTTCCAAGTGCTCTGATAATTGAAGTAGTTTCAATTAAGTAGTACTGGTGCTCAGTGGTGATGATGGTTGGTTAACCAGGGGCTGCTTTCAGTCTTGAAAGGAGTTTGAATGTTGTGATATGTTAGGATTTCCTTAGAAGGTCAGTTGAAATATTGTCTTAATCAATAACAACATGCAAAGCACAGTTGTTGGAAAGCACATGTTTTACCTTCAGAGGCACTTTGCTTCCTCTTTCAGGCCATGCTTACTGGTAGAAAGATCTGTGTTCCAGAAAGTGGCTCAAAAGATTGCATAAATGTTTTTAATAAAGTGATGGTAGCCAATAAAAAAGGTTACCATTTTTTTCTGCATAGAATAATTAATTCTAATTAGTGGTATTAATCATGGGGTTTTAATGCATTGGTGATACGTCATTTTTTTAATTGGGAAACATGAATAAGATTGTTTTAGCATATGTTAAAGTTTCTTATGTCCTGGCAACTCCTCCTAATTCCATGTATCTTGTATCTGCATTGCACTGAAATTTGCCTTTTTAAGGCCTTTTTCTGCCTCTTTCATTAATGGTGTAGTGTTTTCAATGCCAGTGTGTTGTAGGGCCAAATTCAGTAAAATTTATGTGCCTTTTTCCTCTGGGTGCAAGTTTCTCATCTTGTGCAAGTTTTGAAAGGAGAAAATTGAAGGTTTGTGGTGCACAGGGGTGCAAACAGAACGAGTCCTCTAGGCCCAAGTTAAATTAGCAGCTGCCACTCCTCTTTCATAATGTGCTCAAGGGTTTTGTAAATGAGAATAGAGCTTGTCAGTGAAAGATTGGGGCTCTTTATTTGTTTTTCTTCTTAATATACTCCACTGCCATCATCTAAACTTTGTTGGGTGATTGGTGGAGCAAACAAAAAACCCAGCAGCATTTGGTTACCCGTTATCAAAGCGTCACTAAGGAAGTTTTTTTCTGTTTTGTGACATAAGTCTGTGTTCATTAACTGGTATTTTTGTGGTGATGGCTTCTGACCAATGAATGATGCAAGTAAACAGTTCAGTGGATCTGATTGCAATGACAGGCAGTATCTGAGACCAGCAGAAAAGCACAAACGAGAGATCCACCAGCTCCCCACATTTCCCCCTCCTGCATTCAGGGCTTCCTCTTCCCTCTGAGAATATTTATTTATATATCTGTCAGAAACTGTTTTTAACAGCTTGCCCTGGGAGCACTTACACCATCCTGCTGCTGCTTTGGTCACAGGGAACTTCACAGTCCTTCCTTGGTTTCATCTGGGTTTTACTAAAGTTGTGTTCAGTGTCAGGGATTCTGGAACCATTGCGACTTTTAAGGAACAATCTGTAGAAAAAGTGAATGTAGAGAACCTGGATTGCTCGTGTTTTGCAGTGGGGAAAGGAGAAGCCCCGAGTTCTCTGATGTCATTACAGACCTACTATGCAGTTCCAAAAAGCAGAAACTCACAGAGGTCTTCTCTTTACATTTCCCCTTTTGTGTCTTTAATTTTTTTGGCTCTACTTCAAATGAAAATATTCTTTTCCATTCCATCTGCCATTGCTTATTTTATATCCTAGCAGGTTTTTCTGTTGCTGTGCAGTTTTATTTATGTAGGCCTTTGCCTGGGTCAGTTGTCAAGAGAATATTTTTAACGAATCTGCTTCTCATGTCTTGAGGATTTAGGGACATTTACTGGAAACGCCTAATTAGGTTTGAAGCTGCTTGTAGAGAGGAAGGAAACTTGGGATCCAAACTCCAGATGTTGTGGTAAATTTCTAGTGGTAATATCTAATCTTGAATGTGCTAGGTGCAGGAAATTCCTTCTACCAAGGCTAGGCCCCATCAAATGAGATATTTGTAATTTCAGGTTGCTTCCGGAGTTCCTGAGAGTAAGCAATTAAGAGATTGTTGTTGAAAATATTTTAAGTAATGTCTTAATTTTTCTTCTCTGTAGTCCGAAGGTCATCATGGAAGCTGATGCTCTTGCCTCTGAGGGAAGTACAGGAGGGGGGATGAGCAGACAGAATGGGATGTGTAAGATCCCACTCAGAGTCTGGACTGCAGTCTGCCTTTGGGAGATGTGACATTGTGATAAAAGCAGGTGGAAGGGGCATGAAAATAATGAGTGTTCATGTGCTTTCACAAAGGCCATATGGGATCCCTGTGAAATCATCTGGACAGGGAATTGAAACAATACTGGGTTTGGTTTTTTTTAAGATCTGCTCTAGTCCACATCCGCCAGGGACTGGAGTTATCCCAGTGCAGTTCCAGGGCAGACTGATGACAGCTTTGATCTGATACATTGGGCCCATCTGATACACCTCACCTGACTTGATCTATGTGGCGTTTTAGGCAGGGGCCCTTGGTGGGTACAGTGAGATGGGGAAGAGGTTTGGGGTGGTTGGTGGGACCTTGGTTGGAAGTCCTGGATCCTACACTCTTCTCAACACTCCCTGGCATCTCCTCACATGCTGTTCTTGAGGAGGAGGAAAAGGACCATGAAATCCACGGAAATCTGAGCTGACCTGTTTCTGGGAAGCTATAACCAGAAATATGCCTGTTTTAAATTGAATTTGAAAGCTAGATTCAGTTACTGGATGGAACAGTGAATAGATATAAGTTCCAGGTCCATTCTGAGTTGCTGATCTTTGAGAACTTGAGGAATATTTTCCATATGATGCCTACCGAGCTCTGTCGCACAGATCCTGGTTTCTCCATGTGCACAATTCTGAGGTGTGGCTTGAAGTTCTTCTGGTCTGAGTGGGGAAGGAAAAACAGGGTCTGAAGCATGTCTTTTCTTTAGAAAACCTCTTTTATTGTTTTGGGGTTTGGTTTGACAAATCACTGGTCAGTCAGTCCTTCTTCTGAGGGCTCTAATAATAATGCTGGGAAATAACATTCTTGCTTGGGGTAGACCCTTTTTATCACAGAGCAAAATAAATGCATGTTCCATAGAAGTATTTTTGTCTGGACAGTAACTAGTGAAAATATTTATTTTCCTTCATAAATTCTCACTTTTTCTTTTCCTACAAAGTTTTCCTCACTCACTCACCTCATTCTCATTGTGCTTTTAAATTGGCACAGCATTGGCTCTTCGCAACTGACTTGAAAACCAGGCAGTCAGAATTAATCAGAAGGTGTTTGGAAGGTGCACAGGGTAATTTCCCAAGCCTGCTTTACTCTTTCCCTGAGCGATTTGGGTAACAGGGCCAGCAGCCAGCATGACTTTGTTATTGGGCCTGGCGTGGAATATACGTTGGATGCAACATCCTGGATGATGAAAACCCAGCCTCTCCTATGGTTGTCCTGTAAGGCAGAACTCCTTACCCTGGTTTCCTGCAGCTTATCTTAAAACCACATTTCTTCCTGTGACTTGTTTTTTTGATGTTTTCTGTATAAAGGCCAGGGAGTCCCTTTTGCTGGTAAAAAGAATCTTGGACGACTTTCACTCTTCTTGCCGTTTTGAGGCTGTTTAAATGCACAGATGTATAAAAAAGTATTTTTAAATAACCCTAAATGAGGAAAGGTGCTATTTTACAACTAATTTTGTTCATGTTAAGCGTCTCCAGGAGGACATGCCCTTGGTTTGAGGAATACACGTAGGAATGACCCTGGTTTCACATTGTGCTGCTGGCCTCACATCAGGGGTACAGGCAGAGTGAAGAGATATCTGTCACGCTCCAGCGTTAGTGAAAATCAGAGGGAGGAATAAAAACATCAGTCAAAAACTATGCATAGGGTTTTCTGACTTTATTATCAGTTATTTAGGTGGAAAAAAGACTGAATGTGATAATTCCATGCTTTGTGCTGAAACTGAAAGGCATTGGGAAGGGCAATGATTAAATTATGCCCCAGTGTAATAGTGGTCTTTTGGTTCTAAGCCCTCTGAAATGTGACTCCTGTCTGAAAACCTAGTGTATAAAATCTGTATGTGTTCTAAATCTTACCCAATTACAGTGTTAGAAAACTTAGTTACAAATAAAGTCTGAACGTGGTTTTTCCTGAAGTGTCAGGTTTGCAGGCTAAGTCTATGGTCTGAAATTCAAGCTGTGTCTTTTCTTATTAAATCATCAGTGAGTTAGTGGGAAAATCAGTAGGACAAATACATTCTTTGTTGCCTTATTATTTCTAAATTATGGACTGGCTTTTTTTTTTTTTTCTTTTTAAGCAGCCATGAAATACTGTTGCTAGACTGAGTGGTGGAACCGAGGACATCCTTCATCAGGCAGTCTGCAGATTAAATGCATGCAGAGTGAGAGAACAGGGGAAATAAATATCGTTATGGTTTGTGGGGGAGTAGTATAAAATAAATCTTTTTGTTGGTGAAACCACACTGTATGGTTAGAAAATACCAAGGAGTTTGTCTCCTGTAAGAGAATGCCAGTTTAAATTAAAGCTGTTTGTAATCCAGCTCTGTGATTTGTTTGGGTCTTTGTAGCTGAAAGAGCTGACTCCAACATGCAGGGGGTGTGCTGGGTGTCATTCTGGGGATATTAGAAGAGTATTGTGACATTAGCATTGTATTCATAGGGATGAATTTGGGATCACTAGGGAATAAATTTGTTCTCTACCTCAGGGTGTTTTCTCCTGTGAATTACTGTGTGTTTGCCCCTGGACATGGGCTCTGGTTTAATTCACCTGAGAAGAAACAGGAATATTTGCAGTGAAAGCATCACCTCCAGCATCACCCAGCCTTCAAAAGGAACCTGGTTGTGTTTTCCTGTCAAAACATTTGAGTAATGCAAGCTCTGCTGGTCAGTTCAGATTTCATCGTGGAATTCTGTGGTTTTAACTCCTTTCATGCTTCTGAGTGTCCATGTGCTGGGCTTTGAATGGGGCAGGTATGAAACTCATCTCGTTGTGGCTTTTAGACCATTTTCTCCAACCCTGGCACCACCCAGAGGGGAGAGATCTGTGGCATGAAGTGAAGAATGTCTTCCATGACATATATATCTATATATCTATATATATCTGTATCCTGGAGATTGTCTCTGGGGGTATTGGTTTATTTGGGTTTGTGCTCACCCCTCGTAGTGGTCAGAGGGGTTTTACCCTATTCCTGGTGATGTTTTATTGGTTTTGTTTTTATTTGGGTTTTTTGTTGTTTTTTTCAAGACTAAAATATCTTTTACAACACAAATTGCTCAGTTTCTGTGAGGAAGTGAAATAATCAAATAGTCTCCTCCCCACCCTCCACAAAAACTGGGGAAATCCAGTTGAGCAATTAGGAGAAGAGAGGATCTTTAGATGTACTTAATTTTTTAACTTTGCAGAAGAAATAATCTCTGGAACTAGAGCCTTTGGAGCTTAACTGAGTGGATACATGTGCTGCTTGAATAATTATGCGTCACCTTAGGCTGGAGGACCTGATTGGATACAAGAGGTAAAAGTAAATTTGGGGGGGTGAGGGAGAAGTTTACTTCCTGCCTGTATTATTAAATAAATAAGCTTAATTTTTCAAATAAAACTTAATATCCTGTGAAATGGAAAGGCTCTGACAGGGGCAGTGACGTTGGGTTTCTTGTGATCACATAAAAGCATTTTGACTTTTCTGTTCCTGAGCTGACTGGGTGGTTGTTTCTGGAAAATATAAATTCTATGTAAGTTCTGCTGTTCAGTTCTTCTTATTTTGCCTTTTTATTAATAACTTTTTAAATGGAAGATTTGTGTGCTTGGTGGGAGACAACCATTAAAGAGCAGAGATTAATAATCTGAAAATAGGTGAAGTTTCTCAAAAGGAAAACACCAGGGTGGATCATTTTAGATCAGGGTGAAGATACAAGTAATGCCTTCAGTTGTCGCTATAAACTGGTCTTCTTCCTTTTTGCTTTTTTACTTATTAAAATAAAGTCTTCATTTCAAAGTCTTTAACAAAACTGCTCATGATTGAAACTGCCGAGAGTGTTTATAGTGTTTATTTGATTACAAAGCAATTCTAACATCAAATTAGGTGTTAAATAATTTTGGTCTATGCTTTGCAGTTTGTAAGGCCATACTTTTACACTATTTAAATTGTATGTATGGGGAAGCCTTCATTTACCTTCTCATCTGCCTCACAACTGATATGAAAAGAAAATAGGAATAAACTTCTTTTCTCCTCCATCTCCTACTGCTGCTGATGAGCACAGAGAGGAACCACCTTCTCCTGCCCTTCCAAGTTAATTTCAGATAATTCTTTTTCCTGCCTTTTGCCAACCAAGTTGTAATTTGAAAGACATGTTCCTTTCTGTTCCCTTTGTGTCTCAAACTGCTTATTTGGCTTTTTTGCTGTACTTTATAATCTCACTTTGTTCCTTCTTTTTGACCAGGCGAAAGCCTCCTGTGTTGTAAAGAGGGGCTGCTTGGATCGACGTTGTCTCCTTAAATTCTCTTTTTGTAACAGTCTGTCAAGGGATTCATGTTTTGACAACTGATGCGATTTTCTCAGCCTTTTCTTACACAAGACAATAGACTTCTTTTTTTCTTTTATTCCTATTTAAAAGCCTTTAGTTGTCTTACCTACAGATGTGACATAATAGCATAAGTCTCATTTTTATGTGAGTAGACCCGTCTGTTCCAAGAGTTCTTTTATATTTTAAAGGTTAGGCTGTATCGATATAGTCATTAACAATATGAGGGTTTTTTATTGATGTAGTTTATACAACCCACTTAGCAGAAATGAGGCTTTATGTCTTTGAAGAAGTTCAAGATATTTCTTCTCCACAAGAAGTGGCATCAGCATCACTCCACCCACAGCAGGGAATGTTGTGGGTTGGCTGATTTGTTCTAGTGAACTTGCAGTGAGTAGTCACAGTGATTCTAAAACTATTTATAGGGAGGAAAAATTAAGAGTGATAATGAGCAAAGCAAACAGGGCTGCTGATTTTTCTGAGATTTTTAACTAACTGAGTTAGCAGGTGTGGGTTTTTTATAGCCATGTGCAGTTTGTGATACTTGCACTGTGCACATAAAGCACCGTGATGTCATAAACAATTCAGTATTGCTGAAAGATTAAATAGGAGCAATGAAATCCTAAGTAGAGAATCCACTAACCCACACCCCCCCCTCAGTTTTTCAGTGATTATTTTAATTGAGGAGAGAGGATTGAAAATGCAAATCCAACACTTCATATTTTCTCCCCTAATATGGAAAACCACCTTCAGTAGGTTGGTACCCTTGTGTAGGGTACAAGGTCACAAGTCTTTATAACAGGTTGGTCAATCAGACTTAAATGGTTGCATTTTAATCTGCTAAGTTCATTAGAGAAACAACACTGTGTCACTGTAGTTAAGTTTGTCACAAGTTTCAGTGTAACCTGTCTTGCAGTCAGCAGTGGTGGATATTATGTCAGTTCAGACTTGAATTTAGCAGAAAGATGGCATTGTTCCAGATTTCAATTATTTAAAACATATGTGTTTCTATTTATTTGAAAAAACTCAAGAGAATTTAAAGAAGTTTTTAGTGTCATAGTCTTCCAGTGTAGGAGACCTGTCCTCTATTCCCAAGGCAGATGGATTTGGACACAGTGAATTTCCTTTTTTCCTGGAGATGTATGCATTTACATTGATTCCCTGGATACTCAGCTTTCCATCAGGCCTTATATGTTAAAACAGAATGTTTTTATGGATATGAGATCTCTCACATGATCTTTATCAAAAGGTCACAAACTGAATAGCAAAATTCTGCTGAAAGGCTTTTGTGCTGTGATATAAAAAAATATAAGTGATGCCAAAACACACTCTTGGATGTTTTAATGAAATAAGAAATGTTAGTGCTCCGATTAATAGGTTAAAAAACTCTATTTCAAGACAGGGTGAGGAAGAGTGCTTTAAAATCGTTGTGGCCTTCTGCAGGCACTTGTTAGCCAGATTCCTTTCCTTCAGGTTTTCACATTGTTTTTCCAGTAATGATTCATTTTGAAAGTCATGTAAGCAAGAAGGGGTGTGAAAATAAGGACTTGGGAGTTTCTATTTTGTATATTGATTTACTTTATTTTATTTGCCTTAATTGCAGCCTTATTTCTTTAAATAGTTGCTAACCATGATACAGCTCCTGTACATGGTGGAGATGGGCTATGAAGCAATGTATGCTGAAGATAATTCCTCCTTTCTGGTAACAACATACGGAGCAGGATGAGGACAATGCTGTCCATGGAATTATTCAGTAAAAAGGGTTCTCCTGCATCTCTCAGAGGAGGTTTGAGTTCTCAAGAAACACATTTGCTTTTTGTCCAGTAGAGCTGGAAACATGTCTGATTGCCAGAAGGAGAAGGCAGTGTCTGTCTCTTGGTTAAAGGAGGAAAGGGTGCTGAGCGTATTTATGGTTCCAGTATATAGAGAAGATACCACGGTACATAAATTGGATTCAAATTTGCAGGAGAAATAAGGCTGGAAGAGCTGGTTTTGCTTGAGCAAAATGGTTGCAAGAGCATGCAACCTCCCCAAGCGAATTTCTTCCTTTGTGTTACAAAATTTACCAGTTTTCATGTGTTGCTGAATTCAGTTTGCATTTGTGTAGCTTTGCTCGTTTTTATCTTCATCACTCTTTAATCCTTTTTCTTCTAATTTTCATACTCATTTCTGTATTTTTTGATTCTTAAACGGTGATATATTCCTCTCCCCAGACTCCCTTCTTTCTTGTGTGTGTTGTTGAGCTGGGTGTCACACACTCATGTGGATTTTGAACTCTCCCGTTCCTTTTCCAGCATCTGTCCTTTCATCTCTGCTTTTGTTTGGTTTGTGAATATCATGTAATAAGGAGTGGAGATATTTACAAGTAATTACAAGCAGGGTATTATGTGGAGCTCTGGGTCAGTGGATCTGGCCTGCTGAATAATGAGATTGGATGGGGAGATCAAAACATTCCTGAGTCACTAAATTGGAATTGCCAGTTGCAACTGAAACTGAGGGAGCGAACCCCTGGTAAGTGCTGGGCTGGCTCAGTGCTGGCAGGGAGGATGCACTGGGGAAGGGAGGATGCAAAATAGCTGGCATGGGTTTCTCATATACTTTGATTTTTACAAGAAGCAGTTTCTTTGGGAATTTATTTTTGTCTTGTTTGGTTATTTTCAGCTGTAAATCAGGCTGCCGGCTTTAATGAAACTTGGTATTGGCGTAGCTGTAAGACTGAAGGAGATATTGCTACTTGCATCTGTATTAAGACAACACTTCACTGTATGTTTTGAGTTTCTACATGGCTGGTTATTATAAGTGCTGTAAAAAATACTGAGTTTTCTGCTGATGGAGTTTTGATGAGGCCTGGGCCAGGATCTTGTATTTGAACCTTCTATCCTCACATCATTGTATGATAGTTGCATCATTATATGCCCAATACTGACCTTAGCAGGATAGCTCATTTTTTAAAAGTAAATTTGTCTCCAAATTACGTTTGTTCTTTGCTTTTTTCCTCCTGTTCCGCTCTCATTATTTCCATAAATTGAACATAGTTTGACTGTCAACATAGTTGGATCTGGGCTTGCTGTCTGAAACAGAATCAGTGGCATAATTAGAGGTGGTCTTCATCTGGGTAGGAAGCCATAATTCTGGTTGCCAACACCATTAATAATCTGCAGCTTTCTATAAATGCTTAAAGAATGTTCTTGTGGATTACTTTTTAATGAAGAAAGCTGTGGGCAGAGAACCTGGGAGCTTCTATAGCTTCACGAAATAGGACATTTTTCTTTGGGGAGTTAGTCCACCTTCTAGTATTGCTCTGAGTGGGAAAGTTTAACTCCCTGCCTTTCATTATTGAGGAAAAGTCCTTTGCTGGTTCCTATCAAAGGAACTAAACAGATCCATTAACAATAAGCTGATTATTGAGTTGTTGGTTGGTTCATTCATACCCACTTAGGGATGTGTGGCTGGATCAAGCAGCTTCTTACAGATGGCACCAAGCAACTGCTGTGGGCAGCAATGCCAGCAGCTCCGTGGATGCATTCCCAACATCTCTGTTTGCCATGCTGGAACCTTCCAGCCCATGAAAGGCCTAATTATTAATTCAATGGGGAGTTTATTTCTCGAGTGCATTCAGAGCTTGTTCTCTGAAAGCTGTTGAAAGGGTTTGTATGACAATTAGGCGATGACTTGCCAGGTAAAAGCTGCTCTGAAGTTCCACTCAAGAGGTTTATTGTTCAGTCATCTAATGCATAAGTGAATTTGTGATTGGTAATGTGGGTTGGATGTGTCCTGTACCTGCTTAATCAGAAAGGTATTTTAATCTGTTGCAGTGATTTTCCCTGATTTTTTTCCCTAGCACCATGTAGCATTTCCTAGGTTGCTCTTGCCCCTTTGCTCTGTTATTTCCATGTGATGGCTGATCTGGAACCTTGACTCCTGAAAGACCAAGTGTGTGCTGCTGGGTCATGTCAGGTTCTCTCCCTCCTGGTACACCAAAACGAGACTGTTTTTTCCTTTGGGTGATCTGCTCCGGGAGGAGGGAATGCGAATTGGATGACACCGCGGTTTTCTTGATGGAAATCTGTGCTGGCAAGAGGAGCTGGTGTTGCTCCCCAGAGCAGGCTGTGCCTGCTGCTCCACTGCCACAGCTTGGGGTCTGCTGTGTTAGCTAAGCTGCTTTACAGTCTCTCTGTGACAGCACAACAGATTACCAGGACTTGAAAAACACGCTTCTCGTGTTCTCAGCACACAAATATTCACAAAGGCGTAAGTTGAAAAGGTCCAAAGTCTTAAACAGATAATGGTTATTAGAGTTTCCATGCAACTGGGTAGGTGTGTGTCTTTCCCATGATAAAAGTTGGGGAAAAGAGACTGAAGCACTGATTCAAACCATGTAGGCCCTGACTCTATGTTTTTAAATATTTGTCATTTATTTTGACAGTTTATCAATCCTAAAGACAAATATTTACATTGTGGGCACTTGCTTTGTAGTTGTGGTACAAATGTTTATAAAACACTTCTGTGTTTTTATTGTCCAATAACGTGATGATAATTTATCAATGAATCCTCAACTTCAGAAGTGGTGAACAACTAATTTGCTTTTTTTTTGTCTTTAGGAGAATCAGTTTTAGAAGTGTGTGAAGGTTGTTATCACTTACCTTAGAATATTCAAAGTAGACATCAGGTGAGTTCTGGATTTTTTTATTTCTCGTAGCTTCTCATTTAAATGCAAAATATTGCTGAGGAAACAAAGTTTACTATAATAATCTCTTACTACCTCAGGAAGCCAAGGCTAAAACACCTCGTCTTTTTTGTGGTAACACAATCTTATGTATGCTTCTCTCATCTCCCCTTTAAAAATGTTGGGGTTTCTTTTCTCCCTTGAAAAATACCAGATTGTGAGGACAACTCTAAGTGACTGAGACAGATGGACAGGATGTGGAGGCCAGTGGTGCTTTTTCCTTTCTGTGACAAATCAATATTTACTGAAGTTCTTTCAGGCTTGATGTTTTTATTTAGACTTTTACTGATAAATACTGGTTGGGGTAGAATAATTCAGTTCTAGATTAACACCTGTAGTTAATTTTCTGCACTGGAAATCTTTGCAAAACTAGAATCTTAGCTTTAACCAACATTTTATTTTACCACTTATCAGCAGTGCTTTGTGGAATCCAAATCTTTCCTAAAATACTCGAGTGCTTCCTAAAGTCGTATAATAAAGTATCAACTAGACATTATTTTTGTAAGAGCTGGCAAAACATTTCTAAGCTGGACTCCAATCATCTTTTAATATGCTCTTAAAACTGTGTTTGTAGAGGGCTTGACAGCATTCCTGACAGTTTGTGTTACAGCCATGTGCAGGGTTAGGCTGAGCTGAGACAGCAGCAGCCTCCTCCTGTCCAGCACTCACAGCACTTCCCTGAGTCTGTCTGGGTCATTCCTTCTGGTTCTTATTTTCCCTTTTGGGGATTCCTCTATTCTCTGTGTTACTGGTGATATTTTGGAAGACTGGCAGGATGTTGTTTGCTGGTTTTAACCAAACTCCTTTGTAAACAATATCCATTAAGGTTAATAACCTCCCATTATCCTGTGTCTAGTGGGTGTCATTCCCTGTGGCAGGAGGAGGTGGATTTGCCCCTTTACAGTGGGATTTCACTTTCTGGAGCAGCTGTTTCCAGTCAGATTCCCCACACTGTGTTTAGACAGTTCACTGTAATGCTGTAGACAGCACCTGTGTACAGGTCTGTGTGTTGGCACGTGCATTCAGGGAGCGATTTTATTATTTTATTTCATTTTTAGGAATTTAAACTAATGAGTATACAGGCATTGAGAAAATTAGAATTCTAGAGATTGTACCCCAGCATCCTGCTGCAATAATATCTTTAAAGCTAACTTGTTTGGTGTCCTGTGCCCCTTTTGATTTTGATCAGTGGAGATGAACAGCCACAACTCCTTCCTGGAGCAGTCTTTCCTCCAACAAGGAAATTCAAGGGACAGCAGTGCCTGAGTGGTAGTTGAGTATTACAGTTTCCAGAGGTTTGTTCTTGAAGAAATACTCAGTGGTTCAGCCCTGGAGGGAGATGAGAAGCACCGCTGTTAGTCTGCTTCCAGAGGCTAATGACACCGAGACACTGTGGGTATTGTCCATGGAATTGGCCTTCCATCCCTTTATTTCAAGCTAGCCCTTCCTAGATCCAACAGTGGTGCTTCAGTGTTGTCCCAAGCACCTGCTGTTTGTGTGAGCAGTGTCAGTACCTCCACCCTCCATTCTGCCACACAGCTCAACATGTTTTCTTGGAAAAATTTATCCCCCTCACTGCCAACTTCCACTGAAATTCTTTGTGGCATCTTGCAGTGGATCAGATGGAGTTTAATTCCTCCTTCCCTGCTTCTGGCCACCACATCTGCTGTCACCTTTTTCAGTGCAGACATTCTTTGGGATGTTCTGTGGATATTTAATTCCCTAAACTGGCTGAGAACTATTGATTTTTTTCCCTTGGCTGTAATAACACGTTGCCATTTTAATGAGTTAAATACAACTTCCAAGAGGGTCAGCAGACCTGGCAGAAACTAAGGTATCACCTGCTTGATGAAACTTGATGGGATTCTTTTGGGAAGCTGAAGAGCAAATTAGTGTTTCTAAGGTTGAATTTTCCGTGGATGTATTTCGAACATTAAGGCTGACTTCCATAAATAACCTGCCAGGTTTAATCTGAGCCTTTTCAGTGAGATGGTGCTGAAAGCAGTTGCCTGTTGTGGTAGAGCTGACCGAGGCAGGATGTTGTGGTACTCAGATGGTTAAACACTCTGCTGGTTAATCCAGGAGATTACCTTTCTCCAGAGCCTTCCCTGAGAGAACTCTTCAGGGCATCCTGCTTGGTTAAAAAAGGGAGCAGATGGCTTGTTGCTGCTGAACACAACAGTTTTTAAAAATACAGGGCAGCTTTTAGGATTGTGAATTAGAGCCACGTGTGAAAACAGCAGGAGAGATGATGCCCGAGTTTAGGAAACCTTGGAACTTAAATAACTTGCACCTTTACTGCCTGTTTCATATTTAAAAAGCCAAAGGTTGCATTCCTAGTAATAATACTCCTCTGTTCCCTTAAGTAAAAAGCTTCCCAGATGAATTCCCAGCACTGCCTTGTCCTCCACTCTTCTGCCAAGGCCAATGTGTCCATTTCATACCAGTTTGGAGGAATAAATGCCAACATCCCATTACACCGAGCTGTGGATCCCCAGCACCGTTCAGATGGAAGCAATTAAGGATGCAGCAGTGTGGAATTGTATCCCTGTGCCTGCAGACTGATAGATACAGCCTGGGTCAAACTGAATTCATTTTTATTAAACAAATTGGCCCTAATTTAACAGTGCAGATTTTGTTAGCAGAACATGGTGTATGGCTGTGATCTGCAGCATCTGTCACCAAGGCCACATTGGATTGATGTTACAGGAAGCTTGTTATGCTTAAATAGAGCTGCAGCTTTGAGCAAAAATGTCCAGAATGCCCTGGAAGCTCCTGTTTGAAGCAGTATCTTCTTCACAAAGGCTAAATCAACATGTAAAATTCCAATCAGGATGCTTTTTTCCCCTCCTCCTGACTTCTCAGGTCCCTGTCCAAGAGCAGTAGTGACAGACACTCCTTGGCAGGGAGCTGCTGGCAGGGACTGGTGTGCAGGAGCTGCAGGGAGGTTCCTGGGAGGGTGGGAGGAAGTGTTGATGGGCACAGAGCAGGAGGAGCTGAGCAGGGAGCCTGGGAAGCAGCAGGAGCAGGCTGGTGTGATTAGGTAGATTATCAGAGACACGTCAGGATCATCAGTCTTTGACCTCAGCTCCTGGGCAGAGGGGGCTGGGAAAGGCTGGGGCCTGTGGGAAAGGCTGGCCCAGAGGGTTGTGTGCTGTGTGCCTGGGTGGAGGGCTTCTTGCCTGAAATAGAGAGGATTATGTCATTACAATTTGAAATGAAATAGAGAGGTTTTCCTCTCCCTGAATCAGATTATGCCCAAGTAAGTGAGTTTGTGTTGTGTCTTGCAGCACTCAGCAATTTTCCTCCCATACAGAAAGCTTTTGGTACTGAACAGTGTCCTTAAAAAGGAAAGTATTTTCTCTCCCTACCCACTCATTCACCTTCCAGATTTGGGGTGTAGTTTGAATTTTTAGCCAAAGAATTAAAGTATAGACAATTTAGTATTAATAGTAATAATTTATAGCCTCCTATAGGAAGCTTTAAATTAAACTGGGTAGAATTTCCAAAGGCTTTTTGTAGGAGGTCAGATGAGAGTTCGGCTGAGCCAGTGTATTCCAGTTAAAACAACTGGACCTGGTGCCTGCTGTTAAATGGAGAGGCTGAGTGAGAGAGAATCATCAGCAGGGTCTGAGCTGAACGAGACAGTGGTGATGTGTGTCACTTGGTCCCCCTGGTGTGGGTGTGACAACTCCCGTGTGTTGGGAGAAGCAGAGGTGTGGTCACAGCTCCACCCAGACAGTGCAGGGGGTGAGGGCTGAGGGTGTTGCTTTCAGCCAGCCTTGAGAAAGCTGAGGTTATTAATTTGTTATACAAGACATAGGGTTAAATTAGAAAAGTCTGGTGCTTTAAATATCTTTTTCAAAGGCTGCATAATCTGCTGTGGGCTAATTGTAATGACATAATCCAAAAATAGCCAATAGTCTTTTCTTGGATGCTCATCCTGGCTGCAGTTCTGCAGCTAAAGAACAGCAAAGCTGATCTCCTCAGGATGGGAGAGGGCAGAAGCAGATCTGGTCCTGGCATGGCACAGAGGACACCTCTGGGGTCTGTCACGTTTGGATGTGGAGCAAGAGGTTAATCCATGTTCAAGTAGCATGATTTTAACTAGAATGCATGTTAATGTTGGATCCACAACTTTAAATTGTGAGAGAGGGGATCTCCTCTCTGGGCAGACATTCCTCCCCTCTTTCCTTGTGGAATGCACAGGCTTGGTCACACTGGGTTTGTCTAAGGATTCTGTTTGACCTGGTGTTGGTGATTACACAGGGGACTGGGATTTGGGAGTTGGGAAGGTTGTTTTTTTGGGTTTTTTTAAATGTAATTTCTGAAATAGAAAATACAAATAAAGTCAGTTACTCCTATGCCAGTGTGGTGCAAAAAGGCAGCCTCAACTTTAGAGCAACTTCTCTGTTGCTGTGTTGTTTTTATGGGTATTATCACAAATAAATTATCTTAATATTAAGACTAAGAAAGGAGATGAAGTGACTTGAGAGATGTGTTATGCAGTACACAGCTACAGCTGCACCTCAGCTCTTGATTTGGGGTTTTTGGAAAGAAGAGTTGAGTATATAAAGTAGGGATTCAGGGTGGCTGGTGTTGTGCCAACAATGTAATAGTTATTTTCACTGATAATTTGCTGAATTTTATAACTTTTTACCTTTCTGTGTAAAGTACCTTTTCAAGGCACATTTTATAAAAGCTGAATCTTGACACGTAGATTCCGTTTTTGAGGACGATTTGCTTCAAGAGGCCTGTTTCCTTTGCTTAAGCATTTCTTAATCTTTCTTTTTTTGCAGGGGCCAGTTCTCTCCTCAGGTTAGCTCAAGATGGCAGACCAGAGGCAACGCTCGCTCTCTACCTCTGGGGAGTCGTTATACCACGTGCTGGGGCTGGACAAAAATGCCACTTCAGATGACATCAAAAAGTCTTACAGGTAAAGCTTGGAATTTTAAGCCTGTCCCAGTAGCACAAATGGCTTCAATTCAGTGTTCAGCAAATGGTCTATTGATGCAGGAGCCTCAGTTGGCTTATTTAGACTTTTTGCAAGGAAAATGTGGGAAAAACAGGTGAAAACATGGTTGCTTCTTGCAAAACAGGGCGTGAAGAAACATGCCTAGGTTTTAAATTTTTCCATCTTATATCTATTAATTTAAATTCTCAATTGCACAGTGTCGTTCTGAAAGGTCCTTGCCTAAATTTGAGCAGAATTTGAAGACTGCTGTCAGAGTTAAGCTCCTGTTATGCAGCCTTGTGTCTGTCTTAGGGGTATCACAGATGCACAGAACTGCCCTGCTGTCTATCATTTCCACTTCTGGCACGGGGAGAGAGATTAAAGACACAAATAAGGCTGAAAACAGAGCATCAGTGATTACTTTTTCCTGGAAATCCGTTCAAGATTTCTTATTCTTTGTGGAGTTATTAGTTTAAAAGAAGATATTTTTTTTCTGTATTCCTTTCCTTAGGAGCTGGACACAAGAAATGGCTTCATACTAACCAAATAAAAACTACCAAAAAGTCTTGTGACATCTTCCTTTCCACATTCCCCATAAATCTGCTTAAAGGCAGTTGTTGCTGTGACCAGTGGCAATATGTTTGGATTACACTAGGGGTCAGCATCATCTTTCCATGAAGATACTCGTTGTCAAAATTGTTTTCCTTTGGTCTTTAACTTTTACCAAAGCTTTTTTCCTTCCAAAGTTGCCGATGGCAACTACATTGTGAAGTCTAGGAATAAACAAGGTCCACAGATTCTCAAAAATTAGCTTTATCTTCCTAAAAGCTTTTCAGTGGAAGTTTGAATAGTTTATCTTCAAGCAACTGGAAAATAATTTTACTTTTCTGGGGGAAATACTGTGCGTTTTTCCTTTGGAGGAACAACCCCATGAGAGGCTGGGTGAAGTGTAGCTGCTTCACATTTTCTGGACCTTGAGCTCATCCTGCTTCCTCCGCTGCTTCTTTATCATGTTCAGTCTGAACATCCTTTGCTGGCCTGGGGGCTGTGGGGTTTGTGTATGTGTAGGAAATAAAAATATTTAATTATTGCAGCCTGACTAAGCCCTTTCCAGATTTATAAAACTTTCCTGTGGTTATTTCAGCCCTCACTGAGGCTGGGGCACAAGTTGCAGCCGTGGACATGTTTTACTGGAGCAGCATCATGCACAGTGAGGTGTCCCAAGGGCACACTCAGGCTGGTTTTTAAATGCTCTGAGATACTTGCAGGCACATCCAAGTGCTTGCACATGTCTTTGTTTTATGTTTGCCGAAACGTTTCCCCACTGCAAAGCTGACATGTAATTGTCTGCAGACTGCTCCCGTCTTTCTTATATACGTGACTTTGCGGTCATTTTCTGTAGGAGGACAAGTACCTTTTGTGGTGAGGGAGAACTGCCAGCATGTGGCTCTGTGTCATTTTTCTACTTGGGAACACGTATTTTCTCTTCATAAGGAGGTGTTTAGCCAGTTATTTCTACTGATGTCTGTAAATAGCCTGGGCCATGTGAGAACTAGCACATTTATCAATGCTTTATCTGATTTTTTTTTTGTTAGTTGTAAGAGATCTGGCCTGATTAGGGGAGGTACGTTGTGATTTCCTGATATCTCGAAACTCAGAAGTGTTTTCTATTCTAGCAAAACTTGAACTGAAAAGTACTTTGTTCCTCCACAGGAATTGGTGAATTAACCACAAGTGATCGTCTGTTCTATTTTTGTGTTCAGACACTGCAGAAGCAGCAGTTCAGACACTCTTCAAGCAGCTGTGGCAACTTGCTTTTATTTTTTCTTTGGTGCTATACCTTAGACTTGTGGTGTGTCTTTGCTGTGGCAGGAGCAAAACTTACTGGTGGAAATTGCTGGAGCTGAGGATAAAAAAAACCCCCCAAACCTATTTTTATTCAATGTCTCTTGTTTTTTTCCAGTGGATTTCTGAGGGTCAAATCCAACAGTCTGAAGTCAATCCTGTGAACTAAGCTAGACACGGCTGTAGCCTTTTATTATCATCTAAGGAAGAATCATCAGGGAAATTGAATCACAGATGAAGGAAAACAGTTGGAACTTGAAAGTCTCCCTTGAGTGGCAGGCTACGGAATTAGAAAAAAAAAATCAAAAAACAGGAAGCCAAACCCCAGTTTTTATTCTCTTTTTTCTTTCTGCAGGAAACTGGCATTGAAATATCATCCTGATAAAAACCCTGATAATCCAGAGGCAGCAGAAAAATTTAAAGAGATCAATAATGCCCACGCAATATTGACCGATGCCACAAAGCGGAACATTTACGATAAGTATGGGTCTCTGGGGCTCTATGTAGCAGAGCAGTTTGGTGAAGAAAATGTGAACACATACTTCGTGCTGTCCAGCTGGTGGGCAAAGGTAAATAAAAGGGCACAGGAGTTATTTTTGGGTTGGTATTGGAAACTCTTAGAAAGCTCCATTTGATAACTGTTCTTGGTTTTACCTTTGGAAATTGCTGAATTTCTGACACTGGGTTAATTAACCTTCTCTTACTGCGTTGTGATCTTGAGTTCAGAAGGATTTTTCTGGGAACTTCCAGTGATACAGGTCTAATAAGCAAGACCTGGGTTACTAGCTGAAGTTTGGACTCTTCTAGTGGATATAGAAGAGATGAAAATTTGGGGGGGTGTTCTCTGGTAATATCTGGTCAGTAATTTTGCAGAACGAGTCCTGACTTTGAACTTGGGCTCACAGAAAATCTCCTTACATTTCATTGCATGGGTTCATTTTTCTGCCTTTTGCCAGCATTGCCTCCATCTCTCTATTCCCCTAAGGAAGACAATAATTATATCACCGTGCTGATTTGCTATCTGTAAAATTATTTTTTTCCAACAATTGCACAGTCACCTATAGGAAGACTTTAATTGAGCCCATTGTCACTGTGATGAGCACCTGGCAGACCTGGCTTGGACCATGGAGACATCCTGGAGCTGCTGTGCTCACATACTGGGAGCATCAGTCCTCAGCCATGCCCACAGCCTTGGGCTGCTCCCAGTCCCTGCCGTGGGTACATCATGGCCTGTCCATCAGCTGGTACAGCTTAGTCTTTTCCAGGGTTATTTATGAAGTTACAGCCTGTCCTCTACTGTTGTACCCCTGGATTTTAGTACAGATGTGCTTATTAGACCTGTACCTTCTTCCAGATGCAGCAAAATAGTCCACTTAACTTAAATTGTAGAAATTACTCAAGCAAACCAGGCTGGCAGCATTCACCTCAGTGTAAAACGTGGAGAACCGTAGCCGCTTTTGCACATAATTGGAAGTATTTCTCAGTGGTAAAGTACAAAGCTGTAGCTACTAAGTTCTGCCTCTGCACTGCTGTGGTTTTGCTCTCTAATTCTGTATCCAAGTCTCACAAACTCTGTGGTCATGGCACAGTAGACACAGGTTATGACTATTTCTGTGTTTTCTATCCTCTGCAGGCCTTGTTTGTGTTCTGTGGGCTCATCACAGCCTGCTACTGCTGCTGCTGTCTGTGCTGCTGCTGTAATTGTTGCTGTGGGAAGTGTAAACCGAAACCTCCCGAAGGCGAAGAGCAGGAATTCTACGTCTCTCCAGAGGACTTGGAGGCACAGTTGCAGTCAGATGAGAGGGGTAGGTGAAAACACTGTGAGCTCTCTAGGATGAACATCAGTCCCTGCTGGAGTGCTCAGTGAGGCGGATGAGGAGAAGTCAAGTCCTGGGGTGTGGATGATGAGCAGGGAATGTTTGTGCCATGAGTTATACGGTTGATGCTGACACCAGAGATAAAGTTGCTAAAAACACCTGGAGGGTCTTCACTCAACCTGCTTCAGAGGAGTCAGTGACCATCATTATGTTCCTTCCACATCCTGGGGTAACATATGGACCAGCCATGTGGAATTGCAGAAAGGGGCTCTTATACCCAAAGGTTGGGGGTGTCAAGGCAGCCTTAATTGCATCAGGTGTAGAGGAACTGGCATTGCTACCCTTGTAGCTCTAATACTGTTTGTGAAGCTATTTCTGTAGGATTAAACCAATCATTTAAAATATTGTAGAGCCTTGTGTATGCTCTGATGACATTTTTGATGGGCACTGCTGAATGGTGGGTGAGGATCAGCTGCTTTTACAGGAAGAAGGAAATGTAACAAACATTCCACATGTAGAGTTGAGGTAAATACTGTTGTGTGCACCCTGAAAATCAGGGAATTAATTAATATCATGCTCCTAAAGGAGTGTAAAATGGTTTTTTTAGAAGGTTGTAGGGAGATGTGACTTGTGCTTACCAAAACATGCAGTGCTGTGTTTTTTCCTTAGTGTGCTAAGCCTTTTGTCTTCACTTTTCAGAGGCCTCAGACGCACCTATTGTGATACAGCCAGCATCAGCCACAGAGACAACCCAGCTCACAGCTGACTCTCACCCCAGCTACCACACTGATGGATTTAATTAAGTTAAGGAAACACTGTCATTAGAATGGATTAAAAAAAAAAAAAATACATGGCCAACTCAACACTAGAATCATGAACATTAGAAGTAGAGAACGGGGAGGGGGAATAATTCTGCCACAGTAAGAAGGCAGCTTTCCAACCTGCCGAAAATATTTTGTAATCCCTTCAGCCTTTTGTCACCTTTCAGTGTCGTATCTCGACGATACGTGAAGTGCTGTAGCATGCAGTATTTAAAGCAGTTTAGCTACGGTCTTATTTGTTTCCTTTCTTTGTTTATTTTTTTTCTCCTGTTTTGTTTTGGTTGTTTTTTTTTTTAGCATGTATGGAGTTATGTTAAATGTCTGTGGTGTAATGTATTGAGTTGTCACAATATCAGTGCGATGGAGACATTCTGCATTTTAAGCAGCAGTACTGGCCCAAAGTGAGATTTAAAAAGTGTCACAGAAGCCACAAGTTCTTCTGTACAGCTGAGCTGTTGAAGACCTTTAGAAGTTGAGGATTTTCATTTGAGTGCAACAAACCAATTCTTTCATTCCTCCTTCTATTCCTGCGTTATTACCTAAGCAAGTTTACAAAGCCAAGAACCAAAAAATGCCAGTCCTGCAGAGCTGGAGTCCTCTCTAATGCTGGTTTTCAGCTTAAATAAATCTACCTTGAAAATAAAAAGGGAGAGTTGCCAATCTTTGAACAGTAAATTGAACAGCTCGTTGTGTATGAGGCGATCTCCAGTGACAATGGAACCAAAACCAACTGGGAATGGGCTCCTGTGGTGGTGGCAGTGGGATTTAAACTCCAAGCACAATTCTGTTTTGATTTGAGTTCAGTTGTTTTCCTGTAATGCTAAAGACCAAATAGTGCAGCTTTGTTTCTGAATGCATGAGAATCTTAAAGTGAAACTGGTTAACTGGCTCTCACTGAGCAAGTGAGTCAAATGCAGACAGTAGGCAACAGCAGAAATGTTTAAAAACAATTGGTGTTTTAAAATTTGTTCTAATAATTTGAGAGTTTTAATAGGCAAATGGGGTATTACTTGTCTTTTTTTAAAGCTTTTATAATACACTAACCCTTTAATTTTCTCATGAACATCTTTGTGGAGTACTTAAATGGATTTTTAAGAACAAACCACCTTTCTTTGTGTTTATATTGTATAATTTGCACATTGTCTTGCATTTAGATTTGTTTACACCAGTGTTTCTCTTTTCCTTGGAACAACTATGTGGAAACCACTGAAAAGTTTCCTGTACTATTTTGAAACCAAATCAAATCTGAATTCTGTTCTAGAGACTGTGGTTTACTGAGGCTTAACTGTTAAAAAGGCATTTTAGGCAGCTGCTGAATTGCTGGTGTATTTTGTTGTCAATAGTCTTACTTTAGGTGATCCAGAGTCAGACCCAGAACAGCTCCAGAGAACCCACACTTGACACTTTCAGTGGGTAATTACGGCCTCATTAATTTTGTTCATTATGGTTTTATATCACAATGCCTGTAGTCCCCCTTGTAACCCCATCTCCCTTATCTGCTTTTCCCCTCTTTCTGTGGAGGGGCTCTTGGCACCTTCCCCCCAAGGCTGCTGCTCCCTCACCAGCTCCAGGTGGTGCTTTGGAGCAGGTTAAAGATCCATTGGTCTGCACAAAGACCCACCAGGAATGGGCATGGACCCAGAGAACTATTCTGAATATATTTTCCTGCTGCATTTGCATGAGCAACAAGGATGGAGCACGTGAAATCTGCCATGAAACCATGTTAAATGTGCCGGGTAGGAGAACATGTTCTCCCTGCGGTCTCAGTGCTCAGTGAGGAGTGTTTGCACACCCAGACTTTGCTGTGGCTGTTGGTACAAGCACATATTTGCCTGCATGGGAGCTTGCTGCGGATCAGCATGATTTTAGTACCACGTCCAGCCCCCAAAACTCCCCCAAATTCTGTTACTTTTAATTAATGGCTCAATTTCAGCAGCACACTCCTTAAGTCATTTCTTCTTTGCCCATAGTCCTTACAGACCTGAAGTGTGGTGGTTTAGTGCAAGATACTTTTGACCTGAGCTGGATGACCTTGAGGACGTTTGTGTATGTATGATTTGGCTTGAGGTCCTTATTTAGTAATTGTCTTTCTTTGACCCCTTGGAACAAAAAGCCATTTTTAGGCTTAAACCCAATATCATTTTGTCTGTCCCTGTAGATTTTGCCTGAAGTCTGTTCTTGGTGTAGAATTGCACTCTGGAATATGGTGGGGCATGTGCAGCCTTTGTCCTCTCCACATTCACTGGTTAAAATTGCCTGTATCTGCAAATTATGTTCTTGGCTTAAAAAAAAAAATGTTGAGGTTTTTTGGCTTTGTAAACAAGTGTGGCTAATTGCAGCAAGTCAGTGAATGAGGAGGGGGCTGTTCCCTGGGAGTTGTTCCATTCCCTGTTCCTGTGTTCATCTCGGTGGATAATGCGGAGATGGTTGTTGAGTGTTGCTCTGCTGCAGAGCAGCTTTGTCTCCAGAGCTGGGGGCTGGTTGTCACTGTTAATTTGGAATAATACTCTTATTTCTTAACCTCTCTGGGCTGTTTCCACAGTGGGAGAGAGACTGGTGGGAAGTTGTGGCTCCAGGGAGGTGTGTGGCACACTTGGAGTCACTCGGCAGGCTCCTGACCAAGGGAACTGAAGTGTGGGTAGCACATGAGGACCAGAGGAGGAACAGTTATCTGTGGGGAAAGATGACATCCAGGATAAGTTTGCAGTTTTAGTTCTTTGCTTAGCAAGGGATGAGTTTGGAGAGAGACTGCTTTCCTGTCAGTTCTGTCTGTGGGTGGTGTGTGAACAGGAAATTAGTCTGTTACGTGCCAGAGTGATGTTAGATGCTCCAAGGGAAACCGTTCCGAGATCTCAGTTACAGGGAATGATGGGAAAACATAATTCTAGGGAAATATTAATGTTTTTTGAAGCTGTTTCAAGTTTGCCCGTGTTACTGCCTAATCTCTGAGTTTAGGATCGTTGTGTATTAGTGAAATTCTTCTTGAACTATATAAGGAAGTGATTTAAACATTCCTTCTTTAAAGCCAAAACCGTGTCATGGCACATAAGTACATTAATGCCCACTTTCCCCCTCTTGAAGGGAAGGTACAAGAGTACCCCGGGCTCTAACACAAGTTGCACTTCATAATGGCCAAGTAGAATCATAGTAAATGCAAAGTTCTATTGGGAATAATGGCTTAAAATCTGGTGGAGAAGCTCAGACAGGAATTCTGAGCTTGGGTGAGGGGAGCTGCAGCATCCCAGTGCTGCCGCCTGACCTGGCTTAGTGCTGAATGTTTCCCTCCAAAATCCAACCTGAGCACTGTCCATCTCTGTCCAGCGTGTTGCCAGAATTAAAACTTGAACTTGGATTTTATTTATTTATTTGTTTCTTTAAAGTTGTATCATTTGTACAAGTTGCCTGAGTCCTCCATTCCAGTCGTTCGGCCACCTCCACCCAGTTCCTCCAACCTCTCCAGCACTGATTTCCTTAGCACTTGTAGCTCCATTGGAGTGAATCCCATCTGGAGAGTTGGTGTTCAGGATACTTATTTATCCCTGTGTTGCATGGAGAGCCATTCCTAGCTTAGGTGAGGAGGGAAAGCTGCTGCCAAGAGCTCTCAGGTGCCGGCTGTCCCTCCTGGCGCATGGAGCTGCTGGAAAAGGAGGTGCTGGATCTGTCCTGCCCATCCTCCCTAGGGATGAGAACATCCTAAACACACTGTACTGAAGGGGCATTGCACCCCTTAAATGCCAGTCTCATTTTGTTAGTGATTTTTGTAGGAAATTCTTAAATATTTATCTGTATATAAATTTATGTAAGACCTCAGTGGCGTCCCATAGGGTGTCGGTTTTTGCTGGTTCAATGCAGTGATATTTTAGAGCCATGTTCCCTTTTTAGTCTTCTTTTTAGATTTGTAATCTTTTTAAACTGCTTTAGATATTAGCACTCCTAGTGTTCTTAAAGTGGGATCCTCTTGGAGGTTTGGAGGGGCAGAACTGAGGAGGAGGGCTTGGGTATGGCACAGAAACACCCAGTCCTGCAGCAGAGCTGCAGTTGGGGGAGTGCAGCTCTCTAAACCCTTCCTGTCAGCCTGTAAACACCTCACACAGGTGTAACCCAGGGCAGGAGCCTGACAGAAAAACTATTCTGTCCCATCTGTGAGGCAGTTTAGTGGTGGTGGTGGGGACACCAGTGCACTCTGAGGGGCTGTTCCAGAGCGTTTGTACCACGCACGCTCCTTGAGAGAGGCACCTGCTTCTCTCAACCACCTTCTCCTGCTGCCCTTTGATCTTTTTGCCTGTTCTGGATAATTTAGGAAATTTATGCTGCAGGGTTTTTGTCCCCAGTGCACCTGTATCTTGGCATCATGTTGAACAGGTCATTCTGGCAGGGTGGTCAGGGCAGTTTGCACCCCCCACCTTGTGTCAGTAATTCCGAACGGTGTTTAAAGCATTAATCTTGGAGCCGTAACCCCCCAGTTATAGTTTGTAGTGTCAGGTCAATATAAACACATGCTTCAGCATCTGGTGCTGCTTTTCTGTATTCTAGTGGAGATCATCTAGTTTGTAGTGTCTCATTGCACCAACAGCTGCTTAAAATCTCTCGAAAGAATCGTAGCCAGTAGCTCACCAGGTGGCAGGAAATTTGTCAGTGTTCAGCTCCCGCAAGATCCGTGGTCCCCTCCACGAGCTGCCTTTGGAGGCTTACTGGGACTGTCTGGGACTCGGCAGGACTGCAATTCCCGTGTTCTTCCAAGAAGATGCTTCCTTTGCGAGGAGAAGCCGCGGGAGGGACGCTGGCTGTCTGATGTTTGCACAAGCCAAATGCCACAAATCTGGAAGACGAACTTTCATAATGCCAATGTTACATGCACAGTTCATTTTGGTGTTAAAAGGATAGATGCTGGGAATTTCTGGTGGTTATATATATATATATGTATGTATATGTATAGAGGAAGCTCTTATATAAACTGGCTGTTCATTCCCGAGTGCCATTGTCTTCTCTGCTCCCTCTCCCAGCCCTGTGGGTGTTCTCTTGCAGTCTGTGAGCGGTTGCTTGTCAAGCCATTCCAAAAATTTAACAACCTATTTGAGTTCCATGAGCTGCCCCTTGTCCCAGCTCCTCAGGCTGGAACAGGGCTCTGCCTGCTCCAGCTTTCCTTAGGAGAGAAGGGAGACCTGGAGAGGGCACAGGGGCAGCTCTGGAGTGACTGGAACTTGTGTGGCGGGCATGTGGGGTGTTTAGATGTGGTTAATGTGCTCATCACTGAAGCTGTGGTAGAACACATGGGTTTGGGGTTTTTTCCCTAGTTTTCACCACACTGGACTCCCAGAGTGGGGCTGGGTGAGCTCACAGAGCGAGGTCCACCCCATGCTGAGGGCGTGGGCTGCAGCATCACGTGTGTGTATGTATGTATATATGCACATATGTATATATTTATACAACAGGTGTGCGCCTTGGGTTTTTCTTTGGTGGTAAAAAGTGAGATTTGGCTCCAAGTAGTGCTCTGAACTCAGCCAGACAAGGGGAAGGTGTGAGTTTTGTGTGGCCACAATTGTGCTTCTTTGCTCTCAGCTGCAGGAAAACCCAAACCCAACCGGTGGGGTTGAGGGGCTGGTGAGGACATGGTGAGGGAGCCTGTTGTATAAATAAATGGGTCCTAGGAGTGGGAGAAGCAGCTCCTGCTCGGGGAGTTCCCACAGGAGCAGCGTGGTGTTTGCATGGCCAGGCGCTGTCCCTCCCCTTGCAGGTTGGTTCCATAAGGACTTGGAGTTACTGGAATTCCTACCCCTGAAGCTGGCAGTGATCCATATGAAGGCACAACGGCTGTGGCTGATGCACATGTGAGTCCCACCATGTCCCCTCTAGCCATGCTGGATAGAGTCACCACCACCCTCCTCCTCAGGCTGTTCCTGCCAGGGGCTGTTCCTGACACGCAGCACACCAGGGGTTCCTGCTTCACGGCAGAAATGGAATATTGGGGAGATTTTTACTGCTGACACCGCTGAAGTTCTGTTTGTGACCGTTACGGTTGATGAACTCCCAAGTTTGCCAATTCCAAATGCGCTGTTTCCTCGCTGGATGCTGAGCTGATTGCTGTCATTCCTTCCTCCCTCTCATCCCACTGTTTCCTGCCTTGCTAGGGTGGGGTGTGGATGGGTCGGTTGGTGTCACTGCTGACATCCCAGGCGGTTTATGTTCATTTTGCATGTGAGCAAGGCCCTGAACTCTGTAATTCCTCGTGGGGTTTGATTTCCTGGCCCTTTTATGGAGCCAGAGGGAGCTGAGGATGCCGGGAGAGACGCGCCTGCATTTGTACTGCACTTCAACTGGGGCGGGAGTGGGGGATAGGGGGAGCCCATCTTTAAAAAAGAAAAAAAAAACAGTAAAAAAACCAAACCAAACCCAACACAATCGAAGTATACATGCATCTGAGAAGCAATTATAATATAGACATATATCTATTTTGTTATGTTACTAAAGGACCATACTTTGAGTTGTCTGTAAGTAGACGTGGCTGTCTGAACTTTGTGGATTGTAACACTCGATACTACTGAGCTCCTGTACATACCCGCGGCGACGGCAGAAAGAATTATTTTCTGTTTTAGCATGGTAATTTGTGTCTTGTATGTCCAAATATAAACTAAAATAAAGATTGCTAAGTTATCGGAAACCACTGTTGTAAAATAAATGTTTTCAATGCAGAAATGCCCATCAGATTTTTTTCTTTCTTTATTTGCACGCTGGACCTCAGCACAGGAGGGAGGGGCTGTGGGACAGGGTGGGGCTGGCTGGGAAGTGGGAGAGGTCACCCATCCGTGGGACGGGCAGTGGGCGCAGGGTCCCGGGGGCAAGAACTTCAGCTGCTCCCCCATAGTCCTCCTGCATCCACCGTGGGGTGTGGGCTGGTTTTGAGCCTTGAAGTCCAAAGATCTTCATGTGAGGCTGGACCCTGGCAGGTATTTGGGGTGTAAATGCAGGTTAGAGTTGTTGGTGGGATGGGTATTGCATGCAGGGCTGAGGAAGGCAACAGAGGCTGTCTCTGCAGTAAAAATACCCTTTTCTGGAGAAACTCTGGTTATCGACACTGGGTTTGCTCCTGGTGTTGCTGGTGGAGAGAACAAAGATGGGTAGAAGATGTGCTGAAGGTGCTACGAGATTCATCCGAGCCAAGGTGGGGACCAAGGCAGCACAAATCCATCCTGCCCCCAGGCCCATGGTGACACTGGGGCTGTCCCTGCTGCAGCCACCAGTACCAGTGGCTGTTCTGACCCTAGGATTGTTCACTTTGGAAAGGTGAGTTCTACATTTGATGGAGGTGAGCACGAAATTGTGTTTTAACTTGGGGTTGTCGGGTTGGACTGGGCTTTTAGCAACCTGATCTAGGGGGAGGTTTCCCTGCCCATGGCCCATGTTGTCCTGGCAACACCAAAGCTGTGGGGCCGAGGAGCCCCTCTGGAGAGGCTGGATGAGTGTCAGGAGTGGGGTGCAGGGTCACGCCAGATTGGGTTCAAAGTTGAGATCAAGCTCAACTCGGGCACGTGCTCCTCACCACTTCCCTGCACTCCTGTCTTGGCACGGTCTGATCTTTACTGTGACTTCTGTCCCAACCCCACAGGTCTCTGCTCTCTCACTGTCCCCTCTCTGATGTCCCCAGGGTGTCAGAGGTGTGTCCAACCCTGTGCCCACCCCAGTCAGTCACGCAAGGCTGGGATGACTGAGCTGGCCTGGGGGAAGGATGTTTACCCCTTCCCTGGTCTGCAGATTGCAGGGCTCTGGGACGATTTTCCTCCTTCCATCACAACTTCCCAGTGCCTGGGAACCTTCCCAAATGCAGTTCAGCCCCATCAAGACTGGCAGTGGACTGTGCCCAGCTTGGGGTGGGAATGGCTGCTCCAGGCTTGGGGCTGTGATTGCAGGAAGGGGATTGAGGGGAGGGGGGCTCATGACCCAGAGTAGACACAGCTTATGGAGGGAGGGGTCCTCTGGGGGGGCTGCAATGCTCTTGCTGCCAATGTTTTACACAGATGCTCACCTTCCTCCGAGATTCGGCAAGCTCAGGTGTCACTAAACCTTGTCCCAAATCCCCAGCTGTGACACAAAAAGGTGCCGACTTGCTGCAAAGTTGGGAAGCAGCGGCTTTTTGGAGCCATTCACAGGGATACTGGAGAAGCTCTGGTTGGGTCCCAGGATGCAGCTTCCAGCCGGGGTGGCACCTGTGTCATTCAGAACTCTTTATGCAGATGTTTTTCACCCAAGGAAGCATCTGGGATTGCTCCAGTGTTTTTGGGGCAACCTGGTTCGGGTCCACAGGTTTATGACAGCGGGGAAGCATAAGAGCACAGCAGCAGGGCAGGTACGACTGTGACTTTAATGTACAACAGTGACACGCGGGACGCAGTGACAGGAACACTGCCAGGCAAGGTGGGGACTCCCTGGGCACGGCTGAAGCCCACAGCATCCCCCCGCCCCGTTCTCCGCTCTGCCGTGGTGTCTTGTTACAGGGTCGGTCTCCTTCATTCCCCCACCTCCAACGACCCTCCCTCATTTCCCTATAGTCTGCAGCAAGAGCTTATTGCTGAGCGCCTTCTGGGCCAGTCTCTCCTCCCGGGACATTTCCAGGAACTCGCGCAGGAGGTGGAAGGTGAGATCCAACGAGTTGGGTTTTCCGTCCCGCCTCTTGCCGGTTTGCAGCGCTCGCCGGGCTCGGGCGGGGGTGGGCTCTGCCCCATGGAACTGGCACAGTCTTTGGGGCAGGGGATCGGCGGCGGGGACCGGCGGTCTCGGGGCTCCCATCCAGGGCTCCCAGGTGAGCTGGGGTGCCAGGGTCAGCCTGCGGGACGGACCCCGGGGCCACTGCAGCGGGGAGCAGGTCTCCGAGGGCAGGAAGAGCAGGACGAGGACGGAGGCAGCTGAAATCATCCTGACCCGCATCGCAGCCACTCCGCGGCCAGAAGCCTGCAAGAGCAGTCCCCCCCCACCCCGGACCCCCACATCCCCCCCGCTGCGGTCAGGGGTCACTCGAGGGGCTTCACCCCGTTGGGGACCCCCACCCCAGGGATGAAATTCCCTGGGGATGGAGTCCACCGGGACGGGATCCCCACCCTCGCCGATGGGAATCCCACCCCCCGACCCTGGGACAGGACCCTTCTCAGGACGAGAACTCCCGCGGGCTGTGAACCCCCACCCGGGGACACGACACCTCTTCTCCCGGGATAGGACTCCCCCCGGGCATGGGACACCCTCGGCAGCCGGGACGGGACCCTCCAGGACCTGGGACCCCCTGCGAGGGGACACACCCCCCACCCCGGGATAGAACCCTCCTCTCCCCGGGACCAGACGCCGCCGGGCTCGGGAGCCCTCTCCTTGTGCCTGGGCTCCCGGGGGGTGGCGGTGGCCGTCCCGGTCCCCGTGCGCGTCTCACCGCTCTCCGGCGCTCCGCTGGCTCCGCTCCTCCCGCAGGACGCGCCGCTCCGAGCCCCGCGCTATATAGGGGCGGTGGGAGCCACGTGATGGGAGCGGGGCCGGGATCTGTCCGCGGTGCTGAACGGGGGGAGAGTCGGGGGGACGGGGGGTGGGAGGGGACAGCCTGGGGAGCACGGCGGGGGCGGGAGTCCGGGGGAACACGGGGATGTGCGGAGGGGAGCCCAGTCTGGGAGAGGGACACGGGTTCGTGGGCATGTGAGTCCGGCGGGTACGTGGGGTGGGGCGGGGGGAGTGTTTTGGGGCTCCTGGGGGTGTGTGGGGCGTGCAGGGGTGTGTATGCAAGCGGGCACAAATGTTTTGAGGGGTGCTTCTCTCTGTGTTGCGGGTTTGGGGGTTCGAGAGGTGAGGGGGAGCTGGAGAGGTGGGAGGTGTGTGTGAGTTCAGGAGCGCGCACGACAGACCCTCAGCCTGTGACGGGGTGCCCGGGGGTGCAGCAGGAGCCGCCAGCCGAGCCGCACACTCCCGCATTGCTCAGGGTGGTGTTCCCTGGGACCTGGACACCCCTATCGAGCCCCCCGATTCTCTGGGGCCAGGTGTGCCCATGGCAGAGGGGCACACGGGTGCACACACTCGTGCGCGGGCTCAGCCCTGAGCTCTGCAGCGTTTCACGGTGCGGGGAAAGTTTTCCCGATGGCTCCTTCGTCAGTTTGGTGAACGCAGCCCCTGCTGCTTTCCCGGCTCCTCCCAGTGATCCCTCTCCTGCTATCACACAGATGAAAACTTCACTGCAGAAGCAAAATGTGCCTTTCCCTGCCTACCCGCTGGAGCCCTCCATTGCTTGGCTTCAGAGCTCAGCAATTACTTCCTTCACCTTGTAGAAGCGCTGCTGTCTCCAAAATTAAAATTCCCTCCTGGGGAACAAACTTAAGAGAAGGGGAAGAAACAAACCAGCCCACATTAGGTAGAACTTGGATGAATGGCAACAACCCCTCCCATCCTTCTCCATGGCAAGAGCCACATGAAAAACAAGGGCTTTGCAGAGTTCTGAGGGTCACTGGAAAGGGCTCAAGAGCTGCGTGGAGGTGACAAACTGGGGGGGAGCCTAACCTCCCTAGCTGCAGAATAGCTCCCAGCAGCAGCAGAGCAAGCACTGGGTGGGCAGGAAGGAGGAGCAGCTGCCTCCTGCTGGCTTTGTGAGGTTTTAAAGTCCTTTTCGTCACTGAATCATCGAGATCCTCTCTCATTGCCAGTGCATCACCTGGGCCTGCTTTTCTCCCTATTCCCCATGCCTGACCCCCTGCTGTCCCCTACACCAATACCAGGGCTGAGCCTGGCCCTGCTGCACTGCCAGGAGCGCTGCCTGCAGGTCCCAAGGCATCCCCACACTTGCTGGGGGCTGAGGGCAAATGAGACCCCAAAATCCCATGAGGAGATGAAAGCAGCTCTACCAGTGACTGGAGCCCAGCATGGGGAATGGAGCCGCCTTCCCTGTGCTGCCTGGCTGCCCATGGGGGCTCCCAGCATGGTTTTAAATCTTGAAGTCGTGCCAGGATTTGGTGGGTCCAGGCGGCCCAGCTCAGCAATTTTGGCTCTTCCCCTGCACGTGGGGTTGGCCTCTCTCCGAAAAGCTCTTTCTACCCCATCTCCTGGGGCTGCTCTGCAGAAGCAGCACTTGGAGGGGTCAGGAACTGTGACAGGGAGAGATACAGCAGGAGAGGCTGGTGCCCAGAGCATCACTCAGGGGGCTTTGGGGGCCACCTTGTCTCAGAAGAGTGAGCCAGTGGCTCTGGGCCGAGATTTCTGCTCCTGTACTGCCACTGGCACGGCCAGGAGCTGGACAGAGAGAGGCAGGTCGGTTCACCCCTTGCCCCCATGGCCTGCATTGGGGCTGGTAATGTTTTACACCGTTTATCTTTAGGATTAGTAATTTAATTGTAGGAAAGACAGTGATTCCGACAAGTGTATCTTGGACTTGTGTTTTATTTAGGAAGCTCAACTTGAAAGATTCATCAAACCCTCTTTTTTTCCCTGCTCCCTTCATAAATTACTGACAAATCCAGCACTGATGGGCCCTGTGCACTGCCTGGGGATTCATTATCGTCCCTTTCAGGGCTGTCACTCTCTCCTCCTGTAGTCAGGAATGTGAGGAGCCACGTGTTAACGATGCTTTCAGGGATGCCAAACTCACCCCTGGGCTGCGCTCGCTGCACACAGAGCCGCAGATCCGGGTGGGAGTCGGTTCCTAATTAGGTGCTTTTGATACTCGGAGCCTCCTGTCACATGAGCAGCAACTCACACGCTGCTGCATCACCGACTGTGGCAACTTCAGCACTAAGGTGTGGCCGAGCTTCCAGCAGCTTCTCCTGAGGAACAGGTGGGATTTGCCGGCCACTTTCCTCCCTTTGCTCCTGCGGGGCTGACACCCACTTTGGTCCGTCTGTGTCCTCACAAACAGCCGTGCCAGGGTGCAGACGAAGCTCTGGTGCCCCCCTGCTCCCTGCTGTGCTTCTCCATGTGCTGGGTGGAGGCAGCCATGGGGTTGTTGGGGGTCGGTGCTGCCCGTCCTGCTCTGGAGAAGGCATCTCATGGGCTGACGAACCTGAGATTGACCCTGATGTTTCACCATTCTCAGGTTAGACAGTCCTCGAGGTGCCCCTCGCTGGGGCAGCTGCCGAACCCCCTGCCACGTGCCTTGTGCCTCACACCATCTATTTTCCCAGATCTCCCAACCTCTGAAGAATTTGGAGGAGACAACAAAGAAGCAGCCCCTTGGCTTTGCTTTTATGGTGGGGTTGTCTGTGGGGCCCACACAAAACTCCTCAAGTTGCTCTGCATGCTCCGAGGGAAACAAGGAATCACAGAACCACTTGGGTTGGACAAGCCCTCTAAGACCACCAAGCCCAACCACTCCCTCAGCATGGCCAAGCCCACCACTAAGCCATGTCCCCAAGTGCCACATCCACACTTCTTTTAAAACCCTTCAGGGATGGTGACCCCGCTACTCCCCTGTGCAGCCTGTTCCAGTGCCGGACAACTCTTTTGATGAAGAAGTTTTCCCTACTATCCAATGTAAACCCGTCCCAGGTGCAATTTCAGGCTGTTTCCTCTCATCCTGTCACTTGTTACCTGGGAGAAGAGACCACCCCACCTCGCTACACCCTCCTTTCAGGGAGCTGAAGGAAAAATGAACATTAAAACCTTATCAATCAAAATGAATGAACTCAGTACAAAATAGAAGGGAAGGGTTTTCCCACTGACAAGCTCCATGCAAGAAGTGAGCAAGCCTGGAAAACTGTCACAAAAAAAATCACAGCAAAAGGAATCTGTGATCTCTTTTCAGCCCCTTTCTGGATTTCTTACTTCGTTTGGGTCCAAACACCCTCCCACTTCTGTGGTGGGGACTGAGCCAGATGCATCTCTGAGTACTCCACACACAGCCAAGACTATTCAGTGGAGGGACTCAGGATTTCCTTCAGAGAAAATGAAGAAAAATCTTTCTGACAGGAGCAAGGGAATTGTGGAAACACTGCCCAGCTTTACCTTATCCAATACATTCATTGGAAATCTGAGCAGCTTTGGGGGATTTAAAGGTTTATACTATGGGCTTGAAAAGATGAAAAAGAAGAGGAAAAAACCAATTAGAATTAGTTTTTCCAAGCAAGGTGAAGTTTTAGTAAGTTTGTTACAGAGAATAAAGTATGGCAGAATCCTCTCAATTGGCCCCAAGAATAACAGTGGAAAATACTTCTAAAAAGAATCAGGAATAATTTGCAGAAAAAGAAGACGCAGGGCAGTGCCTGCCTTACCTGTGAACTCAAGACCAGCTCCCCTGCACTGCTGCCAGCCCCTCTGGCCTGCTCTCCTCCCCCTGCCACCCCCATGCTGTCTTTTATGGCCTTTCTTGTCACCCGGCTGAGCTGAGCCGGGCCACAGCGAGCTGCCACGTTCTCTGCTGGCTTCCTGTTTGCTCATCGAGCGGCTGCGGTAAAATTTCCATTACACGCTGGACAGGGAGGGTGGCGGAGACAAGTGAGGCAAAAAATGAAACCCCAACACAATTCTGTGTTTTAGTGGTTCTCTCAACTCTTTTGAAAATGAGAAAGTGCTGTTAGATGGAGACAGAGGTGAGAAGGGGTGCCCTGGCTGTGGGAACTGCAGACCAAGCTCCAGTCTTGCTCCAGCTGCTCTGGGTTCCCCCTCCCTGTCCCCAAGGGGATAGAGAGGTCCTGCTCCCCAGTTTAACAAGAAGATCCATCTTCCCACCCCCCAAAAATGTTTCCCAAATTCTGCCTCACTGAACAGAGCCACAAGACAAAGCTCTGTCCTGCTCTGACCAGAGGCTGCGGGGTTGTCTGCATCCCCCTTCACTTTGCCTCAGCCCGCAGATCCTCCAGCAATGCACAACCCCGAGAGGAAAGATCTGGAGGAGAGCAATTTATTTCAATCTTTCATTTATCCTCAGTGTGTGCAGAAGAGCCATTTTGGCTGTAAAATAGAGGAGGGCAAAGCAAAAGGAAGAAAACTGCCTGCCATGAAAATATGGAACCTGTCAAAGGATACGGGCCCATCTGGAACTGTGTCTCTTGGTCTGGAGGGGAAATACCCCATAGTTGGAACGAGATGAGTTTTAAAGTCCCTTCCAGGTCCTTGTGGGATTCTATGATTCAACAAACGTAAACTGAAAATTCACTGCAATGAGCAGGGACACCTTCCACTATCCCAGGTTGCTCCAAGCTCTGCCCAACCTGGCCATGAACACTTCCAGGTATGGGGCAGCCATGTCTTCTCTGGACAACCTGTGCCAGGGCTTTGCTACTCTGATGAGGAAGAATTTCTTCCCAATGTCCAATCTAACTCTGCCCCCTGTCATTTTGGAGCCATTCTCACTTGTCCTGTCATCTCATGCCCTTGTTCAAAGACACTGAGGTCAAATAAAGTATTTAAAAAATCTTTGATATTCCTAAATGCCTCTGTGGTGAGTGAGCTTGGGCAGGGATCACTGTAAGCAGAAGATGGCTTAGATGAGGTTTGATTTAAGGTGCTGCTGAAAAAGTTTCCAGTGGCTCTGGGTAAACACCTTCATGCGTGGCCTGTCGGATATACCGGCCGATCGCTGTGCACAGCACTTCTCGTTCAACAGCTTCAAAATACCCCATTTTTCACCACCGTTTCGATATTGACTTCTGAAAACCCGCCTCTGCTAGCAGACTGTTTGATGCCAGCCCCAACAAATCTCCATAAAAATTATAAACATAATCCATGTTTATAATACATGGGAAATCAGCATTTTTTTAACAATTGGCCAAGATTGTGCCCTGCAGAGCCATGGGCTGGACATGCCAGGTCGTGAAGCTCTGGAGGGCTATGACACACTGCTCACCCTAGAGAAGGTCCGGGAGGTGACCCTGACAGCACAGCCCACTCCTGCAATGAATTGCCAAGTTCTCAGATGAGTGCTGGGGCCAGCACACAGGTTTCAGCAGGTTTCAGCCCACAAGATCTGTGTCTTTCTGTACAAATAAGAATCAAATGGGTAACAAGTTCAAAAGGAAATTGAATTTTGCTTCTGAGCCATTGTTCCCTTGGCTCCTTTCCAGCCCCAAGAAGCCCACAAGAGGGGCAGCCCCCAGCGCTGGAGCTCTGCATACTTCAGGCAAAGAGACATTCCATCTCTTTCAGAGAAAATTGAGCCCATCTGCTGCGGAAAGAGAAAACACAACCTGAAAGTCCTCGTCTCAGGTGTTCCCTGCCTCGAAATGACTGTGGTTGCTCTTTGATGGTCAAGCAGACATTGTTCGCCTTCTTTTTTCTGTTGGCTTTTTTTTTCTGTTGGCTTTTTTTTTTTTAACCGCTCGGATCTATTTTTAGTGACGAGGGGATGGTGCTCAAGAGGCTCTGCCGTGGGTCAGATCAGTGGGGGTTTGGGTCACTCTGGATGCCAGGCAGGAAATGAAGCACAGACAGTCCTGGTGGTCCTGCCATGGGCAGTGGGACCCTAGAGATGGTGGGGGGCAGCAGACTCTGTTGAGAACAGGGGTCCCACACTGGGGGTTTTGGATTGTGGTGATGGAAGGAGGATGAAGACACTGCCAGAAGCGGGGGTCCTGCCATGGGAGGTGGAACCCCAGCGATAGCAGGGGGCTGTGGCTGATCCCACAGGCACCTTGTGATAGCAATAAATCAAGTACTTTTGGTTTGGTTTTTGTTTGGGTTTTTTTGGCTTTTTTTNTTTTGGATCTGATTTAATGAGACACCTGAATGTGAGGTTCACAGTGAGAAAAAAACGGTTTTTTTTCTTTTCAGTCCTTTTCTCCAGTGACTCCATGTTGTGGAGGAGGCATTAGGGAGTGCCATCATGTGCCACATGCTCCTGGCTGGGCTGGTCAACAGCAGGTGAGAGCTGGAGCAGTGCCTGTCCTAGTCAGGGTCTGTGCAGTGCTGGGCTCAGCCATGCTCAAAACCCACCGCTTTCGTCCTTTTTCCAGCTTGAAAACGTGGCGTGACTGTGGTGGGGTGGTTTGGGCTGGTGAAGAGACCTGCTGCATCCCCCACCCTACAGTGACACAGCCTGCTGGCCAGGACTGCTCAGAAAGCCTTAGATCGATATCTTGGCAAGAAAAGAGTGGTTTTTGTTTTGTTCCACCACCTCAGCCCCATGGCCAGCCTGGCCTCAGAGCCTCCTGCTGAGGGGGCAGTGAGGCACAGGCAGAGGGGAGGGAAGGAGCTGCCTGCCGCCCACGCAGTGTTTCCGACGTGGTGTTTGCTACCAGCAGTTTGTCACAAACAAAAGAAATTCTGTCTTGCAGCCCTGAAACTAAATTTGGTCTGATAGGGCTGGTAATGGCAGCGTGAGGGAGAGGAACATGGCGGGCCGACAGGGCGGGTGAGGGATCCAAGATGGCGCTGTGGCGTGAGGGCAATGGCGGCAGTGGGGGTGGAAGTCACCAGAAACAGCGTTTGAGGATGAATCAGCCATGGTTGCCTTAAGCAGGAGCAGTGTGGGAGGTGAGAGGATGGCTCCATATATTCCAGTGGCAGGAGCAGCCCACAGGGTGGGAAGGGAGGTGATGGCTCCATGTTTGGTGGTGGCAGGAGCAGCTGCCCACTGGGAGCTGCTGGCATGGGCTCAGGGCTGGTTTGCTGAAGCAAAATAATCACAAAAGCATAGAATATGCTGAATTGACCCATAGAATGTGCTGAAGGGACCCATCAGGATCCTTGAGTCCAACTCCTGGCCATGCACAGGACACAAAATCACACCATGTGCATAAGAGCCTTATCCAAACCCTTCTTGAATTCAGACAGCCTGGGTAGTGCGAATTCTGAGTAAAATTATCTGTTGGGGAAAGTGTAGATCTGAGGCAAAACAGGGATCTGCTAAGGAAAAATGGCAACTCCACCGCTGCCCTGGGCTGCCTGCTCCAATGTCTGAGCACCATTTCAGTGAAGAAATTTTCCACAATATCCATTCTAAACCTCCCCTGGCACAATTGTTTCGTCTTGTTCTGTCGCATGTTACCTGAAGGCAGACACCAACAGTGCTGAGGTACTTTGCCCCCCAGAGTAGGCGACACGTGGATATCTTATCCCTGGAAGCATTCAAGGCTAGGTTGGATGGGGCTTGGAGCAACCTGGTCTAGTGAAGGTGTCCCTCCCTGTCCATGTCATGCTCCTCCATGGACCCGGTGACCCACCACTGCTGACCTACTGCCCCAGCCTAAACCCCCCGCGCCTGCCTGTCCTCCCGTGTTCGTGCTCATGAGCTCTCCCTCCACCCACACAGGGAACTATTTTTAGCAGACACTAATCAAGCGTCAGTGTTGGCTCTGAGCGTGGCTTTCAATGGAAGGCTCCTTCTTTCACCAAGTGCTGGCAGGAACTCGGGTGTGTGTTTTCTTTAAAATCGAGTCGAGAATTTGCACAATGTGCCGCAGAGCAGTGGCGGTTATTTTGGGCTCGTCACACCCAAGCCCACACTGAGTGATCACCAGGTGACTCTCCATTTTGGTGAGGGCTTGGCAGAGCATCCCCCTCCCAATCCTGAACTGTCAGCAGCACCTGCTTGCCTTGCCTGACCCCTCAGGAGCTGGATCCAGGCCAGGGATACTCAGACAAGAGGTAGGTTTGCTCCTCTTGGGATGTTTATCTCCTGCACAAAGGTGTTGGGTTGGTACTTTGAATCCTGCAGGAAAGGAAAATGCTCCATGTTCAGCCCTGGAGGTCACAGCCTCCTCTGGCTGAACCCCTCTCATGTGGGGCCAGCTCCCCTTCCAGTGAGGTGACCCTGCTCTGTTCACTGTGCCCTGGGTCACATACGGGACCTGCTCTCACCACGTTTCGAGCAGCTCTGATGCAGCAAGAGCCGGGGCTGGGGTGAGCTGTTTCACTTTGGCTGCTGAACTCACAACAGGCACTTGGTGCTTCTTATCACGGCTGAGGTGTGATATGATCCGAGCTGAACGTCACAGAATCGCCTCAGTTAGAAGGTGTTACCATTGTTATCCACAAGGATCACTGAGCCCAACTCCTGACCCTGCACAGGACACCCCAACAATCCCATCATGTGTCTGAGAGTGCTGTCCTTGAGCTCTGGAAGCCTTGGGACTCGGAGCACTGCCCTGGGGAGCTTGTTTTACTGCCCAACCACCCTCTGGGAGAACCTTTTCCTAATATCCAACCTGAAACACCCCATGTCACAGCTCCAGATGTTCCCTCAGGTCCTGCCCCTGGTCATACAGAGATCAGTGCCTGCCCCTCCACCTCCCTCAGGAGGAAGCTGCAGACCCCGACAGTTTCTCCCCTCAATCTCCTCCAGGCTGAGCAAACCAAGTGACCTCAGCTGCTCCTTGTATGGCTTTCCCTTCAGATCTTTCATCATCCTTTTGTAGCTCCTTTGGATGCTCCACAATAGCTTTGGTTTCCCTTCAGGCAGGAGGAACTGCCTCTACTCTGGCACCATGTCTTTGTTTGGATTGAGGGTGTGGTATTCTTGACCTCCCAACTCATGGCATCTCCCCTCCCAGGACTGTAGTCTTGAAGGGTCACAAATCCTTCTAGGTACCCATGGAAAGTGACATAAAAAGGACATGCTCCGTTCAAGAAAACCAGAGAAAAAATTTATTTTTGTCCTTTATAAAATATCTCCAATAAGTTATATAGGCAAATATTTAAATTAAAATAAATTAACTCCGCTCTATGCTGGGACACGTGACTGTCCATAAAGTCAAACTAGGATTTATGCTTCTCTGAAAAAATATGCCTTAGATCTCCAATGTAAGATTTGAAAAAAATATCTATGCTTGGTGAGAGGAAGGAGAAATCTGCGCTGGACAGAGGGGTTAAGGTGCGGTGCTGAAGCTGCCTGGTGCCAGTGGCACCTCCACATCCAGCTAAGTGCTAAGGGCATCCTCATCATCGCTCCAGTCAGGAGGAGCGTCCGTCCCGAAGTATCGATCACCAAAATTCCCTGTGGAGAGAGAGAGAGAGTCAGAGTGCAGCACTGTGGGAGCCTCAGGACCCATCCTCCTGCCTGTCCTCATCACAGCAGGTTTATCTGACAGCTTGAACACCAGGAACACTTCAGTGGCAGCAAAACTGGAGCAGCCTGTAGGCTGGTTTAACACCCGGTGGAAGGTGTTTCCTGGAACAGTAAAGGTGAGGACAGAACACAGTGAACTTATTTTGGGTGAACTTGTGGAAGGTGGCATTTTAGGGAATGAGGTGGGCACAGGACCGCTCCAGCTGTCCCAGCCTGACTTCTCTGCCTGGGGCTGGAGGAGGCTCATGGCATGTGGAATGGCCCCTGCTGCTGCCAAGGCAATGGCTGCCCCGCAGCCCTCGGAGTCAGCATGGCGATCCTGACACCCACCTGCCAACAGGACCTAGGAGAGGCACTGGGGATCTGGGTAATGTAAGGCCAGACCTAAACTGCTGCTGACAACCAGGGCTTCATGTCCTCTCCTCACCAGAAGCACTAAAAATCCCCTCACCACAAGTAATTCCTACCAAGACACTCACCGATGCCGGGGATTATCCGAAAGAGGTCATTCACCTTCTTGTCCACAGCTGTGGTGATGATCTTCACCCGGGGGAACGCATAGGCAACCGAGTGGACACCCATCTCTGCCATGAGCAGGGAGAGCAGGAAGATCTTGTCCTCTGGGACATCATGATCCTACAGGAAATGCACAGGGACAGCTCAGGGTGAGTTACCCCAGGGCCTGACCCTCCTTCCTGCAGAGGAGCCCGTTCCAGGCACATCCCCTCAGCATGGCTGTGGCTGGTGCTTTTTAGGTTGCTCTGGAGCCAACACCCTGCCCGACCCATCCATACCAGCAGCACCCTCACTGCCATCATGGCTGCAGCACCCGTGGAGACCGTGCAGTCCATCAGGATGACGTGGTCTTCGCTGATGTCCTTTGGCAGCCGCAGGTAGTGGAGCTGGGTAGAGGAAAAGAGAGCAGCTCAGAGGCTGCAGGCAAATGGAGCAACCTGAGCCCTTCTCTTTGAAGAGTGAAGGATCCCTCCTGCCTCCCTGTCCCTGGGACCCTGGCTGTCAGCTCAGAGGCAGTACAAACACTTGGCAGCAAACCAGCCCCTGCGTGTGCACAAGCCCACTGGCAAAACCCACTTGAGCAGCTTTCAAAGCGCTCAAGCCCTGCCGAGACAAACTCGTGGGTCGCGGAAATGCTGTCAGGAAACACCTGAGCCACGCCCCCATCCTCAGTGCCCCGGGCCTCACCTCCGGCTCGCCGGTGTTGCAGTTGGTCTGGATGAGGATGGTGCCGATGCGGACGTCCTTGCAGACCGCGCGCAGCGCCGGCTCCATGGTCTCTCCCGCTCGCAGGATGGACACCCCGGTGATCTGCAGCACATGGCCATGGTGGGTGCACGGTTTAGGAGTTGTCGCCACCCCACATTGGGTCTCAGCTCTGGAAGACTCTAATGGGCAACCCAAAAGCACAGCCCTTCCAAGAGGGCTGCGCCACTCCCAGTCCACCCTCAGTGAGAGGGCACGGTGACACTGCTGATGGCAAACTTGGTCACCGACCTGCCTTTCCTGGTGGTACAGGGTGTCATACCCACGACAGCAGGCACCAAACCCAGCCTGATGGCAGCCAGGGCTTCCAGTGCACCCCCACGGGGCAGGTCTCAGTGTGCTTTGGCTTCCACTTACTTGCTTCCCGCTGTATGTCCTCCCTTCGTAGTCGTGTCCCTGAGGGGTCTGGACTGTGCAACTCTACAAAAAACACGTGAGAAGAGTTACCAGGGACTCTGATGTGGCTCTCACAGGAGCCTTGGAGTCAGCCAGCTGTGGGGGCTAGACCCTTGGAGACTGAGGCTGGACCAAGAGTTGCCACCCAGGGCCACGGCATTGCTCATGGAGAGCCTTGGGGAGTCCTGGCACCTTTTAATGCAAGCGTTGAAAGGACTGGTCCGTGGGGAAGGTTGGAGGAGCAGCACCAGGACTGCCCTGGCTCCCCAGCAGCTGAGGGTGAGGAACGAGAGAGGAAACCCAGCATCTAGAGCCTTGAACCCACCTGGAACGGGAGCAGGGAGAGCGCGTGCTCAATCAGCAACCGCATCAACCTTTTGGAGTAGAAAATGAACTCGTCTCTGCTGGTCTCCTTGTTTCTAGAGGGGAGGGAAAGGCAACGTCAGCTCTGAACCAAAATGTGTCCCAGGAGATGCTGGCAGAGGTCTGGCAGTCCCTGCTCCTTCCTGGTTCTTGTTTGTACCATCTGAGCCTGAAACGGTGGTGTCTGTTTCATGGTAAAAAGCAGAAAAATTCTTGGCAAGATCACTGAGCAGTAACTGCACAGCTCCTCTATGCGGGGGTCACCACCATCTGCCCTGTCTTGTGTCTCCAAGCCATACAGACATGCAAAAGTGGGACTGAGAAGCCCAAAGACAGGTCAGCCCATCCCAGCAGCATCTGAGCCCCATCCCACCCCAGGAGCCACAGCAGGGGCTTTACCTGATGATGGTGTGCATGCCCCTCACCTGAGGGGTGCTCTTCAGCACACTGAGGGTCTGAGGAAGGGGGTGGCACTGGTGGGCAGACGCCAGGGCAGCCCTGAAAACCAAACACATGGTCAGAAGGTCTGGGGAAGGTTGTCTGAAGGCTGGAGCACAGCACACGGCCAGAGCCATCCTCCCAGATGTCATCTCACACTGCAAACACACACAGAGGCCATCCAGCTGGACTGAGCGAGCAGCCAGCCCTGCCTGGTCCCTGCCATGGCAAAGGGACCTGCATCCACAAACCAGGGTCACTGGAGTTAGGGAGACCTTGCAGCCCAAGGACCTGCCCTTTCTCCTGAGCAACTGGCCCAGGTTCATAGAATTGTTTGGGTTGGAAAGGACTTTAAAGACCATCTTATTCCAGCTCTGTGCCATGGGGAGGGACCCCTTCCACTAGGCCAGGTTAATCCAAGCCTCATCCAACCTGGCCTTGAACATTTCCAGGGATGGGGCAGCCACAGCTTCTCTGAAAGTGGCTGGCCCATCGTGGTTTCCATTGTTTGAGAAGAAAGTAGAAAATAAAATCAAAACCTTCTCCTATTGCAGAGTCTTATCTGTTGATGGATCTTGGACTCTTGGGGTGAGGAGAGGCTGTTGTGGTTGTGCCCTACAAGTGCCAGATGTCACCAGGAATTGGACAGGCAGCCAGGCTGGCAGCGCTGGCACATATCTGGAACGTGACTATTTTAGAGACCACCTGGCCCATTCCAAATTGGGAACAGCTTCAAGACTTTATGGCTGGACAGGACTGGCTCTGTGTGACTCATTCCATATAACGAATAGGGCTGGGAGCTATTCTGGGATCAAGGGAACACCATTCATGGGGAAGTGCACAATGGAGCCCCATTAGTCACTTCTCCCTGTGAGAGTGGCAGTAATGAGAAGAAGGTCACATCTGGCTTCCACAAGGCTGGGCAGGATGGACAAGCAACTTTGTCTGGGAGGAGGGCTGGGGTTGGAAAGCCACACGTCAGATCACACACGTGCCAGCAGCTGCATCCAGCAAAAAACACGGAGATGTCGGGGAGGCAGAGAAGAGAGCAAATGAAAGCACTGCATGATTAAGATTTCAAATCAAGCAGAAACCTGGATTAATGGCACACAGAGGCACGCAAGCAAAGAGAAAGACAGAGAAGATGGATAGGCATGGAGGAGGGCAGAGCTTGAGGCCTCCAACCACATAGCCATCTCCTGGTCTTGGCCAGCCAACACCAAACGAGACATTCCCAAGGCCTGTGGGTACTTAAGGGCTCCTTCTTGCTTTACCAGCTCCAGTCCTGTGTAGCAGCCAAGAGCCCCCATGCAGGGAAGGCTCCAGAGAGCCAGGACAGCTGGCAGCCATGCAGAGAGCACGGATGGGCTGTGGTTCCCTCGTGGGCTTGCCCGCTGTGTGCAGACCCCACTGCTGGTTTGGGACAAGCAGCCCTCAAGGCCCCAGCCCTGCTGTCAGTGAAGCGAGCTCACTCCATTAGTCGCTGTCCCGCGGGTTAGAAGCCCTCAGAGATGCTCCCCTGCCAGGGCTGTGCTGCTGGCAGCACCCACAGCTCAGTTCCCATAGCCCTCCCTTCCCTCTTCCTGCCAGAGCTGGCCTGGGGACAGATCCTGGGGGCACAGCCCTGCCTAAACCCCTCTTCAGCCCCTAGGATGCCAACATGTGGTGGTGAGGGCATGAGCCCTGCCTTGGGCAGATGCTGGTGCTGGCATGGGGGCTGCCAGCTCACCTGCTTTATGGGGCACAGATGGGCCCCCAGCACAGAGCCACACATGCACATGGCTTTGGCTGGGTTTGCCCGGGTGACAAACTGCTGTTCCCTAAACCAGAGAGCTGTTTGGGTCATCTCCCATCACTACAGCTCACCAAGGAGCACAGGACTGAGCTTGCCACTGGCACTTCTCCCCTCCATCACTGCCAGGTGCATGTCACAGCATCCCACCATACCAGTGGAATGGGCAGCCCCTCTCCTGTCACGATGTGACCTGACTCCTACTCCCTGCCACAGATGCCAAGGGTTTTCCAACCTCCATGAGGAGTGGGAACACCACCCCAGCATCCCGAGCTGTCAACAGACCCCCAAGAAATGCTGTCAGCATTCTGCCACCAAGTTTTCCACACCTTCCTTTGACACCCATCCCAGTGTGGGGACTGGGAGGTCTGGATACCACCCCGCTTGGAAGCCACTCAGTGTTGTGGGGGTCTCTCCACGGTGCTTTCTGGGGAAACAGGTCTCATTTTTGGGATAAAGCTTCTCTTTCAAGTACCCCCACCTCTTTCTGGCCCCCACAGCCCCAGCAAAGCAGGACCCCATGAGGTGTCTGCCCCAAGATGCCCTGCCTGGGTTAGTGAGGCAGCTCACCCTGCACAGCCCTCGCCCACTCCCCGGCATTAGTGTCACAACCAAAACACTGCCATAAGCATTTGTCTCCTCACATATCCCAGCGCAGCTTCCTCTGGTCACCCGGTGGGAGGGATGTTCAGGGGAGACAAGACAGGAGACACGAGAGTTTAAGAGGAGATGGACAAACATGACATGAAACAGAGGAGAAAGCACTGTCATTAATCAGAGGGGGGAAAGATCCCCTAATTGATCAATGGCTCTTGGACGTGCCTGGTGCCTGGGTCATCACTGCGCAGACCCAAAACTCCTGCCCTGGTGACCAAGTCATGTCACCACTGCTCTCCATGGCACTGGCTCCACTCCTGGCTCCATGAGGAAAAAGAACTGTCTGCTCTCACTGTCCTGGAGCTGCAGCAGGGACACTGTCCCACCTCCATCCTAGGTAGTGCCACACTGCAATGGTGGCTCTCGGGAGCTTGGAGGAACGTAGAACCATAGAATGCTAGAATGGTTTGGATGAAAAGGAACCTTAAAGATCAGCTCATTCCACCCTCCCACCTTCCACTAGACCAGGTTGCTCCAAGCCCCATCCAACCTGGTACTCAGCACTTCCAGGGCTCATGTCGAGCCCTCACCCAGGGCCCCACTGCAATCTCAGAGCAAGTGCAGGCACCCAAGGCCAAAGACCTTTGTCCAACCTAAAAATCCTTCACCCAACTGCTCTGCTCCCAGGCAAACCGCCTGTGGGCTCACAGGGGTGTCCCCCTCCTGCATGACGATGATCTGCTCAAGCCTTGGAGAACATGGAAAGCCAAGAGCAGTGGAAACACGGAGAGAAACCAGGCTCTGAACACAACATCACCTGCAGGGAAGACTTTCCTTCCCCTGGGCTCACCTGGACCTGCCCTGGGATCATTATGACTGGAGAGTCAAGAGCTCAGCCCTTCCAGCAGCCATTCACCATGCTACCCCTGCCCATCCTGAGGGGGGAAGCAGGGAGTGTGATGTCTCCTGTCCCTCCCTGCCAAGACAGGACTGTGACGGAACATCCAGACAGGCAGCCATGAGCACGTCAAGAAAATGTCTTATTTTGGAAACTTATTTTTTCCCCCTGAGAACAAAGGCTTTAAAGGGGGGAAAAAATGGAAAGAAGAAAGAGAGAGAGAGAGAAAGGGGTGACCATCTCCCAGGAAGGCTTCAGGGAGCATCCTTGACTCTTTGTGGAACATGCTATCGAGCAGGAAGCAGACAAGAGACATCCAGCTACAAAGGAGATGATGCAGTCAAGGCATTTCAAACACGTACACGGCTGCCTTTCAGGGCTGACATTTCAAACAAGGGCTATTAAACTGCGCCACGGGTTGATATTTAAAGACACAATTGGCAAAGGGCACGCCAAGCTGATCGGGACCTTGGGGGTGGGGAATATTGATTGGAGAGGGGAATCAGCTGGAAAGAGCGCCGGCTCCAGGAGCGGGGCTGGATGCTGAGAGTGTGGCAGGAGGGATGGAGAACAGGCTGGGCTGGGAGCACTGTGCCTCAGCATGGGCTGGCTGCTCCAGCTCCTGCTGCCAGGCTCCAGGAGGAATACCCACCTGGGAGTGCTGCTATGGAACCACATCTCCAGCATGAGCACAGTCAAACATGGGGGAGGCTGGACAAGAAATATCCTGAGAATGCTAAGGTCCAACCTGTGCTCTGAGGGAATAACTGGGAAGGCAGGCATGCTCCTCAGGAGCCAGTGGTTTCAGAATGTAAACAAGCCTGACATGTCCAAGGAAGGCACCACTTGCTTTAAACACCCCAGAATTCACCCATCTGAGTGGGGAAAGGCACTCCCGACCTGTTCCAGCCAGTCACCTGGCCAGGAGAGGCAGCCCTGGAGCACAGGGACCACAGAGATGCTCAGCCTGGGCCAGATCTGAGCACTCAGGTTTTATCCTACCAGCACAAAGCCCTCTTTGTGCCCCCACCATCACCAAACAGCAGTGACTTCAGAACCAGTGTGACACTTAAATGAAGCCACTCCAGACAAGTGGATGAAGCCACTCCAGACAAGAGGATGGGGAATTGTTTGCCATGAAAAGCCCGTATTTGCCAGGCACATCTGGCACCCCACCCACCCCACTCCTCTTGCAGAGAGACAGCAGGGCCGGGGGAAACCACAGCAGCAGTAAAGCACTAGGGCTCCAGCAGTGATAACGGATTTAGGTTTTTGCAGGAATCTTTTTCCAGATTTTCTGTCAAAGGCAAAAATGGAAGCCTCAAACAGAACGTAAAACCACCTGTGGGTGTGGTGATCATGGAGGTATTTCCAGAAGTCGGAGTTAACTTTCCAAACTTGCTATAATAAAACTTCTAATACTTTATGGATAAATTAAATATCTCATTTTTAAGTGCAGAAGAAGATCACCTGTACTGAGCAACCCTTTGATTAAGGAGGAGAAAGGAAATTTTATGTGTGTATAAGTATCTATCTATATACACACACATATTTTTGCACATATATTAGTCTTCTCTCTAATGTTATTCCTGCCATTTTTAAAGCAACAGATTTCTCTTCATACTAAAGAGCACTTTCCCACCTGGACCTCCAGACACAGAGGGAAGCTTACGTGTCTGCATGGAAATGTCAGGCCCCAGGGTGTTAAACAAGCAAAGGGAAATAAAATAAAACATCCACTTGTCTAGTCTAGGAAGTGACTGGCTGGGGCAGAAATAAGTAAAGCAGGGCCTTTTCCCTATTCATCTCAGTTATTTTAAAAGCTCGTTGTATTCCAAATGTAAATCTTAAGGTTACTTGAGTATTTCCATGCAATGATGGAGATCTAAATGGAAACCCATCTCCAGTAATGCACTCCCTCTGCTCCCTACAAGAATACCTGAAAGCCTAGGTGGCTTCTTAATGGAAGCAAGAGAGCTGAAGTCCCACCTGGGGCCCCAGCTAAAGAGGTTAAGTAAATCAACATATATGTGATAGCATCCACCTGCAGATACTGAGAAATTAGAAATCCTGCTGGACTTATGCAGCAGGATTTTCTCAGTCCTCCAGAAACGGTTCTGCATCCTCCAGAAGCTGTGGGAAAGTTGGTACCTCTGACCATGTGAAGCTGCTACGCTCCTTTGGGTGCCACCAGGCAGATCCCTGCGTGCAGGGAGGGGTCCAGGCCTCCCACTGCCCTCAAGATCACAGACTGGTTTGGGCTGGGAGAGACCTTAAAGACCATCTTATTCCAACCCTCTGCCATGGGCAGGGACACCTTCCACTATCCCAGGTTGCTCCAAGCCCCGTCCAACCTGGTCTTGATCACCTGCAGGGATGGGACAGCCACAGCTTCTCGGGGCAGCTTGTGCTAGGGCCTCACCACCATCACAGGGAACAATTTCTTCCCACTACCCAATCTAAATTTGTCCTCCTTTAGTTTAAAACTGTTCCCCCTCATCCTATCACTATCTGCCCATTTAAAAAATCACTCTCCAGCCTTTTTTCAAGATGCTTTGACTAATCTAATAATTGATGTTTAATTATCTTTAATCATCAGGGATGGAGAGAGGCTCTGAAAATCGCTCATTTTCGAGGATGAAAAGAAATAAAAGAGAATCTCAGGATGCAAAGCCTCCCCTCCTGCAGAGACCAGGGATCCCCAGGTACCAACCTGGCCCTGTCCCAGCTTCAGGGGCCTGTGCTCAAGCTGGCAGTACCTCCCTGGGGAGCAACCCTGTCCCTGCCATCCCGAAGCCAAGGGCAAGGTGGCCTTTTGTCACCGTGGAGGTGACAGGGCTGTGCACTACACCAGCTGCCGGTCCCGCCGTGGGTCGGGGTGAGGCCAAGCAGTGCCTGGCATTGGAAATGCCTCAGCTGCACAGACAGGACAGAGTGAGGGCTCTTACCTGACACTGAGTTCACGCTGCGGCAGCAACACAAAGACACAACGCAACCGGTATTAAGCATTGTCAACACCAGGGTCGTTTCAAGATAAAAAGAAAGGAAAAATAGGAGTATTTTCCTGAATTCACATGCAGCCTTTTGCCCTTCTTCCCCTCCCCAGATCAATAAAAGCCCTCCCCAAGCCAACCCCTTGCCTGGCTCACAGTGGCACCCTGGTGGTGCTGGGTTTGCTGTGACATTCCCTGGCTGGATCCCAGGAGCTGGGCAAAACAGCCATTCCCCTTTCCTGGACTCTGCCTCAGGGCTGGGTGCCCTTCTCAGCCTGGCACTAGCAGAGATGCTGGGGCTTTGATCCTTCCTCCTGTGACCCAGGGTTTAGAAACCACCTTCCCAAACAGAGTTTATTGCTGGGAATTCAGGCAGCCAGGGACTCCTGGAGGAGGAATCGGCCAGGACACCTTTGCCAAGAGCAGCCCCTCCTGAGCAGGCACGGAAAGCTGGATGTCAAGGCATGCAGCTCCCATCCCAGGGCTCAGCAGCTCCTGCCACCTGGGAGCTCCAAAAGAGACTTGAAAGAATCAAGCCCTTTACTTTCCAGTGCATCTATCTTCAGGTCACACTCCCTGCACTTCCCAGGACATCACTCCGAGCATTTCCACGACTGAAACATCACCAAAGCTACAACTGTGGGGTGGGAGGAGACTGTGCTGCTCGGGGACAGCAACACAAAATGCCACCAGTTCATTGCAGGGTCCCAAACCACTGGCCAGGACTGGCCCAGAACAAACAGGAGAAGATTTAAAGCCAGAGGTGGGGAAGTGATGGAGCATGTGCCTGGATTGGGGCTCAAACATGACAAGACTTTGAGTTTTGAAACCCAGGAGCTGCACGCAGCACGGAAGTGGAAAAGAGGGCTCCTGACTGGAAAGACTGTGCAGCAGTGCCTGCATGGGAGGGAAGAGGAGAAGCCCAAGAGCAGTGGAGCAGTGGAGGGTTTGGGGCAATGCTGGCCCTGGGAGGGCAGGGGGACACATCCCTCAGATCACGGGAGGGTGGCTGGTTTGTCCCCTCATGACTTGCTGCCCCAAGAAGGGAAGGAAGCTGCTGCTGGACCACAGCTGGCAGAGGTGCCAGGACCAACCAGAGCACAGGGAGAAGGCAGTTTCCTTCACTGGACTGAGGGAGAGGGCTGGGAGGAGCTCACAGGAACTCCCACACCTGGAGCACAGGAGAAGCCAGGCCGTTCCCACCTGGGCACCCAGAGCACAGCTCCCTGCCAGGCTGTGAAGCCCCCTCACCACCCAAGGACCAGGCAGCTCTTACCTCTTCCAGCTGGCTGTGCACGTGCTGAACAATCAGGTCGATGGCCACAGTGTTTCCACTCCCTGGAGTGACCCAAAAGCAAAAGAATCACAGAATCAGAATTGAAAAGGTTGGAAAAGATCATTGAGTCCAACCATTAAATCAGCACTGCCAAGCCCACCACTAAGCCATGCCCCCAAGTGCCACATCCACACACCTTTTTAATCTCTCCAGGGATGGTGACTCCACCACTGCCCTGGGAAACCTATGCCAGGGTTTGACAGCCCTTTTGGTGAAGAAATTTTCCCTGACATTCAATCTGAACCTCTCCTGGTGCAACTTGAGGCCATTTCCTCTTGTCCTGCCACTTTATACCAGGGAAACAAGAGTCACCCTGGTCAGGATCACAAGTTTTTTCCATGTTTCTTCTCTAAATTCCCCACTATGTTCAAAAGCACACTGTATCCCCAAACAGCCCTTTCCTTGCAAAGCAGGAGACATTCCTGCTTTTATTAAATCTTTATTCAATAATCTGTTACTGGATATCTCCAAGTCACTTCCAGCTCTTAAATCACTGTGCTGCAGGAGCTGGTAAGGCAGGAGACTGGCTGAGGAAAAAGCACAGACATTTCCCATGCTTTTGGTCAGTGTTTGGAGACTCAGCTGGAAGGACCTTTGCTTTGGCATGGGACAGCCACTCTGTGTCCTTGCCAGCCAGAGAGAACTCCAGGGACTCTGAGGCTACAAAAGGCATGCCAAGGGGAACACAGGACTGCCACAATACGGCTCCCTCCACACCTGTCTGCTGGGCACCAGCTTTATCCCTATGTGGCTTCTACTGCTCTGCCTAAGCTTAGGGTAATGCCTTAGGGTTCAGAAAACCACAAAGCCCAGAGCTCCAAGCACAGTGCAGCTACAAAAGGCACGCCAAGGGGAGCACAGCACCCCCACAACACGGCTCCCTCCACACCTGTCTGCTGGGCACCAGCCTCACCTCCATGAGGGCTCTGCTGCTCTGCCTGTGTTCAGGGTTACACCTACAGTTAGGGTTCAGAAAACCACAAAGCCCAGAGCTGAGGGCAGAGGGTCAGGGTCTCTGAGGGGTCTCAGGGGTGTCACTGAGGACAGGCCTGGGCAGGTACCTCGGGGGACAACAATGTCTGCCAGCCTCATGGTGGGCTGGATGTACTGGTCGAAGGCGGGCTTGACAAACTTGTTGTACTGCTTGATGACGCCCTCGATGTCCCGGCCGCGCTCGCTGATGTCCCTGCGCAGGCGGCGCACCAAGCGGATGTCCGAGTCCGTGTCCACGAATATCTTCAGATCCAAGAGCTGAAAGGACAGGGGAGGGGACAAATCCCATCTGGTCAGGTGTGGGACTCAACCCACCTTCACCTGCTGCCCCAAGCGGGGTTGAGCCCAGCCCAGCACCCGTTTAACAGGGCCTGGCTCTCCTCTGCTCTGGCCTGTGCAGAGCTTTTCCCTGGAACCTGGCTGGTGCTGCTGTGACCCCCTCGATGCCACCGTGTCCCCTGAGACCTGTCCTGCTCCAAACTCTGTCCCTACTGCTAACCAGCTCCAACGCTTAGGCTGGATGTTATTTATGAGTGAGGAGGAGACAAGAGGAGTTACTGTCCGTGACACACACCAAGCACTGGCTTCTTAATCAAAGAATCCTTGGATGGTTTGAACTGGAAGAGACTTTAAAGATCGTCTTATTCCAATCCCCTCCTACAGGCAGGGAATTAATGCTGGAAAGGAGCTGAGCACAGCAGGGCAGCTCATGGCTCCGTCCTTAATTGCAAGAGGCGGGAGTGGGGATGCTGAGTGGAGTCTCCTGAGGGATTCACCCAGCTGTCCACTGGAGGTCATCCTTGCTCCAGAAAAGTGCAACCCAAGTGCTCGCCTGGCAGGGGAGGAAACTTTTTAGACAGAGCTTGGCTGAGTCTGTGTATGGCTCACTGCCTGCTGCAGCATTTGTCAGGGCTGCAAAAATGCTCCAAAGGATGGAGACAGGCTGAGAGATGCTGGGGTCGTTCAGCCTGGAGAAGAGAAGGTTCTGGGGGGAACTTAGAGCCCCTTTCAGTATCCAAAGAAGCTCCAAGAGACGTGGAAAGGGACTTTGGACAAGGGCCTGGAGTGACCGAGCAAGGGGGTGTGGCTTCACAACGCCAGAGGGAAGGGTTAGATGGGATATTGAGAGGAAATTTGTCCCTGTGAGGGTGGTGAGGCCCTGGCACAGGGTACCCAGAGAAGCTGTGGCTGCCCCAGGGCTGGAAGTATTCCAGGCCAGGTTGGATGGGGCTTGGAGCAACCTTTGGTTTTGTGGAAGGTGTCCCTGCCCATAGCAGAGCATGGAACAAGATGAGCTTTAAGGTCCCTTCCAACCTAAACCATTCTGTGATTCTATGAAATATCCAAATAATCCCCAGGAGAGCCTGACGTGCTGGATCATTCCATGCTAGGAACACCAGGCTCTGTGCAGCAGGAGTTCAGCAGACTTTGCCTCTGGCTGTGCAAGCTGCAGCATGCAGCGTGGAGGTGGGCTATTTCTAGCTGTGCTCATGCACCGGCACTGCCAGGAACCAGGTCACCACTCAGCTCCTGTTTCCTGGGCACAAACGGCTGAGATCGAGGTATTTGCTGAAACACTTGACCTCTGCCAGGGGCTCTACCCTGGCTGCTGAGAGTCAAAGCCTATTTCTCCTACTCAGGGAAGTGCTGCAGCATCTGGTGTAAGAGAAGGTCACCTCCCTGCTTTAACTTCAGGAGAGAGCATCCTCCCACCACCTCACCCTGGAACTGCTTCAAAACCCTTCCTCACCTTCAGGAGCTCCTTGTCTGCGAATGCCATGATGCCTTCAAAGATAATCACATTGGCACCATACAGGGTTTTCTGTGGAGTCAACAGGGATGTGGTTAGACACAGAACATCTGTTCACAGGTGCCCGGTCCCAGGGAATCCCTCTGGGTTGTGACTGTGACAGCTCACCCAAAACATGCGCCCTGAGCCAGGCACAGAGCAGAGGGTGACAGCACCAATCAGACTGCCAAGGCCAGGGGCTGCAGGGGTCCAGTTGGCTCCCCCTCTGTCCTGCCTCGGCCATGCCCCACCTTGTCCCCCCCTCTCAGTGTCCCATACCCATTCCTTCTTCCGGCTGTGGGTGGTGAAGTCGTAGATGGGGATCTTGACACTCTTGCCTTGCTTCAGCTTCTTCAGGGTGGCGATGATGAGGTCAAAGTCAAAGGCGTCGGGGTGGTCAAAGTTGAAGTCATTGTTGGCTGCCTGCTCCTGCTGCTGCTTGGTCAGCACCTGCCACAGAGCAGAGCTTAGGGCACATGGCTGGGCAGTCCCCTCCCCACTGCTGGGCCCAGTCACCTCTTCCCTGCCCCACAAGAGCCACTGGAAGGGAAAACCACACGGCTGTCCCTAAATCTACAACATGTTTCCTTACCAGGAGTTACCACACAACCCCAGATTGGTATGAGTTGGAAGGGACCTTAAAACTCATCTCATCTCAACCCTCTGCCACAGGCAGGGACACCTTTCACTAGAACACGTTGCTCTAAGCCCTGTCTAACCTGGCCTTGAACACTTCCAGGAATGGGGCAATCACAGCTTCTCTGGGCAATGGCAAATTGAGGAGCCTGGCCAGGCCAACAGGGGTGCAGTCTCACCTTGTAGAAGGAGTCCATGGACAGCAGAACCACCCACGGGACATCAAGAGCTTCAATGATCATGGTGGCCACCGTGGTCTTCCCAGAGGCGCTGCCTCCTCCCAGGCCTGCCAGGGAAAAGGTGATGAAGCCACCAACCCCAGGCACAGCCCTTCCCACCACAGGCTGGAGCCCAGGTCCTGGGCTGTTGCAGTAAGCCAGAGGAGCCTCCAAAGAGGGGAGTCACAGGCACTCAAAGAGATTATCCTGGAAAATGTCAAATGGCATGTACTGGAACTGCCAGCAACATGCCCAGCAAAAGCTGGGAAACCCATTGTTAGATGGTTATGTAACACGGGGAGTGCTGGCATGGGAACCAGTCCAGACTGAATCCCTAGGAACTCATGACAGCCCAGGCAACAGGAGCTGAGGGAACAAGAAGCAGAGTGTGGTCTCCTACAACCCATCACCCCCACTGCACACTCTCGGGTTCAGCCCACCCAGTCAATACAGGACTAACCACAGGCACTCCCCCTGCTCCTGTCCAGGCTTGGGAGCCAATCTCAAATTTCCAAGGAGCTGGTGGGGCAGGACTCCCCACCAAGCTCTCCTGGAGAACCATGGGGCAGGGACACCGCTTCTGCCTGGGCAGCAGAGAGGTGACCTACCTATGACAAAGGCCTCCTTGGACTGTGTGCCATGCTCGTTGTACCAGGGGGGCCGGCCCGCCGTGTAGATGGTCCTTTTGCTGGTGCGCAGCAGCGGGGGCTCCGACTTGCACTGGCTGGTGGTCCGCTTGCGGGGGGGCTTGGTGGAGCCCACGGCAGGGTACAGCCTGTCCAGGGACTCAGCACTGCTGCTACTGCATGGGGAGAGGAAAGGGCACGATTTACTGGCGCTGGGAAGGGACACACGTGCCTGATGTGTGTATAAAGCAGTGTCCTAGGTGGATGCTGGGGTGTACAGGTGAGGGATGCAATGGAAGGGTGGGACAGGCAAGCACAGCCCCGCTGCAGCACTGACACCTCTGTGACCCCATGGCCACAGACAACACCGAGGAATCCTCACACAGAAGTAACGTGAACCTGGAAGAAGCGCCACGCAAACATCCGTCCCTAAAGTCCTGCTGCCTGAGGAATGTCAGTCTGAAATAAATCCCCCAGTGAGCTCTCCAAGCATTGAGGGGTGTGTTACAGGGGACAGCCCACCCTGGTGCGCCTCTCTTAGGGACAGCAGTCAAACACATGGGCTGCAGCACAACCATCCTTATCCCTCATCCCCAGTCTCTTTCCTCTCCCCAGTTTGAGTGGCCCACCCACACCCAAGACCTAGTTCTCCCAACTTCTTGTCCTGAAGCCCTCAGGGACAAGCCTGCAAGCTGGGCAGAGCCAGGCAGTGCTGGGCAGAGCCATCAGCTTGGGAGCTGAGAGAGCTCTATGCTCACCCAAAGCCCTGGAGCTGCTGAACACTCTCCCTTCTCTTCCCTGCTGAAGAGGGAGAGGAACAAGGCACCCTCCAGAGTCCTTTCCAGCTTGGCAGGAGGACAGCTGTGGCTGGGAGGTGATAAGTGGCCTCGCCTGGCCAGCTAAGGAACAGGGAGGATTATTTATACCAGTGCCTGCTCCTCCCTGCTCCTGTTCTGCTGCCCCAGAAGGATGTCTGCCCCCTGGGAGAAAGTGCAAAGGGCTCTCCCTGCTCATGCTGCTTTTCTCCCCAGCCATGACCGGGCTGGAAGGGAAACCAAGAGCTCTGGGCGCCACTGGCTCCATGCTGTCACTGTTTGGTACAGCCTGGCCGAGCCAGCGGGGTTTTGCTGCTGCTCTGTTATGGCTTGCTCTTGAAAGGGCTTAAACTGCAGGGCTTTACAGATTTTGGGTTGATTTTAAGCTGTTTTGGTATGAAGATTAATTCCCTTTCGTCCCCAGCCCTTTTTAGAACAATTTTAGATAAAGATCAAAATTTCAGAAGGGCCATCTGTGTGTGAAGTGACCCGGCAACCCCCACCCTTGCATGGCAAACAAACCCCCTGGGCACGGCGGGATCCCCCTGGCAAACCCCCATGGCATGGCAGGATGCCCACAGCTCACCATCCCTGCTCCCTGCACTGGCACATCCCTGTGGAGCAGGCAAGGAGACTGGGATTTGCCCGGCTTTGCTGAACTCCTGCTAACAAAAGGCAGGCTGCAGCTCCTGCCCCTGTGACAGGACCTCTCCCACCGATGCCCACCCTAAGCTGTGAACTCACGGAGTTCCCCACAAGAGCTCAGGACACCAACCCCCCCTTGCCAGAGCCCATCAGCACATACAGCCAGTTCCAAGCACTGCCAGGCTCGGGCTCAACCAGGAGCCCAAAACACCCCAACTATGAGTCTTAAAAAGCAACCTCAGGAGATGACACCCATTGGGAAACCTTCTGGGGTGTCTACCTGTGAAGAAATGGCTCCTTCCATGAGGAGAAGCAAACCCAGGTGGGATGTTTGGGTCTCCTCTCCCTCTGGCAATGCTGCAGCAGCCGCTACCCACCGGTGCTACTCCCAGAGCAGGGCTGACAGCAGCCGGTGGTGCTGGGGCATAAACAACGTCACTTTGGCTGGATGAAAGCAGAGGTGACATAAACAGAGTTGTTTACCACAGAAGAAAGCGGTTCCTTTCATCCACATCCCAGCCCCTCTCCTGGGACCGCGGGTACTCTGGAGCTGCGCCGCCGGCGCGGTGCCGTGGGCTGCTCGGCTGCTTTCCCTCTGGGACCGCACGTCAGTCTCCACGAGACAGACCAGCCTGTCGGGACGCTCTGCTCCTTGGGGTCACACAGCACCAAGCTCTGCTGTGCCAGCCTGCAGATCCTGACCCAGGCCACCATTCCCAACGTGACTCTGAGCTGGACAAAGCTCTGTTTTTTGGAGCTGGAGCAGAGCTGGAGCAAGGCTGAGCTCTGCACCCACTGCCTCCAACCAGCATCAGCATTACCCAGATCCTGGCAGGGAGGAAGAGGCTTGGACTCCAACAGCTCCAAAAGTGCCCAGAATTACAGCCACAGCCCCACCTTGCTTCCCTAAGTGCCATCTCTCCACTCTGCTCTCCAGGGTGCCTGCAGCACACCCAGGCTGTGGGGACAGAGGGGACATTGCTGCAGGATGCAGGGACCCTGGCAGAGGAGTGGAGCCTTCCTCCCCCCCAACACCTGGAGCTGCTCTGGGATGCAGCACCTGAATCCCATCCCAAGAGCTGGAGTTCTGCCTTATCTCATCCAAATAATTCTGGAGTTTCACCAAAATCCTACACATTTCTCTCAGTATCATCTAACCCCGCACCTCTACGCCTGTATCCTCTACAGGCAGATGATATTCTACACCTCTCAAATCCACAATTCCCATGATTTATTTGGGAGAAGGATGGCTGTGGGGCTGCACGGCTGTCCAGGAGCTCTCCAAAGGTCATGCCTTTTCTCCTAATGTTACACTTCAAGATTTGTAGATGTTTTCCACGGCAGCCTTTGCCAGGAAGGGGCTCTTCTTGCTCCAAAGGGTTGGCTGATCTCAGCCATCTCCACTGGCCATTCCTCCCTACCCCTTTTCAGAAATTCCCTGCAGCAGTGCTGAAGCCCCCAGAGAATGGGACTCTCTTTAGAGCTGGAGTCAATGCCATTGCTCTGCCCAGAGGAGGGTCCTTGTCCCACATGGACCCTCCCCAGCAGAGCAAACCCCTGGGGTGCCAAAGCCACACCAATAGGAAAGGAAACATCACCTGGGCTTGGCAACCCCTCTCCTGCCGAGCCTTCCTGGAGGGCTTGGCTGCCACCAGCTCTCTCCAGGCTATCCTCAGCTTTTGAGGATGCTTTGCCTTCCCTGTGGCTACTGCATCCTTGCTGGAGCATCCCAGAGGAAGCCTGGGGGGTTCCTGCTCCCGAGAAGGACTCTCCAGCTCTGCTGTTGTGCCAGCACAAATGAAAGAAGCATTTTGCTCCTGTTTAGTCCAAGCATGGATTTACTGAGGCGCAAGGGACATCCCTCTCCCTCCCCACTGTGCTCCCACTGCCATCCCTGTGCCCTGTGCTCCAGCTCTCCACACCCTGCTGCCCTCAGAGACTCCCGGCCACCCTGGATCCATGCTGGGCTGGGAGGGCAAAGGCAGCAGGTCCCAAAAGCGCTCACGGCAGCAAGGAAAGATGGCACAGCCCCAAACCTGAACTTGGCAGCAGACAGGAGAGCATGTCCTGGGCTCTGTGTCCTGTAAACAACCCACTGACCGAGCTCCCAGCCCTGTGGACCCCCCAGCAGCCCCCCACAGCCTGTCGAGGTGCCCGTCTGGCTGCACCCATGTCCCATGGGAACCTGATCTCTTCAGACAGGAATTGGGGCTGAGGGACTGGACAGGAGCCACCGAGAGTTCACTCCAGCAAACAGATGAAAACCAGCAAATCCCACCCAAAAACGAAGCAAAACTCACCCGCCATCTGGCCCAAGGGCCCAGCAGCCAGAGATGCGGACGCTGGAGAAGGCTGGGGGGCTGCTCATCTCCCCCTGCCACCGACCCAGGGGTGATCCTGGACTGAGGGTGTCACCCCCTGTCCCTGTCCACCCTTTGGCTCCTGTCCCACAACCTCTGGCACTACCAGGGTGAGGGAGGGGCTATGCCAGCAGGGCTCCCAGGGTGATTCTTGGGGCACGGAGCCACGCATGGAGTGTCCCCCTGGAATGGGCACTGAAGCGTCCCAAGAGGCCGGGGTGAGGCAGAGCCCCAGCAGACTCCAGGGGATGGAAGATGGGGCAGGAGAAGGGACAGAGCAGGGGCAGTGTCTGTGCCGGGGAGCTGCGAGGCGGTCAGCAGCATAAGAGGATAGCTTAACCTCCAGATTACGTCCATTACCTGATATTAATAGCACTGGCTTGATTAAAGAAAAAGAGGGGGGTTGGGGGTGAGGTGACACCTCCTCTCCGCCCCCAGCACAGGCAATAAACACCGGCCCCGGCACTTCAGCTCCCAGGACTGGGGGTGCTCGGCTGTCCTGGACGTGTGGGCTCAGCGGGGAGGGCACCTGGAGAGTGACATCCACATCCACCGGCACTGGTGAGTTCCCAGGGACTTCTCGACACTGCTGGGGAGGGGGCTGCAGGGGGCAGGAGGGGATGACCCCAGGGCAGGGGGTTCCCAGCCAGCACCCCTCATGCAGCTGGTGGAGCAGCGGGGGCTCGGGGCCAGGGGGTGTTTTTTTGTCCAAGTCTCACACTCCTCTCCCTCGGCTCCCATCGGTGGAGGGTCTGCTTGAGGATCCCCCCTGGACACTCAGCTTCCCCAAGAGCTGCCCCCTCACCGTCCCCTCAGCCCTGAGTAAACAAGTGGGTGAAACTCAACACCCCGGGGCTGCGGGTGGCTAAGAATAACATCCTGCTGGCTGCTGTGCCTGGCCCTCCACTCCCTCAGCACCCCCTGCCAGCTGCCCTTGCCCCCCCGGGGCCAGCAGGCTCCTCTTCCAGCATCAGCCTCTCCAGGGAGCCTGGGCATCCTGCAGGGAGCCCAGGGAGCCAGGCAGCTGCTGAAGGGCAGGACATGTGGCAAAGGTGGGAGATGTTGGGCACCACAGCAGGGGGGTCCAGGCCAGCCCTGGAGCACAGAGTGGGGCAGAGCAGCCCTCAGCCCACAGCCTCTGGCTGCCAAGGAAGGGAGGAGGTGGTGCAGGACACACTGGAGGGCAGCCAGGTCCTGCCAGGGACATGGAGCATCCTGACAAAGTCCCACGGCCACCAAATGAGACCCCAGCCCACCCCAGCATGGTGAGACAGGAGCTTGGCCTCTGCACACCCAGTGCCGAGGGGTTCCAGGGAGGGTGCTCCCTCCTGCTTAGCACCAACTGGAGATGGGGCCCGAAATGGAAAAAGACGCTTTCCTCCTCAAGCCATCAAGGTTATTCCAGAGGCAGGGGAAACACACTCTCCCCCAGAGTCGACAAAAAACACCCCCTGCTCCTGCTCAGCAACGGGACCTGCAGAGCATCATCTCGAAAGACAGACAACTGATGGAAACCAGAGACGAGGGGCTGGTCCTGAGGCAGGGGACAGGGACAGGAGGGTTTTGGGGTAACCTGTGCCCAGCACGAGCCGCAGCTGCTGCCCCGACATCAGGGCAGTGAGCGATGATCAAAGGAACTTTTCCATCCCTGATCTCTGCCCGGACTCCCCTCTCGCTGTAAAAGCTCTCTCAGAAGTTTAAAAATAAAATTCTGTTCCGGAGCCACTTCTGTTCCTTCTCATTAAAGAAGCAAAAGAGCAAAGGGATGCAGAACATGTGGCGAGGAGCCCTCGCTCAGGGATATTGTTCCTTATCTCATGCTCCTGCTGCCACTTTTCCTGCCTTTGTTAAATGTCCAGGCAACAGCAGCAAGTCTCCCAGCATCCCACCCGACATTCCCACTGGGCTCCCAGGTGGGACACACTGGCTCCAAAGGCCAGCTGTGACTGAGCCTTCCTGCTGGCACAAATCTCTGCTTCCCAAACTCCTTCCCAGTTTCTGAGCTCTCGCACAAGTTGAAGTTCCTGAGTTTTGGACTTTTTTTCTTCCAGGTGATTTTTAAGCAAATTCCTCCTCTAATGGCAGACTTAAAATACGGAGAAAGAGGAGAGCAGGCACGAAAGCCTTCTGCTCCTACTGGTGCTGGAAGCTGCTGGGTGGGTTTCCCCAAGGATTGAAGGATGGAAACTGGACTGCATGTGGATTTACCTCATTTGGTCACAAGTACTGTCACTGGATTGGTGTAAGAGCTGCAGACACACCAAGCCCCCAGTGGAACGATGTCTGTTCCCAGGAGAGGGTCATGTTCCCAGATCCCATCCTGTGAGCAGCACCCACAGGAGGTCAAACCTGCTTACTCCATCGCTGGATTTACTTCGGCTGGATCCATGTGTGCTGGCTCTTGGCAGGACATTCCCTGTCCAAGAAACCATCCCAAGGCATGGAGGAACACAGCCAAGGAATAGAGGAAGATGTCCAAGGGATCAAGGAACCGTGGGATGGATGAACCTGAGGAATGAAGGAACCTGCCTGAGGGATGGAGGAGCCCAGCCATGGGATGAATGAGCCTGCCCAAGGGACAGAGGAACACACACAAGAGATGGAGGGACCTGGCTGCCATCCCACTGTCACATGTCATACCTATGCCCATCCTGGGACCCACGGAACGTCACTCCTGGTTTATCCAGCCGTGTACCAAGCTCTGTCCTGGCCAGAGCCACCTGGAGCTGGACGATTCATCTCAGCAATTCCACGCACAGGCGCTCCCTTCCAGCTCTATTATGGTCTCTGCTCCCTCACCACAAAAGGACAAACATTTCCCTCTGCAAAGCCAATTATCTGTTGCTATTTATACCTAGTGGGAGCCACAGTGGAAGGGGCTCTGTTACACAACCCAGTTACTCATCCCTCACTCAGCTGGCACAACTCGGGGACACTCCTTCCTCTCATCCTCATCCTCATCCTCA